>CM076580.1:798120877-798720877 GCA_034641835.2 Pinus albicaulis
AGAACACCTGAGGTAGCAACAAGACAAAGAGAGCAGCATAGCAGCAAGATGTAGAGAGGGTCAAGCAGCAGAGATAGGGTCATTTAAAGAATCAGAGGCAGCAAAAGGAGAATTAAGGAGTAGCATTAGTCTAGGAGCAGATGAAACAAAGAGAGCATAAGACAAGTAGAGCATAGAAGAGACAAAGGCAGCAGGAGTCAGATGAGGTGCTGCAAAGTAGTGAGGACAGTAGAAGAGGGCCATTTAATAGCTGAGGAATGAGACAGAGTGATGAGGAACAATTATTCAAGTGGGAAGATTGTGTAGACAATCTAGTAGAAGCTAATTTGTGTTTTTTCACAATTATTCAAGTGGGAAGTCTGTGAAGCACTGTTGGGGAGAATACATCAATTCATTCTGCAGAATGTAGCAAAGTTCGAAGTTGAGGAAAAGAACTATTGAATTGAAGGCATAGAAGATCGAAGCCTCATAGGATTTGCTACAAGTATAACAGGTGGAGTGGATTCTATAGATGCAACAGAGGAAGGAGCACAAAGAAACTAAGACAGCAGATATAGCAGAAAGGAAGAGACAAAGAAGTAACAGAGGCAGCAAAGGAGGCAGCACTCAGGCAAAGAAGGCAGCGCTGAAGCAAAGGAAGGCAAAAGAAGCACAGTGAAAGCAATAGAGGCAGCAAGAAGAATGTCAAAAATTAACAGTCATAGAAGCACAGTGAAGAACCGTTATCGGAAGACAGAGACAGAGGCAGAGCGACAGAAGCAGAGACAGAGGCAGAGAGCAGTTATAAAATTCCGGGAATTGCACACTCCAGCGAGCGTTTTACATATAATATAACACGAATCTTATTCTGGGAATCGCAGACTCCAGCCGGGCGTTACAAATATAATACAGAACCATATTCCGGGAATCACACACTCCAACCGGTGTTATACATTTAATATAACACAAATATTATTCCGGGAATCGCTTAACCCCAACGGCAAAGTATATATATATATACATATGCAAAACGTATTCCGGGAATCGCATAACCCATTGGCAAAGTATACATATATATCAGGTATATAAGTGGAGTGCTTTATTATAAGAACCAAGCTTTATACGGTGGGACCCCTCCCCAATCGCAATCGGAGAAAAGGTTCAATCGGCGGAGTTTTGTTATGTGCTCCGATTAAAGGCCGGACCCGATCGAGCTATATGCCACAGTTTATTGCTAATCACATCCGAGTTCCCAATCGCATCGGCATTGGTCAATCGCATCGGAGAACATGTGAGTTGCGATTTCGATTGGAAGTCCGGACCCGATGGAGGTATGAATTATAATTCAAACATGTTTGAAGTCCTTTCCCAATCGCATCGGCAAAATACAATGAACAGTGGTCAATCGCAACACATATTAAAAGACTTGCGATTGCGATTAAGAGTTCGGACCCGATGGGTGTATTAACGATGGTTTATATATATTTGAATTCCATCTAATCGCATCGGAACTTTCTGATTGATCACAAGTCCTTTGTAATATGCTCCGATCAAGTGGCGGACCCGATGGCGTTATAAGATGGAGTTAATCGGTTCAATCGCGTCCGATTGATTGCATGATGTTTGTAATATGCTGCGATTGAAGTGGCGGACCCGATCCTATTATATGCGGGAGTTAATATGTGCAAATCGCATCCGTGTTCTAATCGCAATCGGAGCAGGAGCGATCAATCGCAATCGGAGGAGAATCAATGCATCAAAAAGCGTGTCAGGTGGGCCCGAAAGGGCATTTGTTAAGTATTATCAAGATTATTCATTGATTATAGTAGAAGCGACAGTTTCTTGTTAAAACCTTATATAAGGATGTCGAGAGTTGATTTAAGTTAAAAGGCACTGTTATATATATAAAAGGCGAATGTATTAAAGATGTGCTGCGTGGTCTGTGGGTTGTATGTATATGCCTCAGCTTAAGGTGGAGGGCGATTATTAATATACGACTGTGATATATGTCCGTTCCGCTTGCGGAATGTTCCACATCAACAAGACACTAATAGCATAAAAGGGATTGGAGTTCCTCCAGATTTACAGTCAGCAGATATGAAAGGAACAGTTGCACGCATGCAACAGTTACACCACAGCAGAGGACAGAAAAGACAAAGACACAGTCAGAGAAAAGACAAATGCGCAACAAGCCAAGAGACAAAACGAGTGAGCTGGAGTTCTCATTTAAATTTGGATGTAAATGTTTTATTTAAATTTATATTTTTGTGATGCATTGGCAAGTCTTCGGAAGAGAGAAAATATCCCACTGTAATATTAAAATAAGCACCTACAATTACATTTTTCTGAGTGAGCTGAAAAGAGATGAGAAGGCAGAAGGCAGAGAGACATGGCTGTCCATTTCGAATTCCCAGTGGAATACAAACAACCATGAAGCTATTTTTGTATAAAACAGGGTAATATCCAAGGGGAGAGTGGTTGACGAAAAAGGAGTGAGAGAAGAAGAGAGTATGCAGCAGAATTAAAGAGAGTTGAAGAGAATAAGCAAGCTGCAAGAAGAATGTGAATAAGGAGGAGATGAGCAAAGAAGAAGAAGGGGCTGAGCAGAGATGATGCAGGTCTGATATAAGAGTTGATGAACAGCAGAGAAGAAGGTACAGAACAGAGCTGATATCCAAGGTAAATCAGCAAGTGTTTTTCTTTTGAAAGAGTAAGGAAGTTGGAGCTTCCCTATCAAGTTGTAACTTGATAGATGTCAGTTGTAGCTGACTGAGGTAGGAGCCTCCTGTAGGTTGGTGCCTGCAGAAAATAGATGGGAGTTGGTGCTTCCACATCAAGTTGTAGCTTGATAAAATGTTAGTTGTAGCTGACTGAGGTTGGAGCCTCCTGTAGGTTGGTGCCTGCAAAAAATTGATGGGAGTTGGAGCTTCCTTACAAGTTGTAGCTTGCAAAATTGAGGATAGAGCCTCCTGTAGGTTGGTGCCTGCAGAAAACAATGGTGAGAGGGAGTTGGAGCTTGCCTTTGCATCACAACAATAATAAGATGTGGTTTTCTCCCTTTATGGGTTTCCACTTATATCTGGTGTCTATGTGCATGATGTTTATGTGTTGATGCGGTTTATCTCATCTGCTTAATACTTGCTACTCTCATATTCAATCTGCTATTACATTAACAAATCTGTTTGATATTAATACTTGTTGCTCACAGATTAAGATTGCTCACATATTAAGTTGACCATGAAATGAAGGTGTAAATAAGATTTAAAAGAAAAGTATTAAAAGTCCATGTATGTGTTAAACTGATTCACCCCCCCCCTCTCAGTTTAACTAAGGGTTCAACAATTGGTATCAGAGCCAGGTTCCTTTGGTGTAAGCTTAATAACTTGAAGGAGATCTGGTTGAGTCATGGACTATCAAAATGTATCTGTGTTAAATACAGCAAACTTTCCTGAATGGAGAGATAAGGTTAAAACAAGATTATTGGCTTATGAACTTGAAGTATGGAAGCTTGTATGTGATGGTTACTGCACAAACTCCCCCACGGTGAAAGAACAACAGAGGAATGCCAAGGCAAAATGTGTAATATATAACAGTCTTCATAACAAGGACCTTGAGTTGATAATGGATTTAACCTCTACAAAAGAAATCTGGGATAGATTGCACTTCATGCATGGAGTAAACACTAAGGATGGCACTGACAAGAAAGATAAGAGAATTAAGAAGAATAAAAATTCATGTCAACAGGAAAATATTCAATCAAATGAAGTACCTGCTAGTGTGAATGGAGATAAGAACCATGAAGAAATTACAGCTGAAGAAAAAGCCAAGCTTGACACTGCTTTGACTGAAAGAGAAAAATTGAAAAATGAAAACAAAGACCTTAAGACAATGGTGCAAATATGTGATGAGAGAGAATATGAAGATAAGAAAGAAATTGTTGGCCTGAAGACACACCTTGAAGAAGCAAGGAAAATAGAAGACACTTTGCTGCAACAAATGAGAGAGAAAAATCTGGAATGTGAAAAATTGGAAGAAGAAGTAGTGAACCTAAGAAAGAAATTAGAAAAGGCCCAAAGAGATTTATTAACGAATACTCCTCAAATGAAAAGCTCCGGACAGTTGGACAAGATTCTAAAGGCTCAAAGGTCACCTCTCATAAAGGCTGGGATAGGATATGAAGGTGAAACCAGTAAGTCCAAGGTTGAAGATAACAAGAAAATCATTTTTGTAAAAACTGTAAAGAACTGTGAAACAGCTCAGCAAATTCTTACAGAAGTAGAAACCAGCAGGAACATGAGTTGTAAAGAAACAAACATAATTAAGCAGCAACATGAAAGAGTAGAGAATGAGAGGATGAAACAATTAGCTACTAAAGGCTCATATGCTCCTAGGGATGAATTGAACAAATTCGGAAGATGTCAAAGGAGGTTCCTCCCTCCTATGAAAATTAGCACATGTTTATCTTGTCATAAACCAGGACATAATGCAGCATATTGTAAGACAAAGCCAATCCAGTCCAACCAGCAAAGGATGCAGCAAAAGAGAAGAACCCCTAAAGCAAGCAAAGGGAAAAGACAATCTTCCACCAGGTACACAAATCATTTCTATGGCTACTGTTATGCATGCAATGAATTTGGACATAAATATGTTGATTGTAAATTATGTTCAAAAAGGGGAATGAAATATTATACATCAGCTCAAATGCACCTTGGTCAAATAAGATGTTATGTATGCCTCAAGCGTGGTCACAAAGCTAAAGATTGTAATTTTCCATATACATTAAAGAACTCTAGACAGATGATGGGATCAAAGCAAATCAAACAAAACTATGAATTTAAAAGAAGTGCAGACATTATGAAGAACCTCAATAAAGTTTGGAAGGAAAAGAGAAAGGGGGAGCCTACTATCTCCATAACATAATGAATCTAGCATAGTCTCAGGGGGAGCTGCTCTATGAAACAAAGCAAATATCTAACCAGTTATAGATATGAAGCAGCATCCCAGGGGGAGAGCAGTTCATATATAGACCCCATGAAAGTAGTCTAAGAAGAGCTCCTTGGAATGATAATAGCTATGAGATCAGTAAGGGAAAGGAAGTTCCTCTAACAGAGATCTATGGAGGAAGAAGACCATATAAAACTCACAATAGCCAGCAAAATTGTTAGAAGGAGAACAAAGGCAGCAAAGGCATTTGACTAGTTAAATCTTGTGTGAACACATGAGTTCTTGATGAATGATCCTATGTAATTGAGCCGAGTCCAATAAGCAGGGTATGGAAATTAGAGTGATTGTGTGGCAATTCTGTGGTGAAGAACCTTGTAGCATCGGTTTGTGCGAATTTCCTGTTCCTCTCAGAAGACTAATGAACCATACTCTCTCTGAATGAGTGTCTGTGTGTGCACTCTGCAGAAGAAACAGAAGAATTGAAGCATAATAGGTTTATTCATGAATTAGGGGTGTAATGCAGTTTATAGATGAATTATTGAGCAATTATTCATTAATTGAGTGGCATAGGCTTTGATTGAAGACTAAAACCCTGTGAAGTCGAACCCGGTAAATCAAGCTAAGAATCTGCCTGTATATTCAGAAAGAAGAATGTTTGATAATGTGGAACTCTGCAAAGGTTATGTAAGGTGCAAAGGTTGTGAATGGTGGAGCGGAACCATAGTCAAATGCGCAATGTCAATAGTGGAGCGAAACCATTCGTGAGCAGGTTCGAATCATTATAATATACTGAAAAACGACTATTTAATAAAGAAGACCGAAACCTTGGTGAAACACTGTAGCAAAACCACTTATGGTTTCCAGATTATTTCGCACCACTTTTGGTACGGAGGCGGTATTATCTAGAGGGCTAGAAATTCCATAAGATTGTTGACACGTGGCATAGGTGGTATTGGAAGCCACCGTTTAACCTACGATTTCGCAAGTTAACATCAGTACCGGGACACCGAGCGGAATTTCTCAGGACCGTTGATTTGAAAAGGGGACATCCGGCGGTGACTATTCGATGAAGATACAAGAAGTTTAATAAAAGTGCGCGGAAGATAGAGGAGGTACGGTGCATAGGTGGGCCAGTCCGAAAGTCTTATTATAAAGTTTGTTTTTCAAAGCATGGAGTATTAATACAAGGTCGGGCGGCGAACTATAAAGCGAGCTGTATATTCAAATCTTCAAAGGTTTGTTATGAGGTCTGGTTGCGATTATTAAAAAGGCATCAAGAAGCCATGATAACAGTTGAATTGGCATATAAAGCAGTGTATAAAGCAGTAGTGATTCTGGAACTGTCATAGAAAATAAAATGCAGTGACATTCTTTCAAATCAGGATGACAGAATAAGTAGCAGGTTAATGATGCCAAGATCAGATTCAATATATTGATGATTGTTGGTGTGAACAGTGGAAAGATCAATAGTGGAAACTATGGGTTCATGTGCAAGCTAAAATTAAATCTCTGCATGGTTTATCAAGGTAATATCAATTGGTACTAGGTACAGGTAGCATATCTATCAATAGAATATCATTCCAGGGGGAGATCAGCCAGCTAGGTAAGGATAAAACAGGTCCTCAGGATCAAAAGTATTATGGCAAACATACATCAAGGTAGTATTCCCAGCGTTATCTGGATTCTGCATTCAGTTTGAGAAGGTCAGTAGCAGATCTAAAGGATCAGTATTGTGTTTACACTTGAATCAAAGTATCTGAAGAATAAAGGACTAGCAGTGATTACCATCTGAAGCCCAAAAGTTTTAAAATCATCTAAATCCTACTTTAGCACAAAGGATTTACTGGTAATCCACCTTTAAAGAGAGATTGATCATTGACATACATACCCCCTTATGTCATAAAGAAAAGTGCATGGTTGATAAGTGAGATCGACCAATACATTGAATGCATCCTACCTCAAGGTTTTGTTTTGAAAGTTCATTATGCAAGCAGTAAAGGCATTTGATCTCTTAGCTCAAATTCTGGTTAATTCATCGATCACATCTGTAACAAGAACCTTCAGCTATTAAGGATAATGTCAACATCCTAGCTCATATCATCACCAACAGGAAGGAAAGGTGTACCACAGGAATAAAGGATATATTGGCTTCATCATAATTGAACAAATGCTAGACTGCAGATGAGTATTGTAGAAGAAGACATATTCCATCTACAATATTCCTCAACAGAAATGTATTGGCACACTACATCAGAAAGAGACTGTATGTTTATTCAAGTTCAATATTCTCAAAAGTGTTCTCTCAACAAATATTGTACACCAGTATAGAGCAGCATGGTACAAAGTCATAAGAAGAATGCCTAAACACATCTCAGAGAGAGAAAATGAAAAGATAGAATCTACACTAAGAAATGTGCAACCCTTTGCCATTGATGTCAAAGGGGGAGGAAAAGCAGGTAATGGAAGAAAGGGTCTTCTAAAAGAAGCTAGACAGAGGAAGACTTGGATGAAGCATTGGATTATTGGTGGATGTGTTGCCATCAATGCCAAAGGGGGAGACTGTTGGAAATGTTGTCATTGATGGCAAAGGAGATGGCAAAGGAAGAACACCGGAGGCAGCAACAAGGCAAAGGAGATGGCAAAGGAGGAACACCTGAGGTAGAAACAAGACAAAGAGAGCAGCATAGCAGCAAGATGTAGAGAGATTCGAAAGCCGAAGCGAAAGATAGGGTCATTTTAAAGAAGCGGAGCGGCAGAGAGGGGAGTAAGGGTAGCATCGATCTAGGAGCGGATAACAAAGAGAGCCACTCAAAGACAAGTAGAGCATAGAAGAAACAAGCCCGGCCCGGGAGTCGGAATGAGTCTTTGCAAAGTAGTGGGGGATAGTAGAAGAGGGGCCATTTAATAGAGTGAGATATGAGGCAATTGATGAGGAACAATTATTCAAGTAGGAAGATTGTGTAGAAGACATCAATCTAGTAGAAAAAGTATTGTGTTTTTTCACAATTATTCAAGTGGGAAGTCTGTGAAGCACTGTTGGGGAGAATACATCAATTCATTCTGCAGAATGTAGCAAAGTTTGAAGTTGAGGAAAAGAACTATTGAATTGAAGGCATAGAAGATCGGAGCCTCATAGGATTTGCTACAAGTATAACAGGTGGAGTGGATTCTATAGATGCAACAGAGGAAGGAGCACAAAGAAACTAAGACAGCAGATATAGCAGAAAGGAAGAGACAAAGAAGTAACAGAGCAAAGGAGGCAACACTCAGGCAAAGAAGGCAGCGCTGAAGCAAAGGAAGGCAAAAGAAGCACAGTGAAAGCAATAGAGGCAGCAAGAAGAATGTCAAAAAGTAACAGTCATAGAAGCACAGTGAAGAACCGTTATCGGAAGACAGAGACAGAGGCAGAGCGACAGAAGCAGAGACAGAGGCAGAGAGCAGTTATAAAATTCCGGGAATCGCACACTCCAGCGAGCGTTTTACATATAATATAACACAAATCTTATTCCGAGAATCGCAGACTCCAGCCGGGCGTTACACATATAATACAGAACCATATTCCGGGAATCGCACACTCCAACTGGTGTTATACATTTAAAATAACACAAATATTATTCCGGGAATCGCTTAACTCCAGCAGCAAAGTATATATATATATACATATACAAAACGTATTCCGGGAATCGCATAACCCATTGGAAAAGTATACATATATATCAGGTATATAAGTGGAGCGCTTTATTATAAGAACCAAGCTTTATACGGTGGGACCCCTCCCCAATCGCAATCGGAGAAAAGGTTCAATCGACGGAGTTTTGTTATGTGCTCCGATTAAAGGCCGTACCCAATCGAGCTATATGCCATAGTTTATTGCTAATGGCATCCGAGTTCCCAATTGCATCGGCATTGGTCAATCGCATCGGAAAACATATGAGTTGCGATTGCGATTGGAAGTCCGGACCCGATGGAGGTATGAATTATAATTCAAACATATTTGAAGTCCTTTCCCAATCGCATCGGCAAAATACAATGAACAGTGGTCAATCGCAACACATATTAAAAACTTGCGGTGCAATTAAGTTGGACGTCGTTAATATACAGATGGTTTATATGCTATTTGAATTCCAGTTATCATGGGAACTTTATGATCGTATGATTTTTTCTTATAACCGATCAAGTAGACGGACCCAATGAGGTTATAAGATGGGTGTTAAATGTTGGTTCAATCAGCGTCGGTGTCCTTTGATGATATTTTGTAATATTTTTGGAATTACAAGTGGACGATCTATATTATCACCGAGGAGTTGGCATATGTGCAAATGCACTTGTGTTCTAATATAATCGGTTTGGCGAGGCGATCAATCGTAATCGGAGGAGAATCAATGCATCAAAAAGCGTGTCAGGTGGGCCCGAAAGGGCATTTGTTAAGTATTATCAAGATTATTCATTGATTATAGTAGAAGCGGCAGTTTCTTGTTAAAACCTTATATAAGGATGCCGAGAGTTGATTTAAGTTAAAAGGCACTGTTATATATATAAAAGGTGAATGTATTAAAGATGTGCTGCGTGGTCTGTGGGTTGTATGTATATGCCTCAGCTTAACGGGAGGGCGATTATTAATATACGACTGTGATATATGTCCGTTCCGCTTGCGGAATGTTCCACATCAACAAGACACTAATAGCATAAAAGGGATTGGAGTTCCTCCAGATTTACAGTCAGCAGATATAACAGGAACAGTTACACGCATGCAACAGTTACACCACAGCAGAGGACAGAAAAGACAAAGACACAGTGAGAGAAAAGAAAAGTGCGCAGCAAGCCAAGAGACAAAACGAGTGAGCTGGAGTTCTCATTCAAATTTGAATGTAAATGTTTTATTTTGTTGTGATGCATTGGCAAGTCTCCGGAAGAGAGCAAATATCCCACTGTAATATTAAAATAAGCACCTACAGTTACATTTTTCTGAGTGAGCTGAAAAGAGATGAGAAGGCAGAAGGCAAAGAGACATGGCTGTCCATTTCGAATTCCCAGTGGAATACAAACAACCATGAAGCTATTTTTGTATAAAACAGGGTAATATCCAAGGGGAGAGAGGTTGACGAAAAAGGAGTGAGAGAAGAAGAGAGTATGCAGCATAATTAAAGAGAGTTGAAGAAAATAAGCAAGCTGCAAGAAGAATGTGAATAAGGAGGAGCTGAGCAAAGAAGAAGAAGGGGCTGAGCAGAGATGATGCAGGTCTGATATAAGAGTTGATGAACATCAGAGAAGAAGGTACAAAACAAAGCTGATATCCAAGGTAAATCAGCAAGTGTTTTTCTTTTGAAAGAGTAAGGAAGTTGGAGCTTCCCTATCAAGTTGTAGCTTGATAGATGTCAGTTGTAGCTGACTGAGGTAGGAGCCTCCTGTAGGTTGGTGCCTGCAGAAAATAGATGGGATTTGGTGCTTCCACATCGAGTTGTAGCTTGATAAAATGTCAGTTGTAGCTGACTGAGGTTGGAGCCTCCTGTAGGTTGGTGCCTGCAGAAAATTGATGGGAGTTGGAGCTTCCTTGCAAGTTGTAGCTTGCAGAATTGAAGATAGAGCCTCCTGTAGGTTGGTGCCTGCAGAAAACAGTGGTGAGAGGGAGTTGGAGCTTGCCTTTGCATCACAACAATAATAAGATGTGGTTTTCTCCCTTTATGGGTTTCCACTTATATCTGGTGTCTCTGTGCATGATGTTTATGTGTTGATGTGGCTTCTCTCATCTGCTTAATACTTGCTGCTCTCATATTCAATCTGCTATTACATTAACAAATCTGTTTGATAGTAATACTTGTTGCTCACAGATTAAGATTGCTCACATATTAAGTTGACCATGAAATGAAGGTGTAAATAAGATTTAAAAGAAAAGTATTAAAAGTCCATGTATGTGTTAAACTGATTCACCCCCCCCCCTCTCAGTTTAACTAAGGGTTCAACACCCTCCCCAAGTGGAGCCACTCTTAGTCATCAATATTTTTCACTATATTTGGATGACTATAGAATGATTATAGTTTTTTGAAAAAAATATTCCTTGAATATCTTGAGTTTCAGAAATCTCACTGCCTTCGTTATCTTAATAAAACCTTTTGCCCTATCTATCAGTTTTCCATCTCAAATTCACTCTGTTGCTCTTAAAAGACTCATTATTGGCGTATACTTCTCATTTTCATCCTTCTTTCCTACCTAAAACCTAATTTCCCCCATTTTAACCTGTCAATAAAGTCCATCCTCCCTATAATATTTCTTGTTGCTAACACATTCCCATGTCCCCTTGAGCACAATAGAACTTCTGGAAATGCTCTTTTCACTTGAAAGTTTCTAAGTCAAATTTCATTCAAAATCAGGTCAAAAAATCACTCCCATTAGGTTATTAGGGTTTTTTCATTTTTCAAGGTCATCCTTTCATTCCAATGAGGTCAACACACATTGAGAAGGATTGATTATGACAAGAATTCTTCTGGCTCCCAAAAATCCTTGGCTATTTTAGGCACTTCTTTTCCTTTGCTAGAATTTGGCTCAGATGTAACAGAATGTCAAGACATGGTTATTCAAGAAGGACCTAAAATTTCCAAAGAGGATTATCTTCTCAGTTCAGAACCTGCAAGTGAGAAAAATAGAGAAAGTTTGGCATTTCTATAGAGGTTTTGGACGATTTATCAGCAGAAGTACTGATGATGTAGAATGTCTACTCCTGAATGAAAACAATTTACAACAAGGGAAAGAGGAAAAACTTGGTCTTGTAGATGAAGAGGGTTATACACTTGATAGTGCATTTGAGTGCCAAAGTAGTGATTACTTGCAGGAAAATAACATGGAGGAAGCTCACAAGGCCAAACATGAAGAAAGTCTATCAGAAAATATTAATGGAATATGGAAAAAGGTAAGGTGAACTGGACAGAAATGAATGAACTTGAAAGGGCTATAGAGAAATTAGAAGACAACACTGATGATTGCTATAAAGAACTGTAGGAACTTAGGGATTTGAAAAAGGTGGCCATAGAAGGTGGAAAGGATTAGTTGAATTTTATTGTGGAAACTACAGTAGAATTTGAAGATGCTACTATGCGTAATCATCCCAAAGCTGTCAAAGTGAACATGTTAAACCCCAATGAGAAAAATAAAAGCCAACTTCATGAATTCAACAACCTGCAATGCAAAAAGTGTCAAATAATATTAGTGACAAAGGAAAAAGACTTCAAACATTATAAAGTGGGTTTTTTAAATTAAATAAAATTCCACTTGTCTATAAAAGTTCATCAAACACTTGAAAGGGGTCATTGTTGTGTTTCAAAGAGTAAGAGCCATTCAGCAAAGGAAAAATTTGTGAATTTTTGAGCGAATTTGATCAAAATTCCTTGGTACTACGCATTATCACTTGGCGCTATGATTTTTACTTGGCGTTGCATGCCTGGGAGTTGGCGCTGCACCCTTGATCGATTTCCTCAACACATTTTCTGAATGCACTGCATGCCTGGAGCTCGCCACTGCGTGCTTGGCCAGAGAAGATTCCCAAGTGATCTAGTTGCCCACACAAGTTTGAAACTTCTTAAAATTTCCTCTAAAAGTCCTCCAAATCACTGTTAAGTGGTAAGTACATACCATAACCCATTTTTAAGCTATTTTGGTCATAATTTAATCAATTGAAGTGTAACCCTAAGAAAACCCTAATTTTAAGCTTGTGATCACTGTTTTACCCTTATTTCATCCTCCTATAAAGAAAATCAGTCATAAGAAAGGGTAATTGCATTGATCTAGGGTTTATATCCATCTAGTTTGTCCCTACACACATTCCCTTTCATGTATTCCCTTCATTCACACTCATTCCCTTCATTTGTTCAAATCTGCCATTTCATTTCCTTCCCTTCATCTCATTTCCCTTGTACCCTAGGGTTTTATAAAACATAGTTTAAAATGTGTGAGGGAGAAGATAGTGGTGTTGAGGCACAAATTCCAAGGAGACATGATCATAAGAGAGGGAAGATAAATAGGTTTGAACCCATCAATACAAGGGAACTCATGGCCTCTCCTTTCATTGTTTCTTGCTTAAAACATGTGGGTTGTTTTGACTTTTGTGAGAGAGTGCCGCAAGTCCAAAATCACCCGTAGTTAACAAGATTTTTCATCATCAATCTACATGACAAGCAGGTCAATCTTTCCGGGGTCACCTTTGAGATGTCTTCCAATGCCATTGCAACAACTACAGGGATACCTAGTGTGGGAGAGATGTGGTTTAAACGAGAAAACTTGGACATGAGCTATTATGAACCATACCTCAAACCTAGGTACAAAGATCACAAAAGGTCCATTTTCACTTTTTCTCATCTCCTTGACCAATATGTGCCCATGATGAGGATAATAATGAAGCATTTCACTTGTGAGGGAAGGTTTTCCCATCTCTACTCATACCATATCCATATTCCTATGCATTTCGCTAGAGTTAGAATGTTGCATTTATCTTATTATATTTTTTGTAGCATTGAAAAAATGGCTTACATTGTGCAAGAGAGAGATTACAATCAAAAAATGTAGAGCCTATTTCATCATTCACTCATCAAGGTGGTGGTCATGCATCAGCTCCAGCAAAAAAACATTCCATGGGATAACTTCATTACCAATGAGGTTTTCACTACTCCACTTGGCAATCATCAGCAAGTTATTCCTTCATCTTCTCATCCTCCCATATCCACTTATCCATCACATCCCACTGTTCGCACATCACTATCCACTCACATCCAATGACCTCATATTGATCCTTCCTCATCACCTTTCCACAACCCTTCACCCTCATATCATGATACTAGAGCATCAAGCAAGGAAAGAAACATTGAGAAACCTGGCACTAAAATGATTGAAATTGAGCCATTTCCTTTGACATATAAGAGAGGCTTCACTTGAGGTGAAAGGGGCCATGCCTTCTTCATTAGCAATATAGGTTGATAATGGCAAGGAAAAGGTTACAGAGCATATCATTGTTGAGGAGGAGGATAAACATGAAATTGAGTAGGAGTTTCAGTTGATTGACCTTGATGATGAGGATGAGGTCAGAATCACCAATATGTTGATCAAAAGTAAGGATTCCAAGATTAGTGAGCTTCAAGATAATCTTGATAGAGAAAAGAATGTGATTAACTTCCTTGAGTTAGAGAATCAGCAGTTGGAGACAAAGAAGACCATCAATGAGGTCAGGGCAATCAAAACTCAAAGAGAGGTCCAAAAAGCCAAGGCTTTGCTATATGAGACCTTGGGTAGTTTTTATGGAAGTGATGATGAGGAAGATCAAATTCCTAGATAGAGGCCAAAGACCATTTGGTTGAAGAGGGCTTTAGCCCGAGAAAGGAAAAAAGAGGCAGAATTGGCAAAGCAGCTCACTCCAAGTTAGCTGCTTGCCCTAGAAATTAGCAAGGATAGAGAGTCTTGGCTTGAGAGGGAAAATTTTCATCTATAGTGTCAAATAGAGAGGGAAAAGAGAGACACTAACATTTAGAGGAATATGGAAAGACATATTTCCATGAGAAATAGGATTATAAGGGCCAAGCTCAAATGATGCCATGCAATGATTCGGGCTCTGACCGAGGAAAAAGAGAAAGAGAAGCTCAATATTCTTGCGCAGGTGTCCCTCCAAGCCTCTAAACCTTGATTAGCAAGAAAAATTCCAATTTTGGGACTTTTGTGCACATTTTGAATTTTTGACAGTTTGACATGCATAAAATTAGCCAAATGTGTAGCACCACTAGCAATGTGCTCTTTTTTGGGCCATACAAATAGAAAAAGGTCAACATATTTGTGTTCCTAATGAAAAGTACATCAACCCCATAAAGTTTCAGATGATTTGGAGCAAAACTGGTCCGTAAAAAAGGCCCAAAACCACCAAAAAATCACCTTTATGCCCTCTTTTTGACCTTGGCGCTGCAGATTTACTAGTCTTGGGAGAAGTGCTTTTTGACATGGCAGATGGGCACCATTTTGGAAAATTAAAAAATATTTGGAAAATAGGCTTAGACACCTTTCCAATGATACATCTTGGAGCTCATTTTCACATCGAGAAGGCCTCCAAATGTTGGCTACAAGACAGGCCATTTTTTTTGCCTTGGCGTTGCGCCCCTATACCTTGGAGTTGCGCCCTTACCAGGAGTTATTGAAATTTTTTTTTAGAAGCCTTAAAGTCAAACATATTCCAAATTTAGCTCAGAAAGTTATGTTAGGAGTTATTATTACAATGAATAAGTCTCAAATATGTTTCTTTAGGCCTTGCATGGTATCAAAGGTAAAATTGCATTAAAATTGTAATAAATGACATTTGAAACCCTAATTGAGAATCACCTCCTAATTTTTTAGATAAATACTGCATGGATGCTTCATGTTTTGTTGGTTGGATGTTGATATGAATACCTCATACTTTGAGTTGTGAAGAGTTTGGATTTGGAGCATTGTAACTATATCAATGGAACAAGCACATTCACATGATTCATGGACTTTGTTAAATGGTGATGTTATTCCAATTTTGTAATTGTTTCCTTCTGTTTTCCTTTTTATGTGTCAATTTCTCTTATAATAGAGCAGAAAATTTAGGTTAAGATATGATGTTAGAGGCACTTTAAGTCCAGCTGCTTTCTGTTATTTAAATTTTTTCCTCTGTTGGGTCTGATTGGAGAGTTCAGGAGTTCCTTACTCTCTAGTTCCATATAGTTTGTTTTCTTGAGATTAACTTAGTATGGTCTAGCCAAAGAAGTTTATGGTTTTCCCTGTCTTTTGGTTCTGCTTTAAATGTTGTTCTTAAGGCTTTCCTTGAAGTTTTCTTACTAGGGTTTAGGCTAAATAAGTTTATGGTTTGCCTTGTCCTTTGGTCTATCTTGAAAAGTCATTTTAAAGGTCTTCGAAGTCTGATTGAAGAACTTAGGAGTTCCCTGCTCTTTAATCATTACTAAATTTTTATCTTAAGTGTTTTCTTTGTTTGAAAGTAAATAGCTAGAGAATTTAGGAGCTCCCCGCTCTCTAGGGTTTGTTAGTTTGTTGTCTTAAAGTTTATTTGGAAAAATTTGGCTAAAGAAGTTTATGGTATGCCCTGTCCTTTAGTTCTTTCTTGAAAATAATAATCTTAAAGACTCTTCTTGTTTTAGTACATGTTAAAGGATCCTTAATTTCCCTTTAAAACTACTAAAATCATAACTTCATGTTCATTCCACACTCACATAACCTATTAAGATCCATTTGGCTTTGTTAACTTGCCCTATCAAACACCATTGATTTGTTGTTGTACTCTTAAAACCTTTAACAGAACCCATAGCCCAATCATTTGAATTTATATTACTCTATATGTTCTTCTTAACAAGCAACCCAACTAAAAAAAACAAAACAAACAATCCCTATCATTTTAACTAGCCTAAAATCAGCATCCTAAATCAATCAAGTTATATCTCTTACAAAAATATAAAGAGATCCCTCTCTGAGTTTAGGAAGGCTAGGTCGTAGGACTCCAAAGTTGGTTTAATGTTACCCTTGTCTATTTTTTCTTACCAATATGACAAATTATAGGGACCTAACAGACCCAATATGTCAACGAGATCGGATAAATGAAGCCTTCTTTGAGAAGTTTTTCAACCTCTCCCTTTATGGTAGTTGCCTTTATAGGGTGCATGGGAGGAAGGTGTTGGGGAAAATGTTTCACATCAGGGTAAGTGTGTATCTCTTCCATGACTATACTCGAATCAATGTTAATAATTTATTCATAGGACCAAGCAAAAAAATCTAAAATTCATAGAAGAGGCTAGTATAGACCTCGATCTAATTAGGAGAACAGTTCACCCCAAAATGAATGTTCTCAACAACCCTCAGTTTAATATAGATGTCAATATGCATCGTCTAAGTGATATTTCCCATGTTGCCTTCCGTAAAATCTTCATGTGTCAAAATAGGCATTTGAAATAGTTGGGAAGGAACTTGCGAAGAAAAATTCTCAAGACAAGTAGACATTTCCCCAAGACTAGGTAAAAAGGAGGAGGGATGATGATTATCGTCCCAGGGAGGATCCTCGAAAGACATGGTTTATACGATGGCTCCATTAGTTAGAAACGTCTCGTTCAAGGGATCTGGAGAGTTTGAATCATCGAGCCAAGGGGATTGAGAATACATGTCCAGAGGCATACTTGATCAGAAGGAGAATCTGAAGCCGATATGATCTCACAATAATCAATTTCTATCAGGCTTAATGGCACTATGTCACCAAACGAATTAACCTGATCAGGTGGAGGGATGATCCACAGATCAACAGAAGTGGAGATCATATTGATCTGAGAAGTTTTGGGCATAGGAAGAGAAAAAGTACCCATAAGGGCAAGATATTTAAAAATTACTGGCCCCACACTTTCATAAGGCATGGGAATGTGGTCTACATATATAAAATTTCTCTCTGAAGAAGTGGAAGTGAAAAAGGATAACTGATCAAAAGTGATAATATTTCCTTTGTGCGGGAAATGAATAACATGAAATAGAGTGGATGTTACGCATAGCATGGCGTGAGTCCAACTGCGACCGAGGAGGAGATTATAGTTGAGTTTGGCATCAATGACTTCAACCTCAGAATTAACCTTTTTTCCTTCCAACGTGATAGGTAAGTTGGTGAGGATACCAAGAGGGCGAGATTCCTCTCTATCAAAAACCTTCAAAGCATTTAGAGACTGGTTAAGGGATGGAGAATCGATGGCTCTCCAACATGAAACAGACATGATGCAAGTAGATGCACCTTAGTCCACGACTGCTTGATGGATATTCTTACCATTAATCCCAACTTTGATAATCAAAGAAAGTTGGTGAGGGAGACGTGGGACAAAATTTTCCAGATCAAAAGTGATAAGGCTCAAATTGGTAAGGTCAAATCCTATGATAGCGGATAAGAAATCCTTCCATTGTGATGGAAAACTCTGAAGTACCTCTAGCATAGACATAGTGGATGGTGCCTGAGCCAAATCCTCAAAAATTTTATAATGCTGAGTGGCACGGGCATTCGGGTTATAGGAGGACTTATGGAGCTCGCCTTTGGAAGGTTTCCATACAACGGGCTTAGAACTAGGCCTTTCAATATGATGAGGGCCAGAAGCAGGTGGGGGAGAAGGAGTAGGAGCATCTCCAATTTCTTTCCCCACCGCTTGACGTGGTTCTATATAGTTTTTATCTATTAGAAATAGATATGGGTGTAGCACCATTCATCATGAAAATGTGAGAGCCAAAAGGGGTGGAGGACTGGGGTTGCTCCAAAATTTGAGTTTGCTATGATGAGAATGGTTCCTTGAGAACTACGAGATTTCCTTGGGTGACTTTGAGGAGTCGACTCACTTCAGAATGGCATGGACAGTCCTTGGTGTAATTCTCATCATCACATATTAGAAAAGGATATTTTTTTTTACGTTTTGAGCCATCATCAGTATTGGTTTTAGGAGAATCCTATTTCAGGGTATCGGCTTTGGCCTTGTCTTTACCCTTCTTCTTACCTTTGGAACCTTTCTTCACCGAGGTAGACTAGACGACATTCACTTCCACGGTTTACCAGGATGGGAAGGTGGCTGAGAAGCAATATTGGTAGAACGGGTAGGTTTTTACTTCGCAAGGGCAGGAGAAGGCTTACAGGAAGTATGAGAAACATAACCAATGATACCATTGACATATGGTTCCATCTGTTCTTTGGAAGTTCTATCTCGTGGATAGGCTTTCCCCTGAGGTGGATAGGCTTGACCCTGAGGAACATAAGGTGCTCCTTGATGAACTTAGGGTTGACCGAAATGAACATAGGGTTGTCCCTGTTGGGCTGAAGGTTTCCTTTGCGGATGGTAGGGTTTTCATTGCGGGCCATAGGGTTGTCCCTGTTGGTACGTGAACTAATTCTAGCGAACTAGGGGTTGATTGGTTTGAACGTAGAATGGACCTTGCTGGACATGCCCATGGTAATATACGTGGTTCTCTAACTCATCATAGAGTTATGGAGGATTGATTGGGGCTTGAACCTGCTAAGAACCCTAAGGGAGGTAGTTCTGATGTTGAACATGCATCATATATTGGTCGTACAACAAACCACCCAGAATAGGAGTAGAAGGGATAGGCACAATACTAATAGGTTGACTGGCTCCCGATACGTGAGGTTTTGATCCACTCACAATGGGTCCAAAAGACACCTCAAAAGCATTGGGATGCGTTTCTAAAATAGTAGGAACTAACGGAAATGATGTAACCACACTAATGGATGGTGCGAAGGAAGCCACACAAATAGTGGGCTGGGTTGGGATATACGTAACCACTATTTGAACAATGGGAATTGAAGAAGATGGACCGGATACAAACGACCCTGAAGAATGAGCCATAGTACTTGACCATAATGAGTTCTGGTACAAAGATGAATCACCAAAAGTTATCTATCCCAAGTTACGATAAGCACAAGAGAGAGGCTAAGAGGAAGGTTGAGTCGTCTCATAAGGAAAATTTTCAAGAGGGAATTGATATTCCCTAGTAGATATGAGAGTCTATTCACTACTAATAGGAATCGAGGCATCCATGTCAGATGAAGACATACTGTCAGGGAAAATTTGGTGAGTGATAGAGGGAAAATCACTTTACAATGGTGTCATAGGCGATTCCGGGTGTTGAGGGGGATCATCTCTTAGAAATAAAAAAGGATCCAGGGGCTGCTAGTTGATATAGAATAGCTCCTCAGGGGGAGATCGAGTGGCAAGAGGTTGAATGCTCAGGATGATGGCATGTTAGAGGTATTGGGTCCCAACATACAGAGGTTTCTCAGAAGAGACTCTAGAGAGAGACTCTTCACCATGAGGTAATTAAGAGGAGGGAGAAACAAGTGGTTCCACCATGGTGAATTTCTCTCAGAAGAATAAGAGAGAAGAGATAATTATTTCTAGGCTTTATAAAAAATCATTAAGTAATTACTCATGATCTGGCCAAGAAATAGCTTAATGGGCATGTGATGTAGTCGTGGGCAACTGATTTTATAACATTGAAACAAGGCTCTACCTTTTCATGTTTTAAGTGTCAAGAAAAGGACAAAATGTGACTCTAGTCACTTTCAGATTGAACAAGATTGAAAGGACCAGTTCTCAATGATATTTTCAAATTTAAAGAGTCATGAAAAGATCAAAATGACTACTCAGGAATTGTAGGAAAAAGGGTGTACCAAGCTCCCATGAACTACAATATACACCTTGACAAAAAAATTTACCAAGGACTTAACGTACGTGTAGGAAATATCCCTGAATGTTGTGTTCAGTGTATCATGGTTACAGGGTAGCAAAATCAGCTTCCTATGGATAAAGGATTGCAACCTAAAAGGGTTTCCCTTTATATACGTGATGTTATGGAGAGCACAAGTCCATAATAGCACTATCTAATGCAAGATTGTGAGTGAAAATTGCTAGGTTTAATGACGCCGGAACACATCACTAGCCTAGACCTCTAAGTGTGAGCATTAAGTTCCAATGCTTCCTTAGGTTGATTGAGTTAATTTTATGGTTTATCTTGAAATTATGTTTCAGTTTAAAGGCCCTACTGAATGTTACCTCAAATCTCTAATGTGCAATTATATGAGAGAAAGAATACCATTTCATTTCAACAAAAAGCTAGCTAAGTGAAGGATAGAGCTTTGCAACAAAGCAACAGTCAAAAAAATATGAAAATGACACTTTCCTTTATGCCACTAATGCAGCCAAAGCAAAAATCAATTTTTTTTTTGTCTTTCACTTTCCAATGAAAAAAGGGAACCTACTAACACAAAATAGCACTTTTCATTTCTGAATGAGAAGGAAGAAATATTTTTTTTTTCTTTTGTATAAGTGATAAGTAACAATGCAATATTACATTAAAAAAAACCAAATACTAGCTTCGAGTAGCTTTGAACAAGATAATCAAAACATGAAGAGATCAACTCCAATAAAACATAAACACGCACTCAAAACTAGGTATGCATTTCCTTACGCAAAATAAATGGATTTTAAGTTGACTCAATGAGAAATGTGATCTATGATCGGGGTGATGGAGGAAGAATAAAAGAGACACGAAATGAAACCTCAAAACCCTACTTCTCGTACAATCAACTAAAACATCCAAGTAACCACATAAAAGGTCGAAAAATAATGACCAAACTGACTCATAAATATATCAAACACCCAACAAACATGTGACCAAGTGAATTGTTCGAAACACCTAGAAACACTAGGGTGGATAATTCACACTGTTCGAATGAGAGATAATACGATCTGGAATGAATGAGATAGCCAAGTCAGGAAACAAAAACTATATGGATCAATTCAAGAAGAAGACCCAACCTAAAGGATAAGACACACTAGAAACTCAGTGGAAAATTCCCAAAATCCAATCCTACAGGAATAGATGTAGCTGTTCAACAGTATTCAACACCTAGCAGGAAAAATCATTCCTGTGTTAAAGAAAAAACATGTTTATGGGCACGACTTTCAGACAATCAACATCACCAACCAAGAAAAGGAAGGAAAAAACAAAGGGTTTGCTAAGAGAAACTATGATTTTCACTCTAGAAAAAGGCTAAATGTCTAGAAGCAGTCAAACAAGCCAAAAACAACATAGAAACAAAAATTTGGCCAAAGCTAGACAGACAATAAAAAATCCAAAATGAACAATAAGAGACAACATGCATTGACATCCCCAGTATGGTTGCAAACTTGTTGTGCAGGAAAATACCCTCTACAGATAGAGGTAATCCCTCTAGCCCTAGGGTGGGTCTAGCAACAAGGGAACATACGGGTTTCTAAATTCCTAGTCTATAAACGAAATGTGGATTAGAATATATGTCCTACCTCCATGCAATGCTCTTGATGTAGTACATTTCAGTGATCCCTTGATATTTTTTCTTCAAGCCCTATGCTCCATTAGTAGCAATATTCACACACCTACACAAATATCAAGCAAACACCAAAAACACACAAGCATACATATTCATTTACGACTATCCAACTATTCAAGGAGAGTTAGAAACTTTGAATATTAACATAGACAAAGATGGAACTAGAAATCAGTCATGTCATATTAATATATAAAAGGGAGTTTACAACTTGCACCTTGATGCTGTAGACCTCCTTTGATGGGTTCAATTGGGCACGTCTCAAAGTATGCATTTGTTGATTCATCTCAAAGAGTCAAAAGGCTCAAACTCTCTCTCACAACTATGGACTATTCTCTACTATCATCTCTTGGTCTATTCTAGATATCAGAATCAATAGAAAGAAGTGGAATTTATAGGAGTGGAGGAAGAGATTTTGGATCAACTTATGGTGGAAGAAAGGTCTATCGCTTTGGGAAGTTTCATTTTTGTAGGAACTAGAAGGCCAAAGGGAGAAACTCGACCACATCTAGTCAAAAAAACATCAATGACTCCTCTCACGAAGTTTTTAGATCTTAGAAGCTTCGTTTCCATATTAGAAAAACTTCCAAAACTAGCTCAGCATGGGGGCTCTTAAGATACAGAGTGACCATGGCGTGAGGCCTAGTGAAAATCTAGCCATCGGCGTGAGAACATAACCACACTTGAGTGTCGACCCAAAATTATATGTTTTTAAGGGTCTATTTCAAGAATGGTTCACAAAGATTTTGTTCCTAGCATGTTAAGGGATGCAATGACATTCACAATGATGTGTTACAGTACACAAGGGTCACTCTGATGGTCCTCCAGTATTCAAAATATGGAATGTAGGGATGGTGACAAAATGATATGTAACACTTCCCCTTCTTATTTTAGGTCGGCGGAGGGGTTTCAACAACCTGCATAGGGGTTTCTCTGGCTAACGTTGCAGAATGGGTAGGCTTGGTGGCAGTCATTCTTGGTGGAATCAAAACTTGGCAGTGCAACTCCTCCTCAAAGAGTAGATCAAGGCCATACATAAGCTTCATACAACCTTGACGGAGCAAAGATCACAATTCACATAAAGAGCATAGAAATCAAAGGGAACTAATTCGACCCTTTTGGTCATATTTAATGCATATGCATGACTTAAAAAATATTCTGTGAATTAAGGTATCCCCATAAATGCTAAAATATCTCCAAATCTTGCATAATCTCCTAATTAAATCCAACAGAACCATTTTTGGCCTTAAGGGGTCCAGACCCAAGTTCAGAGTTATCACACCACCCAAAAAACCCTCCAAATACTAGCCCTTTCGGTAGTGAACTACTTGCATATATCAAAGTCTCACCCGAAGCAGTATGGGGGGGTGTTGGAACCAGGTTTTTGCACCCTGAGGAATTTTTTGATGTAGTGGCCCTAATTAGACTTAGTGCATATAATATAACATATGCATGCATGCACAGTCAAGAGATCTAGCCTTCGCAGATTATTAGAGAATACTTCAAAATATTTGTGCACAGTAATTAAGTATACTTTATCCAGATATAATCATCTAACATCAACTGATATTCACACACTGATGCAATTAACCATTAACATAATTAAATATGAAACACAAAATAGATTCAGATCTTAAGGAAAATAACATATACCTAGTAAAACAAATCACATAAGAATCCAAGTTCGCCAAACATTTTATTTTTTAAGAGATATTTCAATTCGGCACATACAATCCTTCTGCACATAAAGACACCATATTCCACACACAACTAGGACATTTGTCTCCATGCACACAGCCAACATTAGCGTTTCTACCCAAAAACCCAGAATTAACTCAAAACATTAACATCAACCATACAAAATATCAGATTGATTTTTACTTGACTCGATCCTTACATATTTATACTATACAGACGTGCACATGCCATGATCTCAAACCATGGTTTGAGACTCGTGGTTTTCCCTTTAAACCCATTACAATGATTAGGGGACTTTGACCCACCCCAAATCCCCTTTGACTACTTGCGCGTTGCGCGTATAAAATAACTTAGACAAAACTTAACCCAAAAGTGCACCCTAGGGGACCTCACTCCAACAGTCAAAGATATGAAAAGTTATATTATTAAATTATCATTTCCATATTCACATGGACATATATAAGGAAATGATTTTGCAATACAATGGATATGTGAAATACTTGACATTAACATCCACATTTGGAATGTAGAATAAAAAATATTTCCTTGAGATTCTATTCATCAAACACTTCATCCAAAGTCTTGTACCTAATGCATATTCTAATTTCCACATCACATGAAAATTTTCATTCACTTATACAAATTAATAGGCTTGAAACACTTGTCATAGTGACATCATACAAGAAGTGCTCAAAATAATTTGGAAAACTAAGACCTGCAACGCAAATTTGAATCTACCTTCTAAAGACCTTATTGACAAATAATCTATTGTTACTACATCTTGTGCTAAAAAGAACCATTTTACAATTGAAAATATGGTACAAAGAAAAAGAAAATTCATTGAGGTCTCTAGATATTGCACATTATCAAAATAAGACAAGAATTCTCTGTTAATGAAGACACACAATAACAAATTAGTATCTATCTCTTTTTCCAAAGGATATAGTAAGAAATACACTCATTTGCATCAATTAAAATATGTAATGCAAACATAAGGTGCATTACTACAAGAAGCACAAAAGAGACATATAAAATTCAATAAGGCACTTGAGGCATATTTTCAATCAATCCAAGACACACCCACATGTGTGTGTTGCATTTTCGAGATATTATACTTTAGAAAGGACATTCAACCCATTGAAAGAATTACATTATCTACTTTTTTTTGTTTGATGCCTACAATCAACTTCAAATATGTCAAACAAAATTAACATATTTAAAAATCTTGTAATAATGTGATACTCAATGGAAAAGTGCCTACATTTGCATCACCTCTGTATACCCGATGAAACCAAAAACTGATCTCTGTTGCATAATTGACACATTTACAGGAGAGATTAGTAGCACCAAGAATGACCTTTGCACAAATAAGACAAATTGGTTACAAAATATCACAGATTTAATTAAAAGGCATAATTATAAAGGTTCCTACCATTTGGATAGAGTTCAAACAACTTTTCCTAGGAATATTAATGTCTACATGACAATTGAATTTATGGTAAAGGGAAAAATGGAGTACAAAAATTCTTATTTTTCTGGAAATATTTAGCCCAAAAAAGTGATGTATGCATTACAAGACTTGTGTAACATGTCTCTATACAAGAGTGAACAAAAATTAATCAACAATGAATGGAAAAAACACTTTGAACAAAACAGATAGAATCATGAGAGCAATAGTCCAAAAATAGATCATCTAGAGTCACCAAATGAAAATGATGATGTAGAGAGAGAAACTGAAACACTTGTACATGGTTACTCAAAGGCCCACCTTATCCATGATCTTGATTCAAGAATAACACAAATTTCACCTTGTGAAGGGCTTCATCCCCTTGGAAATTTTCAATGTAAATTCCCTAAAGAAATTAACTTCCCAACATTGTTCTATGGATCAAGTCGACCTGCTGATGTTATCATGCACTACTCCTACCAACAAATTGAACAATGGGAACTATTGCATAGATCTAGTGACTTTTCAACACATATTAAAAATTTATTTTTTAAATCAATCCACATATGGATAAACCAAGTCTCTAGCTTAGCCTATATTTCTATTCACAAAGGGGAAATCAAAGGACAAAAACTACTTGCTAAATATGTAAAAGATAAAAGAAATATTCAAAGACAATTGCAATCACCAATTGCATATCAATGTTTGAAGAGAATTCACACATCCTTTGACTATTTTGAACATATATGAAAATATATATTTGCAATGATACGCCAAATTGTCCCACCAAACTTCTTTGTTACATTCACTAGTGCTAAGCATATTTTGAATCCATTGATAAATGCACTAAAAAAACAAATAACTGACATTATAACAAATCATTATAACAATTCTACTGATTAATGCATTGACATGTTGATCAAACGTCAACTAGTCATTTGCATTCGATATTATAGACATATAATCTCATCATTACATGATTTTATTGCAAAATATAATGAATTAGTTTTTCAAAGTGGAGGAATGACCTGTTATGAGTATTTTATAATGAATTATTTGTTCAGGTGCAAGATTATATTTTTATCACAGAGTTCCAAAGGAGAGGAACAAAGCATGACCATGTATTTCTTTGGGTTCAAAATGCACCGGTATATCAACATTCCCCTAACATGATGCCATATCTTTCATTGATTGTTATTTGACTTGTAATTCAACAATGTTTTCAAATGAAATGATTCAAATTCAAACTCACCACCACATAAAAACATGCAAGAAACATAAAAAATTCTACCTGTAGATTCAGTTTTCCTTTCTCACCAATTGATGAAACTTATATCTTACAACCTTTGTCCAATGAAAACAATGACATCCAAGGAATTCAAAACAAATATCTTTCCTTCTACAAAAAAAATCATATTCAAGATACATAACATTTAACATGTTTATAGTAGATATTGGAATTACAAAACAAGAATACATAATTCCATTTCACTCTTCTATTACTCACCCTATCGTACTACTCAAAATAAATCCTTGTGATGTGTGTATAGATGCATTCGCAAAACAAATCCCATAATTGTGGCAAGTTAGCACATATTATCAATTCATTTTATATTCTTATTCCACAACAAGCCATTGTAGCTCCTATATGAAAAAAAGGGGCCACTCCATGACAAATTCTTTCAAACAAATTTGTGAAAATTTCATGTCTGATGAGGACAACAAAATTGAAACTATTCGTAAACTTAGAAACACATTTTCAAATATGAAACAAATTTCAATTAGACAAGAAATTCACATTGTTTTCTCATTTCCTTTGTATTCATATTCTAGACAAAAAAATTCATTAAGGCTTCCCCAGCCGAAAAATTAACATATGTGCTAAAAACCCTATGTTGTTGCAACAAGAACTTGATAAATCTGAAGATATTCTTTGCATGAAAACAATTGATAAATATGTCACACGTCACATTGATCTTGAGAAAATTTTATTGGCAGAATATGCTTCATCCTATTCAATAAAAAAAGTAACAACCAAGAAAAGAAAACTTTCATGTTTCATATGATTTATTCAATACAATGAACAAAGCGACCCAAAAAACCATTATAGAGAAAAAATGATGCCCTGAATTCCATATAGAGAATATGAATACACATTGAAGAAGCATAATAAAACATGGAATAAGGCATGATTTTCACATAGACTCATTTTCGATGCAACTAAAAATATATTTTCACATCTAATTGCATCATGAGGTGATATATAAATTACTTCTACAATTGCATCCAAAAATGAAGAAATATTTAATCTTCACTTGTCATTGGAGGATTGCAATAATATCTTTTCTACTGAAAAATATGACATCCAAAATGACTTGCAAGAGAAAATGAATTCATTAAACATCCATTTGTCTTGGAAACATTTTCGTATTATGAAATTATGAGACAATGAAATCAAGAGAAACGGTCGATAATCAAACAAATAGTTCTATGGAGAAAAAAAAATACAGGAAAGTGCTTCTATTTAGTCATCAATGGAGGTATAGGCATAGGAAAAAAATTCACTGCACAAGCACTTTACCATGCACTGGTGTGACTCTATAACAAATATTTACAAAGTGACCCCTTGAATAAATTGGGTCTCATAGTTGCGTTTACTAGAAAAGTTGCATATGTTGCAAATGGTGTCATAATCCATTCATTTTTGAATTTACCACTTTCACCATGTGACATGAAACCATTGAATTCTAACACACTTGATATATTGACCAAATAATATGAAAAACTAAAATTCCTGCTCATAGAAGAAACTTCATTAATTGGATCTCGATTGCTATATAACATTGACACGCGACTCTGGGAAATCATGCACATTCCATCTATGAGATTTGGAAATATCGACATAATATTCTATAGTGACGTGTGCTAAGCAAAACCTATATATGATTTTTGGATATTTGAACTATTGTTCCTTACAATTTCTAGAAAGAAAATGTACAGACTTATGAACTAAAACAAGTGATATGACAAGACATTAAAAAATTTGTGGAAATTTTAAACAAAATTATAACATGTTCTCATACCGACGATGATCTTTCATTCTTGAAGAAAAAAAAATTATATATGCCCACCAAATTATCCAACGTTTCCATGTCTTTTCTACTTAAAAAAAATCTACATGAGCATAATGAACGAATGTTGTCTCTTATCAACATAGAAACAATCACATTAAATGCATATATTGAGTCAAGAAATAGAAATTGAAATAGTAACATCAAAATTCAATTTCCATCTACCATTGTACTCAAGGAGAATATGTTTGTTGAAATAATTAGTGGAAATTACAATACTCAAGATGACTTAGTCAATGGTGCCAAAGGAATTTTTAGAGCATCCACAATGATTGAGAATGGAGCCATTTGGATTGAATTTTCTGATTCAATTGTTGACACTATTCAATGGAAAAAATTGTTCATTTGTACAAAGATGGAATTATGTCTAATTGGACACCTATTACTAGACTTTGCAGACATAATGAATCAAACAACAAAAACATCTTTACAAGAGAACAATTCCCTGTTGAATTGGAATGTGCACAAACCAGATATCGATCACAAGGCTTAACAATGGAAAGATTGTATTTTGATCCAAAAGGAGTTACAAAACATGAAATTTCCTACACTGCACTTTCTTATGTCAAAGATATTAAATATTTTTATTTTATAAACAAATTGGAGATAATTCTCTCTCAATGAAAAGTTACATCTGAGCTACACAAACTTAGAGAAAATGCTTGAATACAATTTGTGTTGTCACCTTAAAATGATCACCTAGCCATTTCTAACTAGGTGGACAGAAATACACCATGTAAGTTTAATTTTACCATAGTAAAATCACTTTCACTATAGGAAATAATTTAGGAAACCATTTTCATTAAACTATTTCTGACTAAAATTAAAATTCCCATGAGAATAGTTGAATAAATAATTATTTATTTAATTTTCTCTAGGAATAATTATCAAATCATTATTTGATAATTATTCCTTGTCACATTTGACTAAACCACCTAGGAATAATTAAATAAATCACTATTTATTTATTATTCATTAATTCCATTTTTGGAATAATTGTTAAATCACTATTTAATTATTATTCAATTTTCACACATTTCTTAATCTTTGTGAAATAATTAATAAATCATTTATTTGTTAATTATTTCTAAATAAAGACATTTAACCATTTTGAATATCTTTTCCCTCTCCAAAAAATATAATAAAGGATTCCTAACGGTTAGATTTTGATTTGGTCAATAATATTTTATTATTCTCCATTTTCGAGATCAACCCAATACTTTGTTATAAATAAGAGGGTTTTTCATTCATTATTAACCATGATAATTATCATCATCACCATTATTGTCTTCTTTCATTCAAGCTCCCACTAGAATTCTACACATTTTTTGTGTTTTTCATATATTTAGAGAGGAAGATCAATCACTGAAGTTTTAAGAACATCAAAGGACCCATCCCACGAAGGGGGATTTGCAACCTTTTTGTAAATCTCCTTCGTTAGGTGCTATCAATAAAGGATTTATTTATTTATGCCTTTCCATAATTGGGTTAATTACATCAGATTTATTTTATTTTTTACTATTTTAGATCGCATACATATAATTTTCTGCAGGCTTTTCCTCACATTATTATTACACATTTAAAGTATAAGCAACCAAAATTTTTGTTAGGGTCACTTGTCACCTATTTCTTAAGTGAAGTCTTTTTGGTACACCTTCCAAGAAATTTCATACTAACAAATGGTGACTCCACTGCTGTAACAATTCAGTTTCTTGGGTGACTGTAGTTTCAGCTAATTTTTAGGATTTTCTGCATTTATTTATAACCTCTTAAATTCTATTTATAGTTTTTCTTTCCCTTTTCTATCAAATTTTCAGCTTCGGGTGGTTTTTTGGTTTTTCCCGCAGGTCATAGGTAACAGCGGAGTAGGAGACTACAGAATCTATGCGAGATATTCCAACCAAGTATCCTAATAGAAAAACACACTTTTCAGCCCCAGATATATGCTTTGAGTTCCATAACACCCTTTTTTTCTCAAAAATGTGTTTTTCACCTGTTTTAGGTGAGTACCTGCATATTCAAAATTTTCCGAGAATTTTTCAGATTTTTTCCAGATTTTCCAAGAGTGTTGTGTCTATACTAGGAAGGGATTCTAGCCTCTTCTTTAGTATCCCTTTGTCCTGGATTCTCTTAGTTTTTCTCTTTGAGGTAGGAAAAAATCTCCATAGGGTTTGGATTACACCTCTACCCTTTTAGGAAGAGGTTGGCTGAGTGAGGAGTTTAGGGTTTCAACATTTTCACCCAATGGTTTTCAAGGTCTGATCCATTTTGTTAAAGCCCTTTAGGATAGGTTATTTCATAATTCTAACTCCATTTTGAGTTTAATTTTTCCTTCCCCCTTAGGACCCCCTTGAGTGTCCTAGGTTTTTTAGCTTCTTTGCTATCCTTTGTAGCAGATTTCACCTCTGATTTTTGTTGTTTTTCTGCACCATTATTAGTAGCTTAGTTCCTTTAGATCATAGTCCCTTTAACATTAGATAATGTAGAAATATTGTGTGTTTTTTAGTAGCTTGTTTTCCTCTCATTTTTTAGATGTTTAAGATCATTTTTGGGTGAGGTTTGTGTGTTTTTTTGGCTATTTATTTTTCTATCATTTTATAACATTATTTACAATTTTTCAGCATCTTATTTCAACAACACATGGCATCATTAAATATGATTAATTAACTCATACATTGACCACACTTTTTCACACACATTTTCACACCCTAATGAATGTGAGCTTGGTTAACACCGCCAAGCCAATACTTGAAACATGCCACATTATAATAGTCTAACACACATAGATTAGTGCCACTTGGGAATTAGGGCAAAAAAAATATGTGTAGTTAGGTGTAGGATCAGTGGGATAGGCTTCCAATGAAACTGTTGGGAGGTATAAATGTTAGATTATACACCCACATTTAAATTATCAATCTGGGGTCGTAAAACTTAGAGACGTAGCACAATATATGCCATAATATGGCCTCAAGGACTTGGAAAATCAAAACCCTAGAACTAATTTAGAAAGGAAATCATGCAGGAAAAGAAATAAGAAATTTCAAAGTAAACACACTATAGAAAAAAATTCAAAGATGTAAAATACTACAATTGAAAAGCATAGAACAATTCTATTCCAAATGCTTAAAATCTGTTCTTAAAATGATGCTTTAAAATATATACTTAAAATGCTTCTCCCAGATGGTGCAACTACGGTTGCTGGAAAGAAGTCACAATGGAAATTTTTAATTCACGCTTTCAAATAAAAGTATTTTTGAGGCACTTACTTAGATTAATTTACTTATACAAATATTGGTATTAAGCTTATGCTAATGTTGTTTCCAAGCTCAATTTCATGTGATGATTTAAGTTATTTATCAGTGCCAAAAAATACAAAATTAATTGAAACCCTTGTTTATTTTATATCATTAGTACTCCTATTTAAAGTCCCTGCAATTTTAATATATTTTTTTATAAAATAAATTGAACAGGGCACGATGAGGAAAAATAAGAAGCAATTGCTAATTTGTATTCAATTGAATTGCTAAAAAAAATATCAATTCCCAATTAGATACATCATTAAATTTACCAGTTAGAACCTAGGCACTTAAATATTAAACATAAAGGAAACGATAAAACAAAATTGAAGCACGCCACACCATTAAGGAAATGAAAGCACAACTCAGAAACGAAACACAGTCAAACACAAGCATGTAATAAAATTGCAGCTAAATAAATCATTATTAACAGGAAATGAAATTAAATAAATTCTAAGAAAACTGAACAAAGGAGCTTACGGATGGGCCCGATCACCCAGCTCGATCCTCCTAAAATAAAGCTACATTAACACATCAAATCAGAAATTCAAAGAGCCTAGAAATACAAATTAAATGAGGATTCAAATTACAGAAAACCAATTACAAATTATTCAGTCAAATCAAATAATGAAAATATTGGAGTGGTGGCTTCAGGCCATGATCTAGCATTTACTGCAATCCCAACATCTCCTACTCTCTACTATCCCAAATCTACCTCTCTACTCCTACGCAGTGTTTTTTTACTACATTACTACCCCTACAAGTGCACAACTTCTCTATTATATAACAGTAATGTTTCTCTTAATTAAATGGGTTGATTGTTACATAGCACATAAATTTAGAATACAGATTTATTGAAATCAAAACAAAAGGATTTTTTTAAATCTAGGTCGAGCCGGTGATCTGCTTCTAGAAATAATTTGACTTAATCATTTTGCTAGAAGCGACAATGCATAGATGGTAGGCTCCAGTGGTTTGTGTGAGAAATATTTATGTTGCTGAACCAACAAGAAAGAAAGATACAAAATATTTGTCACCATGCATTCCAGTGGATGAGGCCAGCAAGGGCACCTACAAACCCAACATTCACGTATGTCGTTGGCTCCAGACATTTTTAGTGAGATACGTGTGACAAGAGATACATAGTTGAATGCTCTGGCTGAAAATTCAAATTCACTGCTTCACAAGCATTGATGTGGCAAATCTTAAAGAGAGATCTGTAGTGACATGGTCGTGAATAAAAATCTTGATTGATGGAAATCTTGTGCAGTAGTGAAAATGAATGAATGGATTATTAGTAATAGAGAATAGGGGCATTATATTCAACTACAACACTCCCAGTTTTCTTTTAAAATCAATGGTATAAGTGTGGGCGAGTTCGTGCCCCCGAGACAATCGAAACAATCTACTACCTCGCACAATTAGCAGTTCTCGTACTTTTTCAAGAACCTCATTCTTAACCAAAATGACGAGGGTGATGTCGTTGTACTCACGGCTTTCGAAAACAAATGTCAACGTCATTAAAATATGGTTTTTCTCTTGGCCTGTGGAAATGTAAAGACCCTGCGCTCTTCCCACCAATTTTTAGGTCGCTCCAACCCTTCTATCAATGATCCTCAATGTTGATTCAAGTTAGAAACTTCAAATGTTGTGACTTTAGCTTTTAAAAGTAGATAAAGGCCATAAATATTTCGAATTTCCTTCAAATTTGCTGGTGTTCTTAGTAGCCTTGTGATGTTATTAGATACCCAAATATGCTTCAATTTTTTTGTTCACATGCCAACATGAATTCCCTTATAGAGGTGTTCCCACAGATGACAAAAATTGGTGGAAGGTTGAGCTTTTCAATCACTCCATAGATGTAGGCTGTTATCCCATATTCATCACATAAAAGGTGGACCTTGTTTTATCATGTGGCTCATTACATTGCACGTGATGTCGATAATTCATAAGTTAAGGAATGGAACATTGGAAATAAATCTAGTTTCTTCCCAGCTATGATTTCAAAAGCACAGATATTCATGATGGAAGTTGTTACATAATCCATGACCACATTATCTCCTGAATGGACAATTGAAGGATTTGACAAGCCATGCAATGTGTAGTGTTACTGAAGGGAAACATCGAAGTAGGTGAATATGTACTCAAATATGGTTATGCTTCTTGCATGAATCCATACTCAAATATACTTCGAGAAGAATTCCAGTACTGTTGGTGCTAGACTTATTTACCTGCCACCATGAAATCTTGTTATTAATGATACTATTACACAAAACACTCATCAAATTAACTAATAAAAATAATTTATAAATTAATATCTATTGTCTCTAAATTCCTCTAATCATCAAATTAAAAGGACAAAAACACCAGGTACAAGCATATAATTATTTGATAAAAACTGTAAAAATTTGGATAAAAAGGCCGCTCAACATCTCCCCACGCTGATCTTCTTGGACGTCCTCATGCAAGCCAAACCCTTAAACTATAAAAATATGAAAAAAAATTAGGGGAAATGTTTGAAGCTTAAGAGTTTTAGCAAAAATTCCAATGAGTAAAGATGAAGATGCCTAGTATTACAACGCATTCATTAGCCTGCAACATAACTATTAGAATTCCAACGAAAACCATGTTATAGTTCTAATGAAAGTATTGATTGTAGGAATGATATAAAAAGACCAAGTACCGAAATTAAACGTTATAGAGAAAAGATTATGGCACATACTTGTTACCTTGTCCTAAATTAATTCCCTGTCTTGTTTCTTCCCAAATCTTATGATAAAAATTTTTTTTTGCTGAAACGTGAAATTTCAAAAATACTACCACAAGATTCCTGCACCTACTATAAAAAAATTGTACTTAGGTCATGCAACACATATTTAGAGGAAACTACAATCAATACACATTTTTGGCAACCAACACCTTGTGAGTAGTCATCATTGAGTATTTCATCTCTTCAAATACCATAAAAATTAAAGTTATGATACGAGAAAAGGAAAAAGATCATTATCACACTTCCCTGGACCAATCAACAACCTCTTTATTGAACACTCTAAATTTCGTTGTCATCTAGGTGCAAAACTACATTTATTCTTAGTCTGGTACAAAGAATTACCTTCACTAAGGGTACAACTTCATTAAAGATTCATGATTTTTGAAAGATAGAACTCAAAGAATCATGTTCAAATCGTCTTATACCATTGTCCAAGAAAAAGGATGTGTTTTCCAAGAAAGAGAAGGATAACCAACCAAATCATAGTATGTAATTAACTTTAATACCACAGACATGGTCTTGCTGCCTGCAGGTGTCCATAACCTCATCAGGGTTGTATTTTGACCCAATGCCACTCCTTCCACTTTTGTGACTCTTACCATATTTTTTCTATCTTATTTCCAGTTACCTCTTCGTCATGACACTGGTACGAAACTCTTGAATTATTTATGTGAAACTTCTGCCACTCGCCTATCTGACCATGTTTACGAATGGCGCAAAATGAAGAGAATGTGTGTTGTGAAGATAATCCCCTTTGTGGATAGAGGTGATATCTCTATCCCTATACTAGGTATAGCAATGCATGAGACTAACTAATGAACCATTTCATATCTTGTATTCAAAGCAGAAGAAGAAGAAGAAGAACCTACCTCTTCCTGATGCTATCGTCCAGTCCTTTGAATAAGACCTTGATTCTACGATCATATAGGCTTGCTCCTTGCTGATTATCGAATTCTAATACCTTTAAGAGATTAAGAGACAACAAAAAGAAACATGACAACATACACAACATACATCAAATACAAACTACCTAACATATCAAGGAGCATTACGATACTTGCATAGATATCTAGACAAATATGGAATGTGAAACACCAGTTTTATTATTAATTATAGAAAGAGGAAGCATACAACCATGGCCCCGATGTTGGATACCTACCTTTGGTGATGTCTAAGTCCAAAATGAGGCTCTTAAAGCATCCTTCTCTCAAATTTAAAATTGAGCATAATCACAGTATAGGTATGGAAAGGATAAATGATCAGGTAAGCTTCAACCAGTAGTGGAAGGATGGGATTCAATTTATAGGTAGGGAGAAGGAGTTAGGGATCCATGAAATAAGGAGGAAAGCCCACTTCTAAAGAGAAAATTCCCTAATGATAAGATCAAGAGCTCCAAAATGAGAGAGCTTGAGAATATATGCATCAAACTATATCTAACTCACCATTATGCAAGGTTGTAGTCCACAAAGCTTCTTATCCATTTATGCAAACACTACCAGAGAGGGTTCAATATGATTTTTCCCATGAAAATCACACTTCTAGCGCTAGGAAAAAGTGTTGCAACATGCCATCAGCAGGGGTAGGAAACTGGAAAATAACATTGACCCAAAAATTTAGGTTTTAAGATGAGATTCTCTAGAAAATATTCATGGCATATTTTTTTTAGTATTCAAGGGAAATCATGATGTATTTTCCATGTTCGATATACTACACAATTTTCATCTTAGGCCACTTCAGGATCAGGGACAGGAAGCGATCATGGTGACAAATTATTGTGTAGCATATGCCCCCTAAATAATAAACGCAGAATAGGGAGTGATGGGTGAAATTATTTATGAACCCGACATGAACTACAGACGAGCGTCATTTTCAAAAGTGACATGCTACCTCAAAACCCATAGGAAGTTCCATTTTCAATTTTTCGCCAGTATTTCTAACGAGTATTTCTTTATTTTTGATAGCAAGCATGAAGATGATAGAATATTCTTAGCGTATAATTTCATTCTTCGAATGAATCGATCCTGGTAACTTTAATAAGCCATAGGAAGGAGTAAGTCGATCTTGTCATGGTGATAATTCTTTCTCCAATTAAGTTTTACAAGTCTGACAGAAGACTAACTCAGTATGTTTTTCATGTTTTAGAGAGCTTGAAAAGGAGACAAAAAAGAAAACTCCATCAAATCCCTTTTGGTAAATCATCCCTCGAATCCTAAAAGGTAGAAAAGAATATCCGAGAGAACCTATTGACCATGTTCAATCAAAGTATTCCTTTTTCATAAATAGTCAATCTCAGCCCGAAAAAGGGGTAACTGTATATTGAGACAATGTCAATTCATTTACTTTAACGAGTTTGAAATGACAAGTACTCGACACTCTTTTCATTTTTCAAGAGTCAAAAAAGAGCTTAAAGGTGACTTCAAGGGGGTTCTTTTTTCATTTATTTTTAACGATTCTTAAAAAGAGATAAAACAATACTCATTGCGTCGATAAAAAATGATCACTGTCAGTGTTAAAAAAGATCATGTTATTGCATAAAGATAACCACACATCACTGATATCAAGAAAAATAATAAAATATTGGTAAAAATATGTTCAAAACTTATAAATAAGAAAAAACTGAAAATAGTTTTACCATTTCATTTTGGGTAAATTGGAGAAGCACATTTTACCCCATTTTCCTCCGATCTTCAGACAAGCAGTGCGACCGATCCAGGACACCATTCAACAATCCGTCATTTGCAGGTAAGAGCTTTGTCTCTTCTCATAATTTTAATTCCATTTTTAAGTCATTTTTTTTGTAAATTTCATCGTTAAAGGGAAATTTTTGAAATTTTGTGTCATGGGAGATTAGCGCAGGTTTGACCTAGTGGATTTGTGCCGATCACCCATAGCTCGTTAGGCTAGCGTGTTTTCAGCATGGGTTTAATTCTGACATATCCACTAAGCACAAAGAATAAATTAAAAATAAAATATCTCCATTATTAATGATTTATTTCCATATTAGATTCGTTGAAAACTCCTAAAATATCATTTATGTATGTTTTTCAGGTGATTTCGACGAATATGGCCATTGAATGGAAAGAAAGAGACCATGAGATATAAGATCATGAAGAACTCCAAGATCCACATTGTATTAATGCCTTGAGAAACTGTGGTTTTATAAATTTCTTTCAAACCTTTGGACTTAGAGCTCAACTCGAGCTACTGGAACATCTCATTGGGCTATGGGATGTAAATCGTCAAATTTTCATCATCGAGGACCACGAGCTTGAAATAGATATTTCAAACATTTATTTCATTACTAGATTATCCAAGAGAGTAGAGAGGAGCCAAATATCTAGAGCTTGCACTAGGGGAGAGAGCTTGAGTATGCTCATCAAGAGACATTGGCCCGGTGCTAGAAATACCTCAAGTGGAAAGGTAGATATTAATACTATCACCAATCTACCTCTGAGGACCATTTTAAACACTATGGCCCATGTAGCTGGGGCTCATGCATTGCATGAGAAAAAAAAATCTCAGTTACAGTACGTTGTTGACTTCCTTACTCCCACCATGTTTAACTCATGTGAGGGATTGTTGGGTAACATGAAAATCCAACTTAGAATTTGCAAAACTGGATGACTGAAACAATTTCGGTATGGATCCATATTGGTGACTTTCTTCTTGGAGTGAGTGCCATTGTTTCAGTACCAGAGGATTCATTAGGGGAATTTTGAGGTCTAAAATGGGCCTCCTAAGGAAATTATAAAATAATATTAGATTACATCATCAAATTTTAGAGGGAAAAAAGAAAAAACTATTTTTTCAACTCGTATTTTCAACTTATCTCCAAGATTTTTTACTCAAATTTCGAGCAAGAATATTCGTTGGATGAAAATTTTAATTCCTCATAAAATTATTACCCATGTTTCATACTTTCTATGCACCCTTCTACATGGAAAATGATAAATACATGAAAAACATGATTGCAATCATGTTTTTTCCATTTATTTCTCCCTTTTTGTACAGTAGGGTCCATCAAAAGTATGCAACATGGGTACTGTTTGGATGAGGAATTAAATTTTCATCCAATGAGTAGTATCGCTCGAAATTTGAGTAAAAACTTTGGGAGATAAGCTGAAAATACAAGTTGAAAAAGTAGTTTTATTATTTTATTATTTTTTTAATCTTTTTATCTTTTTACTTAAAAATTGTGAATCATCCCCCATGGTTTACACCATCATCTTTAATCCTATTGGTTCTTATAAATTTTGTTTTGGTTGTACATTTTTCTTAGGAGGCCCATTTTAGACCTAAAAATTCCCCTAATAGAGGTGTATGATTCAGCCCTGAGAGATCTGAGGCTGCTCAAATGGTGTGAGATCATGCCTCTCCATGGAGGTGGCCAACATAAGCATTTACCTAAAACATTTTTCAATTGGCTATGTCATCAATTGATTGTAGTGGATGAATACGCATATGCTGGTATAGATTTTTGAGGTGATCCAAAAGTTTCCCCTTTCACCAGGTGCACAGTGGATCGATGCAGGTAAGAAACTTGTTTTTGAAATTTTTAATTTTTGATGTTTTTGGTTACATATTCTGAGATTTAAATTCATGATTGTCTTGTAGATGTTGGACTAGAGTGGCAAATATGGATTTACCCGATTGTGAGGAGGGTAGCTAGATAGATCAAGGATGATTCTTATGAGGAGGGAGAAAACCTAATCATAGAGGTTGAGTGCAACTTGGAGGCCTTGACTAGAGGAAATCCAGAGTACGTAACTTTTGATGACATACTGTTGCACTTTTAGAGGCACACCATAGGAGTCTCAGGCAAAATTCACCAGTTACTATCTTGATTTATCTAGGAGGTCACTTGCTATCATGAGCACCATGTGGGAGGATAGTTGCCTTTAGCTTTAATTTATGCACTGTTGCAGGCTTTTGGAGTCATTGTGTCACGAAACACATATTTTTGGGATGTTTTGATGTAACAAAATTTTACAAACTCTCTCTCTTTCTATATATATGTGTGTGTGTGTGTACATATGAATGTTTCTTTTGTGACTAAGTGTTCTGATGATGTGCCTAGTTTTTTATATATGACACAAATATCAATCTAACACATAATTTTCTAACGCATCTATTAATGTATTCAAATTTTATGGAATGTGTAATAAAAATTTATTTTCGGTAATCAAACACGTAAATACATGCGCAAAATCTAAGGGTTTCACACTAAGTAATGACCATTTAACTGTAACAAAACGAGTTGTGATTCGAGCTTGAAAAAAAAGTCTCTAATATCGAGAGAAATTGCATATGATAATAGCTCGATGACCACACTATATTCAGCAATATTATTAGTTGTTTGACCTAGACAAATACCTTGTAGATTAACCAACTCTCCATCAGGGGAAAAAATTTCCCATGCTGTGGAAGATAAGTTCTATGTGTTACGACAAGAACCATCAAAAAAATCGACATAATGGGTTGATGACATATGAAAACCAAGTGGAACATGAGGTAAGCAGAGGAAACAAACTAATCTACAAATTACTTGCAATAAAGCATAATACTTCTTGAGATAGGGTCATTTTGGGGCTCAACCAACTGGTTACCCTCATAGTCGATTAGCTCATAGGCACCTTTATCTAATGCATGTTGAATGATGTAAGGCCCATGCCCCATTGGCTCAAGCTTCTCGACCCCTAATTTGTCATGGGATTGATCATAAAGAGAGACCAAGTCACCTTGAGATAAAACGCGAGGATGGATAGACTTATCGTACTGAGATTTAACCCATTTCTTTTATTCTTCAATGACTGAAGTGATGATTCCTCGAGTCTCATCGAGACATTTGAGGTAAATAAAACGTTCCTCTTCTAGAAAAGTACCAGGAAGAAGTTAGATAGCTAGCTTCAAAGAAGGTATTTCAAATTCAATTGGAAGTGTAGCTTCCAAACCATACATGAGTTGAAATGGTGTGAATTCGGTGGCAATCTTAGCCTAAGTTTGGTAAGCCCACAAAGACGAGAATATCATGAGGTGTCAGTCTCTTTTATGTCTCCCAATGGTTTTTGAAGTATCATTACTAAAACTTTGTTGACGGGTTCACCTTGGCCATTGGCCTGTGGATAAAATGGAGTGGATCTATCGTGGCGTAGCCCCAACTGAGAAATAATATTTTTCATCATATGATTGCAAAAGTGAAAGTCGTTGTCAGTGAAAATGGATTTTAGGACACCAAACTGAGCTACGACGTGATTAAAAATAAATTGCACCGCAGTTAGATCTACATTATCATATGAAGGCATCACCTTAGCCCATTATGTAAAATAATTGACAGTGACGATAATATAACCATGCTTCCCATCCAGGTGAGGGTTACGATTCAAGAAATCAATGCCTCATTTTAAAAATGGCCCGGCAGTCAAAACTAGGTGCAAGTGAGTGGGTGGGGCATGTTATTTCCGAGAATAAATTTGGAAATCATGACATTTATGGACAGTGTGGGACATGCGATCCCCTCGAAGAAAGCAATAGAGAAATACTACATAGATCAAGGAGAAGAGAATGCAGCATGGAGTCCGTTTTGAGTCTTAGGGGTTTTGGAGTGGGTCAAAGCCCCTTATTATGTACTGTAATGGGAATATTTTGTGAACGTTGAATTCTTATCATGGTTTTCAGACAATGGTATTGTAAATGAAAAATCTATATAATGAGTCTAGATAGAAGTATACGAGGAGGTAGAAGTTGATGAAATGAATTTGGATGTAAGACTACTTTGAGTTAGAGTCTATGGTTTTGGGTTAGAGGAAAGGCTCCTGCAACTAAGTGTGAGGAGACCTTAGGAATTCTGCAGCTATGTGCACAGACCCTGGCAGCTGAGTGCGTAGGGTGAAAGTGAATGTATGAGAAAGATATGAATATAAATGAAAGAAATTTGAAGATATATCTGAGTTTTTGTTGATGTGTTTTCTTTACTATTGTTTATGATTATATGTGCTAAGGGTTATGATCTTTAGTTTCTTAGTGATGTCTGGTTTATGATTTTTTTTAAATTTTTTATGTATGATTAAGAAAGATCACGTAGTCTAGTAGTAAGTTCAAAAAATGTGTTGAAATGCACTTGTATAATTATTATATCTATTCCATGAAGCTCTATCAAGGAATAAAACCCCTGAAGTGATATTCCATTGTCCCTGTGGAGGTAGAAACATAGTTCTAGCATCCCCCTATATTACCTCAGGTGAGAATTCAGTTTGCGCAAGTTGATCCTTGTTGAAAGGGCTGGTAATAGTGGGTCTTTTTAGTTCATGCAACAACATTTGAACTTGGGTGTAGGCCCCATCAAGCCAAAAAATGGTTCTGTTTCCAAGACCGAGATATGACCGAGGGATAGTTGGATGTGGAATCTGTATAAGAAAGATATTGAAGGTTGGGTAGATACAAAAGAATGCGAGTTTGTTTTGCAAGAAAACCGAAATACATGCATCTCTACTTAACATTAGTTAAAGAGGTGTATATATATATATATATATATATACAGATCAATACGATATCTTTTTCTCATCCTTTACTAATGATCTGTATGAGTGGATATCAAGACTACCTGTGCAAATGGGTTTTTTCAATAATAAACCAACTGTGTGGTCACCAGATATGGTTGAGAAGCTGAAAAAGAATGACATCGAGATCACAAGGGTTGTTGATTATTGGGTCAATAGTATCCTTAGAGGGTTTATTACTAAGTTTGTGATCGATAATTCTATGTCTTATAGTGAAGCAGAGCGCAAGTTCTTCAAATGCCCTAGAGGGAAGTACCTAAATTCACTAATGTTTTGGATTAAATCATTATTTTGTGAAAAGGGTATATTACGGATGCGATCATATTGATGTTCTAAAGAGAACCTCGTGCTACGTGGACTGGTAAAATATTCATAACAAATTGGGTTAATTACATTGAAACTGAATATTGTCTGTTGTCTAGGTTTGAAGAATGATAAAGAAACACTACTACCCTGAGAAGTATGTCACTGAGATCTGAAAGTCAGCAAAGAATTATAGAGATTCCCCTACCTTCCACCCCCATCACCACCCCATCCCATTCCATTCCTCCACCTCCACCTCCACCTCCCGAATTCACGATGGCCCAACCCCCAAATATGCATGTGCTCAAGGGATTAGATGACCCAGAACAATTTTCGGTTTTTGCAGAAGCAATATGGAGTTCACAGAATATTACAGATGAAAAAATGAAGAAAGTGTAGTTGGTTACAGTGCTGAAATATACATCATTGTCCTGGTACATGAAATATGTTATGATGAATGAAAATGCTACATTGGCTAAGACGAATATTGCTTTCAACATTGAATTCAAGAGACCAAAGTCGTAGTCCTAGTTTATCACAGAAATCAAAGAGATTAAGAAGATGGATATTGAGACCGTGTGGAAGGTAGATCAAATATTTAAGACAATGTTGAGCCAAGTTAGCTTCAAGATCCTAGATTAACAATATATAAAATGATTCATTTTTGCGTTGTTTCCTCATCTCAAATTTCCATTGTCACAACATTGCAACTCAGGCTGAAGCACTATAGATCATGATGAATCTTGAAGCTTCACCAATAAATGACACAAGAATATGAGTGCAATAATTTAAGACTCAATTAATGAGCTTGCACATGGAGCTCCGGGATCTGAAGAAGGGAAAGGAGGCTAGATCTAATATAAGGTCAGAAGTCTGGTGCATCAAGTGCAAAGCAGAGGGTCACTATAAAGAGAAATTCTCTATTTATAAAGACTATTTGGGTGTTGGGATGTCAATTCCATTGAATCCTAGATTAAGTGTTGGGCCAATTGTAGGGCCCCATTAATGGTGTAGCATATGCGAAGTTGCAGTCCAACATTCCATGGAATATTTTCACTTGCTACAAAAGTTTTTCAAATCGCAAAAATATTTTTTCTACAATTTCTGCACTTCGATGGGACATGCTGAACAACATTGTAAGAGCTACGATTTAATGATGCAAAAAATTCCTAGTGCATATAAAATGTAGGTAGAAGGTCATGAAGATTTGTGTTCACTGACTGCACGAGGAGGTTTCCTAGGCTGAGGGCATGGCCAAGGAGGAGGCGCTGGTTGTGGACGAGGGCAGATCATATGTTACAACTACGGAAAACCAAGAAATCTTGCTAGGGATTTTCAGAATCCTACTGCAGCTTCATGTAAGTACTGGCAAGAATTTGTTCATAAAATTGAAGAATTTCCTATTTTGTTAGCTAAAATGTAGGAGAAGCGCAACCAACAGCTTTCTCAGAATATACAAATTATGATTGTTGAAAAATTCGAGGAAGATCCTAGCATTAACATAGTAACACGTAGAGGTGTGAATACTGGAGGAAACCACGTGGAATAAAAGAGCACTGTGACGGAGACAAGGGTAAGGAAATTTGAATATAATAATGTTGGGTTGAATGTGCAGTGCAAGAAAGAGACATTCATGGAAGAAAAAAATACTTTTATGACTCCTAAAGCTTTGACATCAACTACGCAGATAAAACTATTTCCATTGAAGAATAAGCCTGAGGAGGATAATGAAGTAAAGGAAGCTAATTACTCTATCTTGGCATCCTTCTTACAGACGTGTATGAAATTACTAAGGGACCAAAAGGCTGTAGAAGGGTTACAGGGGCTGATAAATAACTGCATTGGCATAGAAAAGCTGCAACTAGAACATCGCACAGTAAATAAAGTGTACAAGAACAAGAAAATAACTAGCTTGGAGATGCAGTTGAATGCGCAGATTAGAGACTATGATATGGATCAAGTCATTCTAGATCTAAGATAAAATACCAAAGTTATGCAAAAACAGACATGGGAACGGATGTGAAGGCCTAAGCTACAATGGTCACCAATTCAAATGAGGATAGAAAATTAGTAGTAGATCATTCCTATGGGGGAATCACAGGGAATCAACGTAGATATTGATGGAGAAAGCATGTTAGTTGATTTCGAAGTTATTGCGATCGTTAAAGATAGAAATCATTATCCTTCATTGTTCGGATTTGATTGGGCTTACGACCTAGATACTATAATCAACCTGAAAAAGAGGAAATTGATCATTGAAAATAATGGTACCTGGGTTTTTGTGCCATTATATCCTTCCGAAGGTGCGCGCTACACAGAACCTATCTAGGATGAGTATGGGGATGTTGATATTGAGCAAGATGAAGACTAGATTAATTCCACCACAGATGGGAAAATATGTTGGGAGCGTGATAGTTCATTTGTTTCAGATTCTGAAGAAGAATTGGAGCATTGGTAGAATCACTTGCATGAAGTAGCTACTAAGAAATGTAACATAATTACCAAATATCTGTGTTGTTTGCTATCAGAAGTACATGAATTTCATTTTTATGATGGAATGAGGATTTTTCTCTTGTTTCTGGAATAATTTGAGTAAAAGGTGCCTGAGGACCAGCAATATAAGCTTTGGACTTTAAATTGAGGTATACTCCAGCCCGATGGTGGGGCGCACATAGGGAAAGTTTAGAAGGATGGAAGGAGTTATGAAAATTGATAAGATTTCGGTTTGGTCATGTCGACACAAAGATCATGGAGAAGTATGATGGTCAGAAAGATACTTGTAAGAATTTATCTTGCTAGACTATAGCATGGGGAATTAAACCTCAACCAGAGTGGGTGCACATTTTCTTTCATTCCTTGGATACGATACCTCAACAATGGTATATCGAAACAAAGTTGCAACATGGCACTATGGATTGGCACAAGATGATGGAGGGATTATTGTTATCTTATAGCCTCGCTAATAGATAGGAATGCATTAAGGAGGCTCTTCAAGAAGTAAAAGTAGGTATGTTCTGAATTACCAAGGAACCAAGGACGTTCATACAGTTTGATTGCGAAACATAGTTGGAAAATGCCTAAGGAAGTTACAAGTCCAGTCAACAAGTCTATGTTGAGGGAGGAGTACTGTGAATGCCTATTTGATAGGGCACATATGACTACAAATGAGTCTGTCGAAGGGTGGATTCCTCTAATAATAAGTATTGTGCGACAACACGACAGAAAGCACAACTCGATGGTATTGTGCCAAGAGAGGCAGGACTGTGCCGAAGGGGTGAGCCTAGTGGAGTTCGTCCAAAAAGTGACCGTTGGAATAATAACAATTGACTGGAAAATGAATTAGACATTAAAAGGAGTAGGAGGGATGCATTTAATGGGAATATCTAGGTAGATCAGCTTCCAAATTAGAATTTATGAGGAATACCTAAAGGAGATGATGGGATTTGAATTTGAATTTTTATATAAATCGAGGATCCTGCATCCCACTCGAACACTTTGCGAGATAAGACTTATAAGAGAAATTTTTTGTCTACAAGAGCATCGAGAAAGCTGTAGTATGTCAGACAAGACCTATGAGGAGATTGAGCAGGAATTTCTCTATAGAGGCTTGGGATTCATAATGATGGCTACACTGCAAGTAACTACTACAAGGCCGAGGTCATCCAGGTAGCAAATGACTACAGGTGAAACACCATACAAAAAGCTACAGAATCCAGTAACAAGATCGTCGACCCAGAAGAAACAACCTAAGGAAAAATAGATTAAGGGGGCCCAAGACTGGTAGAAGAAGGATATGGATATTGAATCTAATGAAGAAGAAGAAAAAACTAAGTAAATTGATACCGAGGAGGTTGAGCCTATCTCTAGTTTGCCTCCTTGTATTCCTCCTTGGAAGTTGGAAGCTAAGAAGCTGAAAAAGGATCCAGATGCGGTTAAATAAAAGGTACTTATACCTTTGATTCTGGATGAAGTGCCAGTTGAAGATGAGTTATTAGCTAAGGTGCCCTAGCTGCAGATGGAGGACTAGGACTTCAATGATCGTAGTAAATACCCACAGTTTTAGCCCAGCTGGTATCCATGCCAATGAAGCTTTGTAAGAGGAGTTACCAAATTGGAGTCGATGAAATGAGTGATTGGTATCAAGGAGGTAGGGATACTCAACATGTTGTACATGACACACTTTGGGAAAAGTGTAATTAACACTTTTTTTGTGTGCCAATTGCTATCACTAGTGTAGGAAGACTTCTTATGGCTAGGGAAGAAGATCCCTATCAATGAAATATTAATCAGGAGGATTATGACCCTTCCTTGTCTCAGATCAGAACCCGCAAAATATTTTGTGGGAAAATATCAGGACAAAAAGCTTGCCGACTAGATGAAAAAATAGTATACTCTAACAAATTGAACCTAAGGTTATTCAATTAATGTTGGGTGTGGAGCCTGATTATCTGGTTTACTTTGTATCACAGCATTGGACCCCTGTACCTTAAAAGGGGCGGCAATGCCGCCCGTAATGAATTGCTGCCGTGGGGGGTATAGGGGGGGCGGCAACACTTTCTGGAGCGCCCCCCTGGCAAGGGGTTTCGGGGGCGGCGCCCCCGAAGCTAAAAATAGATGTAAAATTTCCTTGTAAAAGTATAGTAATTTCTAGTCAATATAGGCCGTTCATAGGCGCATGATGTGATGGTAGAAGTTATGTTTAGTTTAGGGTTTTTTTCCCTAAAAGGAAACCCCCTTGTATATATGAGGGTATTGTATTGCGGCTGTGCATTATGTGTGTATTCTCAGAGCGAGAAACAGATAGGGAGACTGTGAGAGAGAACAGAGGATATTACAGTGGATCTGCTGTAGGTTTTGTCTCTTCAATTTTTGCTGGATAATAAAAAGGAAGGATTGGCTATTCGGGGTGGATGTAGCCCAAATTGGGTGAACCACGTATATATGTGTCTCTATGGTTTTATGTGTTTTATGTGCTTGTATTTTTCCCATATTTTATGTGTTGCATTGCTCCATAATATATAATTTTCTAACAACTGGTATCAGAGACGAAGGTCTATTTGGCTGACAAAATCGCAGGAAAGAAGGGTTCCTGGTTCAAGTGGGAGCAATGGCAGAAGATGGTAAATTTAGGGTCGAGAAATTTAACGGCCAAAACTTCCCTTTGTGGAAGATGCAGATGGAATATTATCTGTATCAGAAAGATCTGTACCTACCATTGAGCAGAAAAACAAAGAAGTCGGCGGCCATGACAGACGTGGAATGGAACATTCTCGATAGAAAGGCACTCGGAACAGTACGGTTGTGCCTTGCAGCATCAGTCGCCTTCAATATTTCGAAGGAAACAACAACAAAGGGTTTGATGCAGACGTTGGAAAAACTATATGAAAAACCCTCAGCCTCAAACAAGGTATTTCTTATGAAACGATTATTTAATATGAAGATGTCGGAAGGTGGATCTGTTGCAGACCATTTAAATGATTTTAATATAGTTACCAGTCAGATAAGTTCTGTAGGGGTAAAATTTGATGATGAAGTTAGGGCTCTTTTATTTCTGTTCTCATTGCTAGAAAGCTAGAATGGTTTAGTTATGGCCATTAGTAACTGTTACACAGTAATTTGTCACCGTCCCTACCATTCCCCGTCCCGCACAATGGAGGACCCATTTTGTGACCTGTGAACATTGTCATGCCTTGAAAACATCATCAATGCATTCCTCTAAGCATGAGCTTTATTTTCCCTTGAGACATCTCCTTGCAAAAATCATGAAAAACATTCCTTTTTGCATTGGCGCGGGCAGTCAGTTCAGTAGTCGCGCCAATGGGGAAAATCCTGCAAAGAGGTCGCGCCAACTGGCGCTCTGTCATAGAGCAGTAGTCGCGCCACCCAATTTAGGGACTATTTTTTAAATAAAGATGGCGGAAGTTGAGTTCCAACAAACTCAGAAACCATTGCCTATCTTGAGTTGGGAGGTTTGGCTGCGGGAGTTCTATGGAAGGGAAGTGGTTTTGCCACCTCCCATGGAACCTTCCTTGTTGATAGAGCCAATCCCACAATAATAGGGATCCCAACTCCCTCCTTCCCCATCTATAAAAGCCTGCTCAATTCCATGGCAAGCTAGTCTTGAAGTGCCTAAGCTTTGAATCTCCAAATTCCCAAGAGCCTTTGTGTTGTAAGAGCCCTCTTTCTTCCCTTAAGGCCGACTCAAGTAAGGAGACTATCGTCGAGAGACTCTGGAGAGGTTTGCCCTTTCCCTGGCGAGCTTTGCGAGACGTGAACGACTGGAGACCCATCCAAAGGAGACCACGACGTCAGAACTTGGTTGTAATCTCTCTTCGTTTGTTATTTAATAGATGATTATGATTATGGTTCCACTCTATTTTCCATCATGTTAATATGAGTAACATCCTTTCTGATTGATGTTTAGTTACGTATGCCGGATTTTATGCTTGTATCTGTTTGTTTCTTCCATGTGCAGGTGTTCATCCGCGGAGATCGTGGAGGGATTGTGATCTGCCGAGGCTGAGGAACGGGGACGCTTCTTCTTCAGATCTTAGCATTGGAATCCAGGTAGGCTTCTATCTTAGTCTGTCCATTCGTAACTAGGAACTTGCGTCGTAACATTGTTTGATTGTTGCTAGACCCCTGCTGGGCTAGTAGGGATCGCCTCTGTCCGCAGAGGGGATTTACCTCCTCAACAATTTGGTGACTCCACTGGGGATCGTCCAGATTTCACTGTCTCGTTTGTGTTGTCTCGCTTTGATTATTTTATGTTTTTCCTTTCTTGATGAACCTTCTGGGTTGGGTTCTTTCACTGTTTTTGCTTCTTGGTTTGCTTAGTTTGCATTGATCTGCTTCTGGAGTAGCTTTTCTTTAATTTTGGCTGAGAAACTCGACTGGCGCAGTTTTTAACCCGACAGTCGCGCCAATTGGCGCATGTTGCTTTTGTTTAGCCCGCGCCAATTGCTTTCTGGCGCCAGTTTCATCCTTACAGTCGCGCCACTCCTGTAAGGTTTTTGAGTTTCCTCATTTTTGAGCTCTCTGGATTTGGTCAGTGTTTTTCTTCTTGATTTTCCGACTGCCTGAGTGTGTTGGAGTCCTGTTTGACTGGGAATTCACCTCTGTCCTTTGGTTGTTTGCTTTTATCCACCGATTTCACGTTTTAAGCCCTAGGGCATCTAGTGGCTTAGTGTATCGAGCCCTCCTTGGGAATTTTGGTGTTTTGATTGTCCTGTCAACTATCTGATTGATTCTCCGCATCCTCTAAGTAGTTGTTCATTGTTTTGTTGCGATTTTTGGGTGATTGTTCATTCCTTCATTCGAAATTCGTTTGGTCTTGCCTTGGACCTAGATCACACGATCCATTGGAAGCTTTTGAGTCTTTTCTTTGTTTTGAGAGACTTTGGTCGATTTGGGGATCTGATTGCTTGTGTTGGTGAGTGAAATTTGTTTGTTTCGCTCTCTCGAATATCGTTTCTCAAGTTGTTCCATTTGTTTTCAAGATTGTTTAGTGCATATTAGCTATTAAACATTGAAAATAAAAAAAAAATCTCTTTTGCTGTTGTTGATTAGTGCAAATTGTGATCTTTTCCATCTTGCTAGTGATTAGTGTTTTGAATGAAAAGATTTCAATTTCATTAGTTGCATTAGAGATCTCATTGTTTGTCTTCCGTTCATTTCGTTTGTGTAAAAGCTCTCAACTCTTCTCTAACTAGTTTTCATCGAACGAAATGTTGGACTGTGGCATATAGCTTTGCATTTAGGAGTCTTTTGAGACACTACATACGATAGGGCCTGAAAATTGAAACTTAATTGAAGATCAACTGTAAAATTTATTCAATTAACCTAAGGCAGCATTGGAACTTAACGAAACATATTTAGAAGGTCTAGGCTAGAGACGTGTTTCGGCGTCGTTAAACCTAGCAACTGTCGTTCGCCTGTTGGCTTTAGACAGCGCTAGTACGGACTTGTGCTCCCCGTACCGTCGCGTATATAAAGGGAGACCCCTATAGGTTTTCAATCCTTTATCCACGGGAAGCCGAGTCTGCCGCCCTATACCCGTGATACACCGAACACAGCATTCGGGGAGACTACCTGCACGTACGGAAAGTCCTTGGTCGATTTCTATTTCATTATTGAAACCAAGGTGTATATTGCAGTTCACGGATATTTGGTACACCCTTTGTGCCTAGTATTTCCTGAGCAGTCATTTGGTCTTTTCTGACTCCCTAAACTTGAAAAGACCGTCAAGCGCTTGTCCTTTCGCGCTTGTGTCAACTCTGAAAGAGATAGAGTCATCTTTTTATCGTTTCTCGACTCTTAAAACATGAAGCGGTAGAATTTCTTACTTTCCAATGTGGTAAAATTAATCGCCCACGATTACACACCCGTTTAGACATTGCTTGTTGATCGTTTGATCGTGTGTCTTAACTCGTTTTCAGCCCGTGTGTGTGTTTGCTCTTTTTCTCTAGTCTTTTTCCACAGTGGTGGAACCTTCGGTTTCGTCTACTGGTAGTCCTTACACGGACGATTCTTCAGAAGCTTCTCAGTCTTCTGTTGAACCACAGCAACCTGTTGTTTCCGAGTTTCCTGACGGGGGACCGGTTCTCGCCGAACAACCCTTTGGAGGACCAGTTGAGTTCAATTGGCCCTTTTCGGACCCTGTGTCTGAATTGAGATTAGGAGCTGATTTCCTTTCTCTTACATCGGGTTCACCATTTGTTGCTGCTGTTTTTCCTCCTAGTCCTCGCCGTATTTTGCGTGATTTAACGGTAGGATCAACCATGAGTGATTCTGGTGAGGAAATTCTGACGTCTGGTGACGACTATCAGTGCATCCCACGTAGATTGTTTGAGGGAAATGACTCTGAGCTGGCTACCATCTCGACAACCAGTGCTTCTTTACCATAGGGATACAGATCTCTGGGTCAGATCATTTCAGCTGCATCCTCTATGGGAATATCATCTCCTGCTTCGAGGCCAGCTGTCACTACACCCGGGGTGTCCCCTTCGACGCCTGTCACTTCTGTTCCCGTTTGGCCCATTGTTTGTGTGGCTGCCTCTTCTCCTGTTGTCTCAACATCTGCTACCAGGGCTGGGCCAACTCCTCAAGATGTTTATCTAGCTACTTCTATACCGGAGAATATCTCTCCAGAGGAGTATCGGTTGTCTTTACAACAGCCGAACACCGAAGCTGGACCGTTTCCCCAAGATCCTTATCGATCTTTCTTTTCGCACTATGCACAGGATGGTACTCCCGTGTATGCTTTCCTAGGTCAATATGACGAGCACGGGGAGGTTTTGCGCCTTCCCACTCCTGAGGCTTATTTATATGCTCAAGGCTTACCGTACAACCAGGCTTATAACCCGCAGGGACAGCCCTTCCAAGGCCAACCTGCGGGCCAACCTGGCTATCTGTATGACCCACAGGGACAGCCCATCCAAGGCTACCCTGCGGGCTAGCAAGGGCCATTGTACAATCCGTAAGGACCATATTATAGCCCTTCTGGTCAACCTGCTTATCCTCAGCTGGGGTATCAACCGGGACCGGCCTATGGTCCTGGGGGGCAAGTCCAACCTTCTTTACCAATGCAACCGCAGTATCCTGTTGTTTCTAATGTTGCATATCAGCCAGGACCATCCTATGGTTCTGCTTCAGGTCAAACTGGTTTCCAGCAAGCACCTGGTCCTGTTCCACCACCAGGCCAACTGGTTCATCCGGTACAACCCGGTGTCCCGCCTCCAAGCCAGCCGGCCCATCCGGTACAACCTGGGGCTCACTTACAACCAGGTCAACCTGCGCAACCAGCGCCGCCTGTTTATCCGGGCCAGCCTGGTCATTCAGGCCAGCCCTCTCGGTCGGGTCAACCTGTTCATTTAGGGCAGCCCTCTCATTCCGTTCACTCTGCTCAACAACTTGTTCATTCAATGCCGCAGCCAAATCAACAGCTGCGCCCTACGTACCAGGCTCCGCAGGGTTCCACTTTTCAGCAGCCTACTCATCCTCAGGGTGGTTATTATCCTCATGGTCAGTCTCAACCGAACTATAACCACCCCAGAGGCTCTCAGTATTATCCTCCTCCACTCAGTTCTACCTACGCTCAGCAGCCAAATCCAAACGCTGCTTATACGGGGCCGACACCTAATCAAGGCCCGTACCCTGGTTATCAAGCCCCGCACTATGGTTACCAGCATCCAAATCAGTCTGGTTATACGAACTATTCCCCCTACGGTCAAAATCCTGCGGGACAGAACCCGTGGGGGCAGGGATATTCACAACCATCATGGAGCATGGGTACCGAACCTCATCCTGGGCCTGGCATGGCAGTTAACCCTCCATTGCCGTTCCTGGCTACCTTGGAAATGTCGGACGTTTCAAAGTTGACCAATGATCTGATTTTACATAATCCATATTGGCCTCCGGTTCCCACCAAGTTACCAGGTGATTATCCCAAGTTTGAGGGAAAAGCTGGCGAAGACCCCCAGGCGCATGTGATGACGTATCACCTCTGGTGTTCGTCTAACTCTTGGGTCGACGATTCGATCCGTTTGCATCTTTTCCAGCGTACTTTAACAGGAGCTGCTGCTAAATGGTACATAGAGCTATCCTGTGGTATTTTTCAGGATTTCAACTCGTTAGCCATGGCTTTCCTCACGCACTTCCAGTTACCGGTCCGGTATGAAGCCGGGAAGCACCTCTTGACTTCTCTGAAGCAGGACAAAGCCACTCACATCTCAGATCACATTCATGAGTGGCGACGCCGTCGTCGACTGATCAAGTTTCACATACCTGATCAGATTTTGACTCACTGGTTCACCACCTCCTTTGTGAATAAAATCGCTCAGGATATCGCGATGGGAGCGTGTGTGATAGAGGAAAAAGATATCGCGCGTGCCCAGTACCTGGATCTTGTCTATTCGCAGTCTGGCACGCTTTATGACATCTTGACTGATGCTCCACGGCCCGGAACCTCTAAGGCTCCACCTACCCCTGCGGTGGACGGTGTCATTGGTTCCGTCTCTCAAAATTCGAAGAAGTCTTCAAATGGGAAGCAGAAGGCTAATTCTTCCAACAATACCTCTGTTAATCCCGCCTCATCCGATTCTGGTAAAACCGCGGAGGTGAATGCCGTCCAGGCCAATCCTGCGGACAAATCCTCCAAGGGGAAGAAGAAGGGCAAAGGAAAATCAAAATCTGATGCCCCGAAACTGGAATCTAAATCTCGAACTAAGGATGGCTCTCAGCGTAAGCCGAAATTCCCTTGCCTCATCTGTGAAGGTGACCATTACACTAAGGATTGTCCATGACGGTCCGAGGTTAGTCAACTTCTTAAAGGCTCTAAAGGGACTCCGGTTGTTTTAAAAGATCCATTTCCGTCTCAGCAGACCCAGATGGTCAAACAGGCGTCACCATCTGCACCGTTTGGGTCTCAGGTTTTCATGATGAAGACCACTGCACCTATCACTATCGCTACGCGGTCGAAGGATTACAATGAATCACGGCAAGCACCCAGGAAGGCAGTTGCGGATGGGCCGCCTCCCCCACCTGCCTCTGGTCCATTGGAAATCGAGAAGCCGACTCCCAAACCCGTTGTGAAACCACCTCCCAAGGGTGTTCTTCGAAGATCCTCTTATAATCCAAATGCTCGTGCCGCTCAACATTACAGTATTGTTGAGGATCTGGCACAGGCGCCATGTGCTATGTCTGCACTTGAGGTTCTTCAAAGTTGTCCTTCACAGCAGAAGGCTTTACTGTCTGCAATCGGTGGCATCGATCCCGCCGACTCGAGCCTTCTCACCTTCGATCTGGAGAATTTTACTCCCCGGCTTCCACATCAAATCGCTTTGGTTATTCAAGTCGGGATTAACGGTCTGAACATTCATAGGGCCGTCGTAGATGAAGGTGCATCTACCTGCGTTATGTCCTCCGCTTGCTGGAAGGCCATCGGCTCTCCAGCCTTGTCGTCATCTCCCAATGCCCTTGAGGCATTTGATGGTCGGGAATCTAAACCCCTGGGTGTTCTCGAGAGTCTTGCGATCACATTACAGGGAAAAACTGTCAACGTAGAAGTAGAGGTGGTTGACGCTAAAATCAACTACAATATACTTCTTGGCCGCACCTGGACCCATGCCATGCTCTGCGTGCCGTCTACCGTCTTTCGATTCATTAAGTTCCCTCACGAGGGAAAGATTGTCACGGTAGATCAGTTGTCATTTTTCACCTCTAGCTCTGAGAAAAACGTGCCATACGTGGATCAAATTCCGAATCCCCCAGACAGTGTAGGACTTGGTCTTTTCAAAGACCCAGTCCTCATGGGTATATTCCCCGCACCGCCACCGAATACTGCTCAAGTCAACATGTTGTCCAGGTCTGATGACCCCTGGCTTATTCCTACACCTGAGCAGGTATATGAGTTTGGAGAATCCATGCCTTTAACACCAGTAGAGATCAGCTACTGTGAGATAGTTGCCGCATCGGACCCTCCACCTCCTCATCATGCTCCGATGAGCATGGCTCTCGACGTCTACTCGCAATCCCCCTGGCTTGGTCAGGCTGATTCACCTGATCCTCTCAGAGAGACTTTTCCTTCAGATGAGGCTATCATTGAAACTATGTCTCTTGAGGAGCTGCCCTGGGGCGATGGACATCATCGCTCCTCGTTTATGCCCAGCTTGGGGGCAATGACTGATTGTCTGGAGCGTTATGCTACTCAAGTTCCTTCCCCTCCTCTTCAAACACCGATCTTAATGCACGAGGTCTTTTCGGAGGGTAATCTGAGTAACATTACTCAAACTGTTCCAATCAACATCTCCGTTAAACCGGGGATTGTTGAGAATATTCATGTGGGTGTGAATTGTTCTCCCGAGGAGATTCAAGTCTATACTGAGCTTTTCAAAGAATTCAGAGATGTTTTCGCATGGTATTACGAGGAAATGCTGGGAATTGATCCTAGTATTGTCGTGCACGAGATTCCAACCTATCCAGGTGCGAAACCCGTACGCCAACGCTTACGTCCCATGCATCCTCGGAAAGCCGCCGCCATCAAGGAAGAAGTTGAAAAACTTCTGAACGCGGGTTTTATTTATCCCATCCCCCTTACAGAATGGGTGTCCAATATTGTCCCTGTCGATAAAAAGCAGGGTACAATTCGAGTATGTGTGGATTATCGCGATATCAATCGCGCCTATCCAAAGGATCATTATCCCACTCCATTTATCGACCAGATCATTGACGAATGTGCCGGGAGTGAGATCTATTCCTTAATGGACGGTTTCTCAGGTTATAACCAAATCAATATTGCACCTGAGGATCAACATAAGACCACATTCATCTGTCCGTGGGGCACTTTCGCGTACAAAAAACTCCCGTTCGGCTTAAAGAACGCTGGCGCCACGTTTCAGCGTGCGATGTCCTACACTTTTCGTGGCATTCGCCATATCGTTCAGCCTTATCTGGACGACTTGCCAGCCCATTCAGGTAAGCGAGAGGACCATCCTGAGCATCTCCTCCAGATATTTCTTCATTGCAGACGCTACAATATCAGGCTCAATCCTCATAAGTGCGTCTTCTGCGTTGATTCTGGCCGTCTTTTAGGCTTTATAGTCTCGAAAGACGGAATTCGCCTTGACCCTCTAAAGGTCGAGGCCATCGTAAATCTCCCATCACCCTCCTCCCTGTATCAGTTACAGAGTCTGCAAGGGAAAGCGAACTTTCTTTGGCGCTTTATCCCGAATTATGCCGAGGTGGCCAAAGGATTCACTCGTTTGTTAAAGCAGAACGTTCCCTTTCATTGGGACGAAATTGCTCAGGAATCCTTTGAGAAGCTGAAAACGTTGCTTGTCAATGCTCCGTTGCTTCGTCCTCCGGACTACCACAGCGACTTCACTTTATATCTAGCCGCCGCATTTAGCACCATAGCCATGGTCTTGGTGCAGGATGACGATGACGGTGATGAACATGTTGTTTATTACCTGTCACGGAACCTTCTCGATCCATAAACGCGTTATGCTCATGTCGAGAAGTTGGCATTAGCAGCAGTACACGCTGTACAGCGCTTTCGCCATTACATCCTTTTGCGTATGATAACAGTGGTTTCAGACTGCAACCCTATGACGTATATTCTTTCTAGAAAATTACTGGGGGGCAAGTACTCCAAATGGATTGTGATCCTGCAGGAGTTTTACTTAGAGTTCACTACTGCTAAGTCAACTAAATCACTCGTCTTCGCGGATCTGATATGCTCTCTCCCTACAGACTTTGCTCCCTCACACTCCGAAGATCATATACCGGACGAAACGCTTTTCCTCATCAGTACTCGTGACCCTTGGTACGGTGACATAATAGTGTATCTTCAGACCTCGACATTTCGGTCTGAGTTGGATAAAGCTGCCCGCCGTCGGATTCGGCACCAGTCCCAACCCTACCGTATAGTAGGAGATACCTTATATCGCATTGGAGTAGATTCGGTGCTCCGACGATGCCTTACCTTGGAAGAGGCTGAGAAAGTCTTAAATGACTGTCACAGTGGCGCCTGTGGCGGACATATGTCCGGGTATGCTACTGCCCAGAATATTCTGCGGGCAGGTTATTTCTGGCCTTCCATATTCAAGGATTGTATCACTTCAGTCCGTAAATGTCATCCATGTCAGATTTTTCAGCACAAGATGCACGCGCCGCCGTTGCCATTGCATCCCGTTATTACCGTTGGCCCTTTTGTGAAATGGGGCGTGGATTTTATGACGTGTAACCCTCACTCGGCCGAGGGGCATGCGTATATCATTGTCGTCGTCGACTACTTCACTAAGTGGGCCGAGGCGATGCCTACACTAGCTGCTGACGGGAAAACGACTGCTCAATTTATATTCAACCACGTTATTGCACGGTTCGGGGTTCCTCAAGCCATCGTCACTGATCACGGTACTCATTTCCGCGATTACTTGATGGCGGAGCTGACTTCAACGTTGGGCTTGCGTCACGACAGCTCAACACCATACTACCCTCAAGCGAATGGTCAGGTTGAAGCGGTGAACAAGGTTTTGGTCACTATGCTTCAGCGAACAGTTGGGATTCATAAATCCAGTTGGCATCTCCAACTGTTCTCAGCTCTCTGGGCATACCGAACATCTGCTAAGAGTGCAACCGGATTCACACCATTCCAATTGGTGTACGGTCTGGAAGCTACTCTGCCGGTTGAATGTGAGTTTCCTTCACTTAAATTAGCTGTGGAGCTCTTACCGGATACTTCTCCTGAGGAAGAACGTCTTCTGTATCTCGAACGGTTGGATGAGACTCGTCGTCTAGCTGCTTTGATCATCGAAGCACAAAAGAAGAGGGTCAAAACTCATTTTGATCAATCTATTTCTCCCCGTTCTTTCATTGAAGGAGACCTCGTCCTCCTGTATGATCAGGCACATGATAAGCTTGGAGCCGGTAAGCTCCAGCCTATGTGGCACGGGCCCTATATAGTAAAGCGCGTTTTGAAAAATGGGGCCTACGAGCTTATAGATTACGAAGGAGTTCCGCTGGCGCAGCCCAGAAATGGGTTGTACCTTAAAAAGTACTATGCCTGAAGTGATTTCTTGGTGTGGTGTGTGTACATAGGTGTGTGATTGTCATTTGTGTGCATGTATAGTGTGGTGTGCTTTGTAAACATCTTTCTGCTGATCGGGTCTTCCTGGTTGTGCAGATGTCTATTCATCCATTTGTTGGTTTCGTGGATGGTGCCTCCCGCAGTACCAGGAATCTGTCTTCCGCAGCCTGGGTAATCTACGATCCTGCTGGTGAGTTGATTGACCTGCAAGGTGTGTGTCTAGGACGTACCATGAACAACATCGCTGAATATAGTGCCGTGTTGGAATTATTAACCGAGGCAGTAAACCTTGGTATCCGTGAATTGCTCGTGTATCTAGATTCACAACTTGTAGTGTTACAGCTGAACGGACACTATTCGGTAAGGAACCCGTCCATCCTACGTCTGTATTTGCATATTCGATTACTGGAAAGGAATTTTGACTACATTACATATCATCATATACCCAGGAATTTGAATACATTAACAGATGCAGTAGCAAATTTGGTATTAGATAGACATTTGCGCAATTTATAAATCATCATCACATGTAAAGAAAGACTCATCCAGAAATAGATATGTATATATATAGATATCGAAATGTTTACATAGAGTGTGTCACATAAAACTCAAAAAAATATACATAATCGTCTTAGTACATCCGGAGACGCTATGTCTCTCAAAAATAGGTGTGGTATAAATCCTAAGGACTAATCCGCATGGTGCTCATGATAGCACGTGACTGCACGCACTAAGCGCCTCAGGATTCGGTGGATCCGACTCGGAACTCCCACCGTGTGGCGCTGGTATGCCATCGGTACGTCTGCTAGCCGGGCATAGTCTGGGATCCCGTGGGCAATCCCCTCGAGGTTCTGGATCAGCTCATCTCCTCCGGTGCCTTCTCCCTGAATCTCAGGGGCGAGTTGGGTCCTCCGGGAGATTGGAGACATCCCAGCTGGTCTCTCAGGTCCCACATCTGCATGCATATATGATTGTGTTAGGATGAATGTGTATTAACAAAAAAAAACATATAAACATAAAATCAAAAATATAAGGTCTTACCCAACTCCTCATCCCAGTCATCTCCTTCTGGTAGTGGGAGATCTGGGTCCCCGGTAAAGTCAGTTCCTGAATAGGGCCAGTCTTCCACGACGATCAGCTGGCGCCGTAACCACCTAAAGAACTCTGGTCTCCAGGACATCTGTTGGCCACCCCCAGATCTGGGCATCAATGCTGCCCAGCGAACCATTCTTGGCTCTCGTGGTATCGGACTCGCCACTGCGGCCCCTTGGCCCTGGAAGATTGGTAAGCGTTCCAGAATGAACGATACCAAGATGGAACCATAACCGAACTATTTCAGTTTCCCCTGTTTGCACTTTGTGAGCTGCCTTTTCATGTTGATTGTTACTGCTTCTGCCCAGTTAAACAGTAAGGGACCCATGCATTCTGAGGCCAGCAGGAGTTGGGCCTTTGTGGCCTCGTGCGGAGCCTGCGACCCAGCAGCCCGCGTGATGGTATGGAGAACCACTCTCAATGCCAGATCAGGGATAGTGTGGATATCCACCTTCTTGCTTCCTGATCCTGTTTGTGCCCCTCGGCACACCCGTGCCATCACTTCTTCCATCTTCTCCCCAAATGGTCTGCTTCCAGTCAATACAGGGATTGGACCTCTGCGGGACAATCCAGTGATGAAATAAACATCGATGACCTCCAGTTCTAACACCTGGTCTCGTAACCTGAACACCTGTTCATGTTTGTCCCAGATACTGATTAAATACTAGAGGAGCTCGGGCTGAGCTCGTAAACATGGTGTGAGGAAGAACTTTTTCAATCCACAGTTTCTAAGTGCATTCATGCAAGCTTGACTTTGCATGGCTTGTTCATCCTCTTCTCCGTGCTCTCGTTATTTCCATCCGATTGCCATTTTGAGTGATTACCTGCATTCATATGGTCAAAAACCCTTAGTTATATCTTTGATGAGCTTCAAATTCCATGCAATTTGGTCTAAATGTCGAAATTTTGGGCGGATTTTTAGGTTCGGCCACTGGCGCGGTTGTTTTGTGAACAGTCGCACCAAGTGGCGCGAACCCTTTATATAAAAGAGCTCATTGGCGCGGGTCCGTGCCCGATACCCGCGCCAATGGGCGCAGCCCTAAAATTTTAAAAATGGCCACGTAGAACTGATTTTCAAGGGAAATTTATTAAAAAATGAATGAAAATGAAGAGCAAGGGAGCGCCTCTTACCTGTGACAGACGAGAGGCTGAATGGTCAACTGGATTCTTCGCAATCACCGTCAGAATTTTCTACTCCAAATGGATCACTGTTGCTTTCCACCAAGGTAAATAGTAAAAGTAATTTTATTTTTACCAATTTGACATATTTATAACTTTTTCGACGTTAAATGAGTTTTAAAAGTTATTTTTATCAAATATTTGCATATGTTATGTCGAAAATGGATTTTACGCTTGCTTGGTATGTGCAGCGGCAGGTTTTTGCGACTTAAACGATGGAAACGAGTTGTATTTTATACTTTTTCGGACTCGGTAAATACACGAAAAATTCACTTTGGAGTCATCTTTCAGCTCTTTTCTGACTCTCTAAATATGAAAATATTTCCGAGGCCCTTTTCGTTTCGATCTCGTTAAAATGGACACGAATCGACATCCACCCAGTATAAGTTTAACCCTTTTTCGGGCTGGGATGGATTGATTACGAAAAAGGAATACCCTAGCCTATCGCGACTAGGAGGTTTTTCCAGATATTGTTTTCTACCTTTTCGGATCTGGGGAACTATTTAAGAAAAGGGACCTGTGGAGTTTTCTTTTCTGCTATCTTTTCAAACTCTCTAAACATGAAAAGACGCCAAGTTCTTCCTTTGTCAGACTCGTTAAACCCTGATGACATCGGATTCAGTCGAAATGACGTTCTCGAGTTTCTCCTTCCTAGGGCTCGTTAAATGTACTAGGATGGATTCGTCCGAAGGACGAATTTATATGACAAGCATATGGTATCCTCTTCAAGCTTGTGTAAAAATAAAGAGGTACTCGCCAAGCATGGTGGGGAAAAATGGAACCATTATCGTTGTCATCGGCAGTATGTCGCTCTTGAACATGGCACTTGTCTGCATTCGTGTCGGGTTGGGGACATCTAATCTCGTTGCTTCACTTTGCCTCTGTGGGTTTGGGTAATCCCTTTTGACCTCTCATCTGTTCACTGCCTCGTCACCTTGACCTCTGATCCATTGATGTCAAATACTGCCAATTCCACTGTCGTGTCGTTTATATGTTCAAGAGAAGTTGGCCTCTGCAAATATCAACCTTCCTCTGATTCTCATACAATCTCGATTCACAACAATACATCATGTTCCTCTGTCTCGTGTCGATGATGTGGGAATCATTATGGCCCACCTTCGATTAAGGTCACTTCCTGTCGACATCAGCTCATTATCCAGGAAGCTGATCTAGAGACTCCTTTATGGTACCTTGGAGCCTGCATGCCTCAATGGTAGGTTCGTCGCATTCGACATGGGGTTTACATCATTGACCTCCAATCGAGTGATTCTGCGGGTGTTCAACGCCAACTCATTTATTCGCACGCCGTAGATTGTACCTGTAGTACCTTGAGGACCATTGTCATTATTGGTGGTTTCTCTCGCGTCTGTTAACATCTTTCATCATTGGCTGGTAATCAGACGATGTTCTTGCATGTTCAACTACAGCTCACATATTCACATGCTTGGACTTGTACTTTGTTGGGTCAAGATGGAGTGCAAGACCCTGGATTGTGTCTGTTGTAATCCAGGCTGCGATTGTGGATTATTATCATTATGTACGTGACTCACTGATTGGATGGCTGCGACCATACCTGAGTCTATTTTTTTTATCTTAGTTGGATGGCTACGCCCATACCCTGGATCCGGATTATAGCATACTCTGTTTCGGATGGCTACGTCCATACCACATATACATCATGTACTTGAGATATCAGTTGTATCTTTCTGTGCAGGTTTTCCGACGGCGGGCCTTCAGTTGAACATGTTCTCGTAAAGCATTTCACCCCTCTCTCTCTCGGGCCTCATACTTTAGGGGGCATCTGTTACACAATAATTTGTCACCGTCCCTACCATTCCCCGTCCTGCACAATGGAGGACCCATTTTGTGACCTGTGAACATTGTCATGCCTTGAAAACATCATCAATGCATTCCTCTAAGCATGAGCTTTATTTGCCCTTGAGACATCTCCTTGCAAAAATCATGAAAAACATCCCTTTTTGCATTGGCGTGGGCAGGCAGTTCAGTACTTGCGCCAATGGGGAAAATCCTGCAAAGAGGTCACGCCAACTGGCGCTCTGTCATAGAGCAGTAGTCGCGCAACCCAATTTAGGGACTGTTTTTTAAATAAAGATGGCGGAAGTTGAGTTCCAACAAACTCAGAAACCATTGCCTATCTTGAGATGGGAGGTTTGGCTGCGGGAGTTCTATGGAAGGGAAGTGGTTTTGCCACCTCCCATGGAACCTTCCTTGTTGATAGGGCCAATCCCATAATAATAGGGATCCCAACTCCCTCCTTCCCCATCTATAAAAGCCTGCTCAATCCTATGGCAAGCTAGTCTTGAAGTGCCTAAGCTCTGAATCTCCATATTCCCAAGAGCCTTTGTGTTGTAAAGAATCCCCTCTTTCCCTTAAGGCTGACTCAAGTAAGGAGACCATTGTCGAGAGACTCCGGAGAGGTTTTCCCTTTCCTTGGCGAGCTTTGCGAGACGTGGACGACTGGAGACCCATCCGAAGGAGACCGCGACGTCAAAACTTGGTTGTAATCTCTCTTCGTTTGTTATTTAATAGATGATTATGATTATGGTTCCACTCTATTTTCCATCATGTTAATATGAGTAACATCCTTTCTGACTGATGTTTAGTTACGTATGCCGGATTTTATGCTTGTATATGTTCGTTTCTTCCATGTGCAGGTGTTCATCCGCGGGGATCGTGGAGGGATTGTGATCTGCCGAGGTTGAGGAACGGGGACGCTTCTTCTTCAGATCATAGCGTTGGAATCTAGGTAGGCTTCTATCTCTAGTCTTTTCATTCGTAACTAGGAACTTGCATCGTAACATTGTTTGATTGTTGCTAGACCCCTGCTGGGCTAGTAGGGATCGCCTCTGTCCGCAGAGGGGATTTACCTCCTCAACAGTAACTCTGTCTCTGGATCTAGTACTTTAAAGTTTGATGATGTTGTCAGTGCTATCCTTAGCGAGGAAATGCGACGGAAAAGCTCTGTTGAGACATCGGGTAATGCTTTGAGTGCAGAGTCTAGGGGAAGAAGAATGGAAAGAGGAAAGAGCTCAGGTTATTGCAGTAAATCAAGGAAAGGAAGATCCAAGACCAGATCATGGATAGTGTGCTGGAAATGCGGAAAGAGAGGACATCTAAAGAAAGATTGTAGATCTTGGAAGGAAAAAAAAAGGAGATGCACAACAAGAAAACAATCATGAATCAAATGTGACAGGTGATGTGTTACAAGATGCTTTGATTCCTTCTTTCGAAAATGTTACCGATTCTTGGGTTGTAGATTCAGGGGCTTCATTCCATGCCACACCTGATAAGAAATATTTTCATGAATATGTTCAAGGAGATTTTGGAAAAGTTCGTTTGGGTGATGATAAACCCTGTAAAATTGTTGGAATGGGTAAAGTTCTTGTAAAACAACATAATGGAAACCAATGGCTACTAAAGGAGGTAAGGCATGTTCAAAATCTGAAGAAAAATCTGATTTCAACAAGGCAGTTAGGCAGTGAAGGTTGTGTGACAACTTTCATAGATAAAACTTAGAAGGTCACCAAAGGAGCGTTGGTAATAGCAAAAGGTACATTGTATTTATGCAATGGTATTTCTAACTCTATTAATTCTTTAACTTCCAAAGGAGCAGATGCAGGATTATGGCATCATAGGCTCGGACACATGAGTGAGAAGGGAATGAAGATTCTTCACTCAAGAAATTTGTTGCCAGGTTTGAAGAATGTTGATTTGGATTTCTGTGAAAATTGCATTTATGGAAAACAAAAGATAGTCAGATTTCTCAGAGTTGGGAAAGAAAAGAAGAGCGAAAAATTGGAGCTTGTGCATACAGATGTATGGGGACTTGCTCAGGTATCATCTCTCGGTGGCTCTCATTATTATGTTACTTTTAATGATGATGCAACTAGAAAAACATGGATTTATTGTATTCAAAATAAATCTGATGTATTTGATACTTTCAAGAAATGGAAAGCTTTGGTTGAGATTGAGATAGGAAATAAGTTGACGTGTCTCAGATCAGACAATGGAGGTGAATATTGCAGCAAAGAGTTTGATAGGTACTGTTCAGAGCATGGAATTCATAGAGAGAAGATAGTTCCAAGAACACCACAAGAAAATGGTGTGTTAGAAAGAATGAACAGAAAAATCATGGATCATGCAAGGCGCATGAGATTGCATGCAGGATTTCCTTTAAAATTTTGGGTAGATGCTGTAGATACTGCTGTTTATCTAATAAACATAGGACCTTCAAGTTCCTTGGATGGTGGTATTCCAGAGGAAGCATGGAAAGGTAAAAAGGTAAACTACTCTTTTTTAAATCCTTTTGGCTATGAGGCCTTTGTCCATATTAATAAATAAAATAGAACAAAGCTTGAGGAAAAATCAAAGAAATGTACCTTTATTGGATATGGTGTTAATGATTTTGGATATCGCTTATATGATTATGAAAATCACAAAATCAGTAGGAGCAGAGATGTAATATTCAATGAAAAGGTCTTGTATAAGAATCAGTTGCAGGAAATGAAATAGGAAAAAGAAAGCAAGGAATACACGGTTCTTGATGAGATAATTGAAAAATTAAAGGTGCCTGAAAATAATAATAATCAACAACCACAGCAACAACAACCACCACAACAGCAACGTGCACCTCAAACACCTGAAAGTGGTGTTAGAAGATCTACCAGGATAAGTAGACCCGCTAAATGATACTCTCCTTGATTACATTATTTATTGTTGACTGATTCTGGTGAACCAGAATGTTATGAAGAAGCAATGTAGGTTGAAAGTAGGAAGAAGTGGGAGCTAGCCATGGAAGAAGAGATGGGCTCCTTAATGCATAACCAGACTTGGGACTTAGTCAGGTTGCATGCAGGTAAAACTGCATTTCAGAATAAATGGGTTTATAGGCTGAAGGAAGAAGATGGATGAAAACAAAGGCACAAATCTAGACTTGTGGTGAAGGGGTTTGCACGGAAGAAAGTTATTGATTTTGATGAAATATTTTATCATGTTGTTAAAATGACTTCAATCAAAACTATTTTAAGTCTTGTAGCAGCAGAAGATTTACATCTTGAATAGTTAGATGTAAAGACAATATTTCTCCATGGAGATCTGGAGGAAGAGATTTATATGGAGCAACCAGAAGGATATGAAGTCAAAGGGAAATAAAAATTAGTGTGCAGGCTAAAGAAGAGCTTGTATGGCTTAAAACAGGCTCCAAGGCAGTGGTATCTAAAATTTGACAAGTTTATATCTGAACAAGGTTATACTAGATGTCACTCTGATCATTGTGTTTATTTGAAATGGAAAAATGATGGTAGCTATATTATATTGTTATTTTATGTAGATGACATCCTTGTTGCAGGGTCTAACATGCAGGAAATAAATGTGCTAAAAATAAAATTGGAAAATTCATTTTCAATGAAGGATTTGGGAGCTGCAAAACAAATCCTTGGTATGAGGATAGCTAGAGATAGGAAAAATCGCAAATTAACACTGTCTCAGAATGAGTACATAGAAAAAGTGTTGAAAAGATTTAATATGCAAAATGAAAAACCAGTTAGTACACATTTTTCTAGCCATTTAAAAATTAGTAAGGATATGTGCCCCAAGACCCAAGAAAACATGGATTATATGTCTAAAGTTCCATATGCATCAGCAGTTGGAAGCTTAATGTATGCAATGGTCTGCACAAGACCTGATATTGCACATGCAGTGGGAGTTGTAATAAATTACATGAATAATCTATTAAAAGAACATTGGATGGTAGTAAAATGGATTCTCAGATATTTGAGAGGTACCACAAATCAAGAATTATGATTTGGTGGTTCAAACATTGCTCTATAGGGATATGCTGATGCAGATATGGTAGGTGACAGAGATAACAGGAGGAGCACTATAGGATATGTATTTACTGTAGGTGGAACAACTGTCAGTTGGGTTTCAAAAATCCAATGTGTTGTTGCAATTTCAACAATAGAAGAAGAGTATGTTGCTGCTACAAAGGCAAGTAAAGAAATAATTTGGTTACAAAGGTTTATGGATGAATTGGGTAAGAATAATGATATGGGCACGTTATACAGTGATAGCCAAACTGCCATTCATCTTGCAAAGAAATAAGTATTTCATTCCAGGACTAAACACATACATCTCAAGTACCATTTCATACGGTCAGTATTGGAAGATGGAGAGTTGAAGCTGGAAAATATACACACTAGCCAAAATCCTACAGATATGCTAGCAAAAGTTGTAACCAGGGAGAAACTGAGAATGTGATCAGTTTTAATTGGTCTTCAAGGATGAAGATGAAGATGAGGAACAGCCAGGTCCAAAGAGGATTCATTGTCCAGCAAATGAAGCAGCGGTGGAGTTGCTACAATCAGTCTCCAAGTGGGAGATTTTTGGGTGTGGAGCCTGATTATCTTGTTTACTTTGTATCACAGCATTGGAAAACTTTACCTTAAAAGGGGAAGCAATGACGCCCGTAATAAATAACTACCATGGGGGGTCCAGAGGGGGGGGGGGGCAGCAGCGCTTTTCAGAGCCCCCCCCCCTGGCGGGGGGTTTTGGGGGCAGTGCCCCCGAAGCTAAAAACAGATGTGAAATTGCCTTGTAAAAGTATAGTAATTTCTAGTCAATCTAGGTCGTTCATAGGCAGATGATATGACGGTAGAAGTTATTTTTAGTTTAGGGTTTTTTGCCCTAGAAGGAAACCCCCTTGTATATATGAGGGTATTGTATTGCGGTTGTGTATTATGTGTGTATTATCAGAGCGAGAAACAGATAGGAAGACTGTGAGAGAGAACAGAGGATATTACAACAGATCTGTTGTAGGTTTTGTCTCTTCAATTTTTGCTGGATAATAGAAAGAAAGGACTGGTTTTTTGGGGTGGACGTAGCCCAAACTGGGTGAATGATGTATATCTGTGTCTCTCTGGTTTTATGTGTTTTATGTGCTTGTATTTTTCACATATTTTATGTGTTGCATTGCTCCATAATATATAATTTTCTAACAACTGGTATCAGAGCCGAAGGTCTATTTGGCTAACAAACTCGTAGGGAATAAGGGTTCCTGGTTCGAGTGGGAGCAATGGCGGAAGATGGTAAATTTAGGGTCGAGAAATTTAATGGCCAAAACTTCCCATTGTGGAAGATGCAGATGGAAGATTATTTGTATCAGAAATATCTGTACCTACCATTAAGCGGAAAAACAAAGAAGCCGATGGCCATGACAGACGCGGAATGGAACATTCTCGATAGAAAGGCACTCAGAACAGTACAGTTGTGCCTTGCGGCATTAGTCGCCTTCAATATTTTGAAGGAAACAACAACAGAGGGTTTGATGTAGACGTTGGCGAAACTATATGAAAAACCCTCAGCCTCAAACAAGGTATTTCTTATGAAACGATTATTTAATATGAAGATGTCACAAGGTGGATCTGTTGCAGACCATTTAAATGATTTTAATACAGTTACCAGTCAGTTAAGTTCTATAGGGGTAAAATTTGATGATGAAGTTAGGGATCTTTTTATTTTTGTGCTCATTGCCAGAGAGATAGAATGGTTTAGTTATGGCCATTAGTAACTCTGTCTCTGGATCTATTACTTTAAAGTTTGATGATGTTGTCGGTGCTATCCTTAGTGAGGAAATGCGACAGAAAAGCTTTGGTGAGACAACGGGTAATTATTTGAGTGCAGAGTCTAGGGGAAGAAGAATGGAAAGAGGAAAGAGCTCGGGTTATCGCAGTAAATCAAGGAAAGGCATATCCAAGTCCAGATCAGGGATAGTGTGCTGGAAATGCGAAAAGAGAGGACACCTAAAGAAATATTGTAGATCTTGGAAGGGAAAAGAAGGAGATGCAAAGCAAGAAAACAATCATGAAGCAAATGTGACAGGTGATGTGTTACAATATTCTTTGATTCTTTCCTTCAAAAATGTTACTGATTCTTGGATTGTAGATTCAGGGGCTTCATTCCATGCCACACCTGATAAGAAATATTTTCATGAATATGTTCAAGGAGATTTTGGACAAGTTCGTTTGGGTGATGATAAACCCTGTAAAATTGTTGGAATGGGTAAAGTTCTTGTAAAACACCATAATGGAAACCAATGGCTACTAAAGGAGGTAAGGCATGTTCCAGATCTGAAGAAAAATCTGATTTCAACAGGGCAGTTAGGCAGTGAAGGTTGTGTGACAACTTTCACAGATAAAACTTGGAAGGTCACCAAAGGAGCGTTGGTAATAGCAAAAGGTGAAAAGGTTGGTACATTGTATTTATGCAATGGTATTTATAACTCTGTTAATTCTTTAACTTCCAAAGGAGCAGATGCAGGATTATGGCATCATAGGCTTGGACACATGAGTGAGAAGGGAATGAAGATTATTCACTCAAGAAATTTGTTGCCAGGTTTGAAGAATGTTGATTTGGATTTCTGTGAAAATTGCATTTATGGAAAAAAACAGAGAGTCCGATTTCTCAGAGTTGGGAAAGAAAAGAAGAGAAAAAATTGGAGCTTGTTCATACAGATGTATGGGGACCTACTCAGGTATCATCTCTCAGTGGCTCTCGTTATTATGTTACTTTTATTGATGATGCAACTAGAAAAACATGGATTTATTGTATTCAAAATAAATCTGGTGTATTTGATACTTTCAAGAAATGGAAAGCCTTGGTTGAGATTGAGACAGGAAAGAAGTTGAAGTGTCTCAGATCAGACAATGGAGGTGAATATTTCAGCAAAGAGTTTTATAGGTACTGTTCAGAGCATGGAATTCGTAGAGACAAGACAGTTCCAATAACACCACAAGAAAATGGTGTGTCAGAAATAATGAATAGAACAATCATGGAGCGTGCAATGTGCATGAGATTGCATGCAGGATTGCCTTTAAAATTTTGGGCAGATGCTGTAGATACTGTTGTTTATCTAATAAACAGAGGACTTTCAAGTTCCTTGGATGGTGGTATTCCAGAGGAAGCATGGACAAGTAAAAAGGTAAACTACTCTTTTTTAAAGCCTTTTGGCTATGAGGCCTTTGTCCATATTAATAAAGAAAATAGAACAAATCTTGAGGCAAAATCAAATAAATGTACCTTTATTGGATATGGTGTTAATTATTTTGGATATCACTTATATGATTATGAAAATCACAAAATCATTAGGAGCAGAGATGTAATATTCAATGAAAAGGTCTTGTATAAGAATCAGTTGCAGGAAAATAAATAGGAAAAATAAAGAAAGGAATACACAGTTCTTGATGAGATAACTGAAAAAGTAAAGGTGCCTGAAAATAATAATAATCAACAACCATAGTAGCAACAACCACCATAATAGCAATAGGCACCTCAAACACCTAAAAGTGGTGTTAGAAGATCTACTAGGATAAGTAGACCCCCTGAACGATACTCTCCTTCATTACATTATTTATTGTTGACTAATTCTGGTGAACCAGAATGTTATGAAGAAGAAATGTAGGTTGAAAGCAGGAAGAAGTGGGAGCTAGCCATGGAAGAAGAGATGGAATCCTTAATGCATAACCAGACTTGGGACTTAGTCAGGTTTCCTGTAGGTAAAACTGCATTGTAGAATAAATGTGTTTATAGGCTGAAGGAACAAGATGGAAGAAAATAGAGGCACAAAGCTAGACTTGTGGTGAAGGGGTTTTCACAGAAGAAAGGTATTGATTTTGATGAAATATTTTCTCCTGTGGTTAAAATGACTTCAATTAGAATTATTTTAAGTCTTGTAGCAGCAGAATATTTACATCTTGAACAGTTAGATGTAAAGACAGTATTTCTCCATGGAGATATGGAGGAAGAGATCTATATGGAGAAACCAGAAGGATATGAGGTCAAAGGAAAAGAAAAATTAGTGTGCAGGGTAAAGAAGAGCTTGTATGGCTTAAAATAGGCTCCAAGGCAGTGGTATCTAAAATTTTACAAGTTTATGTCTGAACAAGGTTATACTAGATGTCACTCTAATCATTGTGTTTATCTGAAAAGGCAAAATGATGGTAGCTATATTATATTGTTATTGTATGTAGATGAAATGCTTGTTGCAGGGTCTAACATGCAGGAAATAAATGTGCTCAAAATAAAATTGGAAAATTCATTTGCAATGAAGGATTTGGAAGCTACAAAAAAAATCCTTAGTATGAGGATATGTAGAGACAGGAAAAATCGCAAATTAAAACTGTCTCAGAATGAGTACATAGAAAAGGTGTTGAAAAGATTTAATATGCAGAATGCAAAACCAGTTAGTACACCTTTTGCTAGCCATTTCAAACTTAGTAAGGAGATGTGCCCCAAGACCCAAGAAGACATGGATTATATGTCTAAGGTTCCATATGCATCAGCAGTTGGAAGCTTAATGTATGCAATGGTCTGCACAAGGCCTGATATTGCACATGCAGTGGGAGTTGTAAGCAGGTACATGAATAATCCAGGAAAAGAAAATTGGATGGCAGTAAAATGGATTCTCATATATTTGAGAGGTACCACAAATAAAGCATTATGCTTTGGTGGTTCAAACATTGCTCTACAGGGATATGTTGATGCGTATATATAAAAGATGAGATAACAGAGCAAAGACTATAGGATATGTATTTGATCAGAGGTGGAATGATGAAGCCATTGGGTTTCAAAAATCCAAAGTGTTGTTGCACTTTCAACAATGTATGCAGTATGTTGCCGCTATAGAGGCTAGTAAAGAAATAATTTGGTTACAAAGGTTTATGGATGAATTGGGTAAGAAGAATGATATGGGCACGTTATACGTTGATAACCAAAGTGCTAATTCATCTTGCAAAGAAAACATAGTATTCATTCTGTGACTAAACACTCACATCTCAAGTACCATTTCACACTTACGTATTGGAAGATGGAGAGTTGAAGCTGGAAAAGATACACACTAGCCAAAATCCTGCAGATATGCTAACAAAAGTTGTAACTAGGGAGAAACTGAGAATGTGCTCAGTTTCAATCGGTCTTCAAGGATGACGATGAAGATGAGGAACAACCAGGTCCAAAGGGGAGTCATTATCCAGCAAATGAAGCAGTGATGGAGTTGCTACAATCAGTCTCTAAGTGGGATATTGTTGGGTGCGGAGCCTGATTATCTTGTTTACTTTGTATCACAGCAGTGGACCCATGTACCTTAAAAGGGGTGCAATGACGCCCGTAATTAATCACTACCGTGGGGGGCCTAGGGGGGGGGCAGTGCTTTTCAGAGCCCTCCCTTGGCGGGGGGTTTCGGGGGTAGCACCCCCGAAGCTAAAAAAAAATGTAAAATTGCCTTGTAAAAGTATAGTAATTTCTAGTCAATCTAGGCCGTTCATAGGCGGATTATTTGACGGTAGAAGTTATGTTTAGTTTAGGGTTCTTTTCCCTAGAAGGCAACCCCCTTTTATATATGAGGGTATTGTATTACGGTTGTGTATTATGTTTGTATTCTTAGAGCAAGAAACAGATAGGGAGACTGTGAGAGAGAACAGAGGATATTACAGCGGATCTGCTGTAGGTTTTGTCTCTTCAATTTTTGCTGGATAATAGAAAGGAAGGACTGGCTGTTCGAGGCGGACGTAGCCCAAACTGGGAGAACCACATATATCTGTGTCTCTCTGGTTTTATGTGTTTTATGTGCTTGTATTTTTCACATATTTTATGTGTTGCATTGCTCCATAATATATAATTTTCTAACAATTAACTCTATTTATAATAGATCTGTGAACTTTTCTGCACACATTTTAGCTAGAAAAATTATGAGAAATAGTCATGGAGAGGAGGCTTTTGTGCTAATCATATCCTTGGTTGTGGAATGTGCCAAAGGAATTGTTTATAATTGGGCATACTATCTATCTAGAGAATTCCTCGCTGATTGTAGGGAATCTCAAGAATAGGGCAAGTGGTTCCACTACACATGGCTCTTGCTCCTCATTTGATTGATGGATTGTAGGGAGCCCAAGGGGTCATAGTTCCCCACTATAGACTCAAACTTGTGCAAGGTGGCTATATATGCCTCACTATGGCATTCAACAGAGCCAACCAGGGTCATGTCCAATAAGATTTTTTGGGTTTCATTTGGTATGAGTCTACAGATGGTGATTAAGTAGAATTTTAGGTTATCACCTAGCATTGTGAATCAATATCGACACATCATGGAGTTCAAATTGGACTACTAGCACATTCACATTGAGGAAAAGAAGGACCTCACTAGGGTTTGGTATGAGCTTCCATACCTTGTGGAAGAAGAAGTTATGGAATCCATCATCAGTCAATGGCCGAGAAATTGGTTAACTCCAGGTGAGAAGTAGGGTGAGACAAGTGGTGTGAAGCCCACCACACCTAAAGGAAAGAAGGACTATAAAGTCACATTCGTGAATAGTAAAGAAAATGAAGAATAGATTCCAGAGATTGGAGGGGATGATACTCTTGGTGGTGATATTAGTGTGGACCCAAACAACCCCCCCTCCAATTTTACTACCAAGATGTGATAACCATAGAAGGGCAGCATGAGGAAGAAGGTAAAGTATGATAAGTCAGCTGGCACGGAAGACATAGTCCTTAATGAAGGGGACCTCGATGAAATTGGAGACATCATGAAGCATGTCATTGAGAACTTATGGGGAAACATTTAAGAACAATATAATAAGGTGCTGGTAAATGTTAAAAATGGCATCAAATACTTGCAGGTGCATGTGACCATTGTTCAGGTGAGCATGAGTGGACTACAAGTGACTGTGATTCTGCCAAGCAGGGCACAAGTTGGTGCAAGCACAGTGACGTATAAATTGGCACTGACCTCTAATACCTGTTTTATCACTCCCCCCCACTTCCCAAGCCTGAGAATGGAGCTGAAGGAAGGTAACCACAACCAACCTTTAGGTGAGGTAGCTAGCCCTACCACAACTAAAAAGGGCTCTCTCAATGTCACTTTGCAGCCAAAGGGATGATTGTATATAATATTTTAAGCTACTTCTGATGCTCAATAGATTAGGGTTTTTATGTGTTTGGATTTTTTCTAGATAGGAATGACAATTAGGAAACGAGGTCTAGGGTTCATGTCTGATTTTAAAGGTTTTAGTTGTAGAGGTAAGGGTTAGGCTAGGTAGGTAAGCTTAGAAGCATGCTTAATTTTTCATTGTGTATAAAGTGAACTGAGAGGGAGTTAGAATGAGCATAAAACTGAATTAATTCATCAGAAGAGCAGAGACATTTTCATGTAAATATTATAAAAAACATAGCATGGAAAGCATGATTTCTATAAACTGATAAGAACTAACTATAAAGAATCATATATATGGAAGATGGATAACAGAACATTCAACAAGATAAGTTTACAGAGAAAAACAAATTCTCAAAGGCATACCACTAGTGTCTCAAAACTATGTATGCAACATTGTCTTTGATTTCATTAACAAAATCTTGTACAGTAGCTCCACTGCAAATAACAACTATCCAACCTCTAAAATGACTTGAGGTTGTTGGAGCGGGGTACCCTAAGTCTGAGCTTTGAAGAAAATTTTTATTATATTTTTGTAATATATTTTTTAATTTTGGTTATTCGCGACACAAGTCAAGGGGATTTGGGGTGGGTCAAAGCCCCTCATGAGTTGTAATGGGTAAAAAGGGTAGAACAAAGGGCTGCAAACCACAGTTTGTAGAACCTTGATTAGTGCGGGATAAAATGTAATATTCCCAATTTTCCATTAGTTAATGGGAATATTAGAGTTATTTTTTTTTCTAATTAATTAAGTAAATAAGAGGGTGGAGGGACCCATAAACCCCATAGATGAATAAAATCCACTTTTGATGTGTGTATGTGGATGATTTAGAACTAGATATGCATTATTGAGTAGTGGAGCAGCTTCTTAATGAGGGAAGAGTGGAGATTGTGGATCATTAATGAGAAGATCATGGAGATAATGGATGAAGTCAAAAGAGATAATGGTGTATTAAAATTAAGATAATAGAGAACTAATGATGAAATAGTGGAGGAATTCGTGCATCTAATGCACACATGATGGGGAGAGTGGGAATTAAATGTAGAGATGGTGGAGAACATGGAGACACAACGCAGTCTTCATGTAGGCTAGTGGCCACATGTGAAACACAGTTATGAGGTGGGCTAGGGATATGGAAGGCTCACAAACCATATAAGGGAGATGAAGGCATCAATAGAAGGAAGGCTTTAGATCATTTATTATTGATCTGTTTAGATCTGTATTTTTCATTTGACATTTCTATGCACACTTCATCTGTTTAGCTAAGTCTACAGTGTTTTTTAGCACACGGGTGTTTTCGAGCGGAGATCCCACCCTTCCCCATGGGAGACTTTGATTGCCTACTTTGCGAAGGTTATTCTAAGCTTCCATACATAATCAGGCATTGGTGGCACATTCAACCCCTCTCTACAACACATTCAGTCTCAGGAATTATGCGTCCCTGCTTGAGGGTTTGAGAGGAGGAGGTGGTTCTTAGAATTTCAGCTAAGAAAACTATGGAGGATTCATCCTTTCATCTTGGGCTTCAATATCAGTCTTCCAGGATCTATATATTTATATCCAACATTCATGCCATCAATACACATCTCCATGCAGCAACAATTCTCCAAGGGATTGCAACCCAGTCCATAGATCTATTGGAGGAGGGAAGTTTCTAAGTATTTCAGCTTGGAATCCTGTGAGGGGTCTTTCCCCAACTTTGGTGAGATTATTTATATCGGATGTGAGCTATATTTCATCATCTGGTAGTAGGCTACAACTTCATCCTCCTTGATATTGTAGTCCACTCCAGCAGTTGTGTAGTTTGCAACTGGAACTTGAGTCGAGGAAAGAGGATCTAGATCTCAAGTTTCTAGATTGAGAATCTAGAGAATGGGTCAAACCTTAATTTATTGAGATGATTGGGTTATACTACAATAGTTAGATCATCATTTCAGTCCCATCTCAATAGTTACCCAGGAGGAGTGCATAGGTCAACCATCATGGGTGCAGTTGGCCACCCAAAAAGGGCCGAAAATCCAAAGTTAAAATCTAGCCAATCCATTTCTAGTTTTTCTAGATTTTTGGAGTAGATTTCATGGTTAAAATATTGGATTTTTATAAGCACTCCATCAGCCTCCCACACATGGTTTCTCTTCACAGTAGCAGCAGTTTCTAGCAGCAACAGCAGTAGCAACACAACATTACCAGTGCTAGTTTTCTTTAGTTTATTTTAGCCATATTGTGGCTTGAGTGCATTCCTTTTGGAGCACTATGTACTTACCTTTATGTTGATCCTTAATGTGGTTCAACTGTTTCTTTCCCATATGTATGATGTTTTGATTTATTTCGGCATTTTTCCACTTCTACATGTTTAATTCATATTTTACCATAGTTGTAATTGTGCATATGTTCTATATTCCTATCTTTTCCATTTTGGATTATTACATAAAGGTATAAATAGGGGTCTAGATCGAGTAGAAGAAGTCATATTTGGATAATATTGAGCATTGAATGATAGATATAGCTTTGTTTTGATATTTTGTGTGTATTTGTCTGGGTAAAAGTCTCCTGCTGGTTGTGTGCATGGAGACCTTAGTCTAGCTGTGCGCGGACCTCGCTGGCTGTGTGTGCAGGTGAACTGAAGGGTTTTGTATGAAGGATTTGAACTGTTATGAATAAAGAACTGTAGTTGCTAATATCTGAGTCTAAAATTCATCAATTTTTTATGTACTAATTGATTCTGCATATTATTTCTGATTCCTATATTGTTTTTGTTTAGATCACTTGTGCAACTTCTTCTAGTTTTAGATGAATGGTTAGTGAATGTATCTAATTCTATTGGGTGTTAATACTATTTTTTAAGAGCTATTACATGGATTATAGACTCTGTTTAACTTGCAAACCAAATATTTTGCATAAATGACCTAAATATGTATGCTAAGGGTTTTCTGATTAGGGTTTCTATTGTGGAGGTTTGTTCATGGTTATTTTGGATCTAAGGGCACCCACATCATTTAAATCTCTCTCATGGTGTGGAAACCTAGTTCCAACACCCCCCCATACTACTTCGGGTGATATTTTGACTTGCACAAGTAGGTCACTGTCGAAAGGGAGAGTAGTAAGAGGGTTTTGTTGGTTAACCTCAACACCAAACTTGGGTCCGAACCCCTCAAGCTAGCAAATTTTTCCATTGCTGGGACCGGGATCGTTTTGAGAGAGATTGAGTGATGTTGTAGTATTTCAAATTAGGAAAAACAGGAATATAGAACATATAACTGGAAATTGTAGTGAAATATCAACACATAAAATAAGAGCAGATCATGAATCCATTATATTAGACATTAAAGCAGAAAATGTGTACAAAATCTTGAGGAAAAAGACATTCAAGCTAGGCAAAACAAGCCTCTAAGAACCCATTACATAAAACATGAAAAACAACTACTATATAAGAATGCCAGAGGCTAAGACAACACAATTTTTTCTGGGGATAATTGTTGTTGTAAATTAAAGTACACGTATATGCTGATATAGTTCTTAGAAAATTTTGGGATCGGAGATATAGGCCTTCTAGCACGATTCCAAGACAACCCAGAAAGGGTTTCTGAAAATACACAAAATGAAAAAATGAAAAATGCAACCTTAGGGCTGAAAAATGCTCTGCAACTTGATAAATGATGGGAGGTGACTGATCTGATATATAAATGGTTTATGACCCTCCTCACTGACTTTCTAGTTGAAGGGCTACTCCCCTCACTAGAAAAAAATGTCAAGAACTTGGGTACTTGACCCTCTAATGCAACTGCCCTGCAAAATAACGCAATTTTGGAAGGAGAATATGATGTAGGTGACGGATTTTGCTTGGCCTATTTCCAAATGGTGGAATAATTCTCAAGGGTCTTCCTTTCTAGCCTCCTCAATGAAGGGTTGCTGCCCTCACTGGAAAACAAGCTCAGAAACTGGGTCTATCAACCCTCCACTGCTGCTGCAAAACAACACAATATTGAAGGAGACTACACTGTGAATAATTTCTGAAGCTTGGCCTAATGCCGAATAGTGGTAATGCAACTCAATTAATGTCTCATGAATAGGCACTCCAAGTCCCCCAAGGATGAGGGTGGAATTTCTGCTTGGAAACACCCTCGTGCTAAACAACACATTAGACTCCGCTAAACATCTAAAGCGTGCAGAAAGTCACAAAATACCAAAACATAAACAATTATCATAATCCTTCTATGGATTCCATTCTCTTCCTTATATGGTTTTTGAGCTTCCTCAAACTTATTCCCACTCATTAAATATGCTACTCTCATGCATACACTCCTCCATCATAACTGCATTGTCCCTCATTAACTCACCACTACCTCCATGACAGCGTTGTTGATTTGGTCAACCTTGACCCTATCCACAAGCTTTAGCCCCTATTCACACGCAAAAGTGATTTATTCATCTGATATAATGATCCACATTCACATTAAAAGTGGTTTTATTCCTACTAAAGAGATTTATGAGTCTTTCCATCCTCTTATTCATCTATTTATTAACAAAATCAAAAATTAATATTCCAACTAACTAAAAGCTAATTAGGAATCTTACAGTCCTCCCCTCCCAAATTTTTCTTGTCCTCAAGAAACTGCAAGGACAAATACTGCAACACCCCCTCTCCTTCCCTTATAGAATCCTTATCTGATAAACTCCTCCACTGAACTAGATGCTCTCCAATCAATCTGTCCCCTAGTTTCTCCTCCCAAGTGTTCAATTTAGCCTTTGGTGATAAAACCAAATAAATATCATCATGAAGAAGTGGGAGATCCATAGAGGAAACTATTGCCGTCTAACGGCCATCCTGAGGCATGTGATCTAAAAAAAATTGGGGATCTTAATCCCAATGAGAAGTTCCAACTTGCATTGTACTCTCCCAACAAGATAGATCACCCTGTGTGGTGCATATACGAACTCCTCAATCCCCTCCTTATTCAATGTAGATGGTTTGTATTGTTGATGATGATAGACCAAATTTTCCACCCCACGTTGTCTCTCTCCCCATCTGTGATCTGTGTAGAACTGCTACTGATCTTGGGTTGTAGAAATGTTGTCCTTAAGAGGTTAGAACACCTTGACTCTCTAGGACCCAATATTTGGTTCTAGGAATCTTGCTTGCCCAAGATATTACACCAATAGTGAATAGAACATCATTACCATAAAAAAGAACACACTGAGTGAAATATGAAATTCCGGATGGTGACAATAGTCCCTCAAGTGAGACCAACGCTTATTTACTCCTAGCTGCCTAAAAACATGATGTGGTAAGTGGCTTTCCAACCACTTTTTTTTTGTCACTATCTTCTCACATGCCTAGAAGTAGAAAGGGAATTTCATGTCAACTAAGTACACCCAAACAGAACAATACTTTCCCAAATCCCTTTAGGAAGTGGCCATCCCCATCACTAACTGTGGTCCCAATAGGATCATGAAGTCAAAATAGGGGCTTGAACTCTTGTGGAGTAATGCACTATATATAAATGTCAAGGGAATGAAAATAGTTTGTTATATTATAAATAAGTACAAAGACACAACATTTACCGTGTACTGTTGGTGAGCTAGTGAGGAGGTCCATAGATGATCTCTCCCATCTCTCTCTCAGAAAAGTAACTGCATGTAACAACCTTGCAGGATGGTTGTTTCCCTCCTCATTCTTCAAAAAAAATACACATCTCGTGATATGCTGGAGAATATCCTCCTTGAGACCTTCCCATGAGAATCTCTCCCTAATGGTCTGATATGTCTTAATGAAACCTTGGTGACCAGAAAGGAGTGAATCATGTGCTGCATGTAGAACCTTCTCCTTGAGCTTGGAGTCTCTATTCAAGAAGATATAATCCTGGTAATAGATGACCCCATCCATTACTCTATAATTCTCATCAGTCACCTTCCCATCAAGCACCTCAGATGTGAAGTGATTCTTGGAATACTCCAACAATAGCTAGGACTCCCAATATGGTTCTATACTCCTCAATGACAGTGTTGTTGGCCTTTGCGATAAGGCACCTGTCACCTCATATCTCCCCTCTTTGACGTGCTAAATGACAAAGCCACATGCTATAATATTGGTATCGCACCTTTGTTTCCTCCCTTGCAGCTACTTTTTCTCAAGAAAAGATTGAAGTTTATGGTGGTCAATCTTCACTTGGAAGCTATTTCCCATCCAAAGCTTCATGATTTTGGTCAATGCATGAATGCCAACAACCACTTGCCATATATAGAAGATTCCTTCTTATGTGGAAGTATATTCTAACCTCAAAACGCTATGGAGTATCCCCTTTGTACCATGATTGTACCACCATCTAGTCCCGAAACACCACATTTCAACACAAGAGGCTTATTGAGATATGGAAATGATGATACTAGACAAATTCCCATCCCCTCCTTTAACCAATCAAAGGCCCTTTGCGTTGTTCTAGTCTCACCCAAGGCTCCCCCCTCAGCTAGATCTATGAATGGTGCAACTTGTTATGAGAACTCTTCGATCATCTTCCAGTCTGGGGGTCTTCCTGGTGGAATGCCTCCATGTAATGAAACATCATGGTCTAGAGTAGAATATATATCTGAGTGGACTGATTTTTCATTTATTCCACTGCACAAATCAATATCCATATTATGTGCAGATACTTCCTGGGATGGATAGGTGTGCATGCCCCTAATCACCTAATGTTGGCCACTCTTCTTATCTACCCACTCCATCTACAAAGTCTCCCAATCTATGGTGACCTTCCCCAAAGTAATCAACCAATGCACACCAAATATCACATTGGTTTCAAGAATATAAAGCACAAAGAAGTGATCAATCAAAGTGTATGTTCCCATGGTGATAGATAATGCTGGAACATACTTCATGCACTGCATGGTTCTAGCTCCTGGAACCAAAACTAAAAACCCCACAAAATCATTAGTGGGTATTGTCCTCCTTTGAACTAATTGAGCATCAATGAAATTGTGGGTGGTTCCATTGCCTATCAATACTGATATTGTCTTCCCTAAACTGTACCTCGGACTCTCAAATTCAGATACTTTGGTACTCCCCGCAAATATATAAGGGCCCCTCCAATTGGAGAAGATGCCCCATTCCCAACTCCTAGTGGTAATGAATCCTCTCCTACTATCACAATGTTTTTGTCTCCATCTGTCTCCTCTTCTTCCTCCTCACTATTAGAGAATACCTCTATATAGTGTGCCTTCCCTATAGCACACCAATGCCCTGGTTCCCATGGTTCTTGGCAAGTGAAGCAAAGCTTACTCCTCCTCAAATCTCTTCAAACATCTTCACTAAGAGGTCCCTTGTTTTGGTTCTCCTTTGGAGGAAGAACCTTCACATCTTTCCCCTTTAACTAAAAAGTGGGCTTTGGCTAAAATGGAGCTCTTGCTCTTGGCAAAGAATGTTGTAAGTCTCTAGCCCTCTCAATGGAACCTTGGAGTGTAGTTGGTTTACTAGACTTAACCAACCCATTCAGAGGCTCTTCTAGCCCATCAATAAACATATAAACTCTCCTAGTTGTAGATAAATCTGGAACCATAACAAAATGTTTCAGAAATTGAGAGATATAGGTATTTGTATTATCTGACTGCTTGAGCTTGGATAGCTCAACAAAAGGTGCCTCTAAATCTCTTTGATCAAATATTTCCACTAATATCCTAATGAACACTACATATGTAGTGACATTTGCATGCCCCAATGTAGAAAGACCATGAAACCACCAATCATGAGCTTCACCTTCAAGGTGTAGCGTTGCTATCTTGATGGCTTCCATCTCTGGTACTTGGTTCAACTAGAAGTAGATGTATATCCTCTCCACCCAAGACTTGGATGTGAACTTGGATGACCCATCAAAAGAGAGCAAAAAAATCTACCCATAGGACATTGTAGGCAATTTTTCTATATGAAAACTACACTTAGATTGTTATTCTGGTGTCTCCTGTTGTTTTGACAGAACTCCTGAAAATTTAGATGATATTTGAACTTATGATATTGAGACTCATACTCAAGAAAATAATCTTCAAGAGTTTCTTGTTCTTGGGGTCCTCCACCTCCATTTCCCACTGCTAAGAATGTAGGCATAGTGGAGAGTTGGGAAAATTGTTGCCTCACTAGTTGTTTATACCAATGATGTGAAATTCTAGAGCTTTCTCCATGTAGAAACCCTATAGGGGTTTCTTTGTGTTTTTCCATCCTCATCTCCTTGATTTCTTGGGCAATATCCCATATAGTTTGGATAAGAATATTGGGAAACTCCTTTTCATCCACCTCTCCTGATATTTGAGTTTTTGATTTGTCTCCTTTGTGGTATGTATAATCATATCCATGGTTTCTATTAAGATACCATATCTCCCTTTTTGTGAGAGTCTCTCCTTCTTCTGATGACATAACTATTGTACTAAATAAGTTGAGCCAAGATTATGCTCTGATACCACTGTAGTATTACAAATTAGGAAAAATAGGAATATATAACATATAACTGGAAATTGAAGTGAAATATCAACACATAAAAAGAGATAATATCATGAAGCCATTATATTATACACTATAGCAGAAAATATACAAAAAATCTTGAAGAAAAAGACACTCAAGCTAGGCAAAACAAGCCTCTAAGAACCCAATACATAAAACATTAAGAACAACTGCTATATAAGAATGTCAGAGGCTAAGACAATGCAATTTTTTTGGGGGATAAATACTGATATAAATGAAAGTACATGGATCTGATGATATAGTGCTTATAAAATGTCATGATCAGAGTTCTAGGCCTTCTAGCACAATTCCAAGACAACCCAGAAAGGGTTTCTGGAAATACACAAAATGAAAAAATGCAAAATGGGGCCCTAGCGATGAATAACGCTATGAAAAAATATAACTATTGGGAGGTGGATGATTTAATATAAAAATGGTTGATACCACTCCTCACTGACTTCCTAGATGAAGGGCCACTCCCCTCATTGGAAAACAAGGTCAAGAACTTGGGTACTTGGCCCTCCACTGCAACTGCCCTACAAATGATCCGGATTTTATGCAGGAACACAACAGAATAAACACATAACCATAAATACAGAGATGCAGCGGAAATAACACTTCATTTCATTAATATCACATAACAGAAAGATGCTTACAGACATAATGGAAATAAAATAGCTAGGGTGCTGGTAGCGAATCTCTGAGAAGAGATGTGGTGGCTACAGACCTCTGAACTGTGTTACAATGAGGCTCGAGGGCCTATTTATTGTTGAGAAACAATGTAGAATTTGAAACGTCCAAAAACCTAACCGTAGGAGATGAGGCGCCAAAACTGTGGGCGCCCGTTTGGGTAAATTGGTGGTTCAACTTTCCGGGGGCATAACTTTGGCACCCGATCTCCGTTTGACGCATTCAATAGCTCGTTAGAAAGATCTATCCGAGGACTATAGCTGTCGGGGCGAATTTTATTAGAGAATTCGCTGGCGCTTTCATACCCAAAAAACGTCGTTTAGGGCCTCAAAACGGCTCCGGAAGTTCAAGACCCGAAAAACTGCTAAAAATAGTAAGTTATGCCGAAACTGAAAAACTGAAAGAGACAATGGTGGGGGGCCAAGTGGAATAGGTGGGTGGCCACCAATATCCACCTGGATCATTAAGCCCCCAAAATGGCTCCGAGAGTGGAGGACCCGAAAACCTGCTAAAAATAGTAAGTTGTCCTGAATGTGAAAATCTGCAAGAATTGATGGTGCTGGTCCAAATGGAATAGGTGGGTGGCCACCGATATCCACCTGGATCATTCCTCCCTCCTTAGGAAGCAATGGTCCCCATTGCGTTGAGATCCTCCATGAGATGAGACAAATTCTGTTGAACTGAGTATTAGATGTGTTGAAGATGTCATGGACCTGCGGGTGGACATGCTGGATGCGTTTAGTAAATTTGGTTTCTTTATCAGCCTCATACAGTACATGTTTGGATTCTGTATGTGTAGTTGCAGGATGTATGGAAACATCAGGTGGTGGTGCATTGGGAGTCAAATCAATGGAGTGCTTGTCCTGACAGTGTAGAGGAACCTCTATGAGTGAGGATAAATTGTCATCGTATTCCTCCATGACTTTGTCCATCTGCTGCAACCGTGAAAGGGAGCCCTGTTTCGAGGTTGTGGCCACAATATTCTTCTTTCCCTGTGAGTGAATCGTAAGGAAAATGAATTTCCTGGTCTGGGAAACAATCTTACTGCGTTGTTTTGCAGTAGTCAAAGAGATGGCAGGAGGCGGTACTACCTCCGGTATCCTGTACAAGTTATTTCCCAAAGTAATAATAACAGCACGAGGCCTAGACTCATACACAGCATGTCGCCTCCACAAGTATGGTTGGCCCAACAATACATCAGCTACATCAAGAGGAGCAACATCACACAATACCTCATCCGTGAATGGCTTGATACTGTATGGAAGTCGGCACTGCTGGCGGATGCAGAGATCTCTCCCTGGGTGGAGCCACCCGATGGTATACGGCTGCGGGTGTGCTATGGTTGTTAGGCCGAGCCGCTTCACGACGTCTGCTGAAATGAGGTTCTTTTGGCTTCCGCTATCGACGAGAAACTGCAGCGGAGAACCCTTCACCCACATCTGCGACTGGAAAAGGCGCTCCCCCTCCTCTGGATCCTCTGGACCCTCCGTCTGGATCTTGGTGGGAGCAACAATGGCACTGGGATCCGCATCAATGATCTGCTTCCCTTTGTCATTGCCTTTGTCTGGTTCTAACTCGGGATCAGAAAATGCATCTGATTCGGGTGCCTTTAGTTCAGCCACCAAAGACTGTTTGGCCCGACACTCGTTTGTGCTGTGAGTGGGGCTGTTATGAAATTCACACCACTTCCCTGTGTCCTTCTTTGGATTTGTGGTGTTGTTCTGAGTCGCATTGCTTTTGCCTTTCCCCTTGTTCTTGGGTTCGGAGGCACCTTTCAGATTCGCAGATCCAAAGTCTCGCTTCTTCTGCTTAAATTTCTGCTCGATCTTGGCGGCATAACGATATGCCGTGCCAAGCGATGTAATGTCGAGGAACTCCATTTCCTCCTGAATGTGTTTGTGCAGACAGCCGCGGTACTTGAGCACCAAATGTCTCTCTGAATCTTTAATACCCAACTTTGTGCGTAGGGTATGGAACAGATTCGTCAGTTCGTGCACATCTTGATCCTTTTGTTGCCGCGGCGTGGTCCATTGGATGTATTTGTCCTCATAGCTCCCCACAGGGTAATATTGTTCCTTGATGCCGTCTCGGAACGAATTCCAAGTGGGTGTGGCCGAGAACAGAGAGGGTTCCCCTTCGCCCTCTTGCTCACGGTAGGTTTCCCACCAGTCTTTGACATGGGGGGAAGCTTTGAGGAGTGCAAAAATAATCTTTTCTCGGTCAGAGAAGTCATGGACCGAGAAATACCCTTCCAACAAATTTAACCATCTGTCTACAGCGTCTGCATCTATTTTTCCTTCAAATAAAGGAATGTCAAAGTTTACCTGTACCTTGAAGGGAGTGGCGCCTCCAGAGTGGCTGTTGGATGCAGATGCGCCATATGTGGGCAATCGTTGAAGGATTTGAGCAAAGTTATCCATCATTGCGTTCCTTTGTTTCTCGAGGGCCTCCTCGAGCAGTATTTTGATAGGATCTCCTGCTCCCTCGTCTTTCTTTTCTTCCGCCATGGGAGGTCGTCGGGGTTTGCGAGGCTGATCTTGCAAGGGTTCAACGAGATCGAGCCCTAACTCCTTATACCCTGACCGCGTTGGGGACATGCAAAGAAAAACAAAGAAAGAGCGGTCCATCATTTTGAGTCAGTTTTATGCAGGAACGCAACAGAATAAACACATAACCATAAATACAGAGATGCAGCGGAAATAACACTTCATTTCATTAATATCAAATAACAGAAAGATGCTTACGGACATAATGGAAATAAAATAGCTAGGGTGCTGGTAGCGAATCTCTGAGAAGAGATGTGGTGGCTACAGACCTCTGAACTGTGTTACAATGAGGCTCGAGGGCCTATTTATTGTTGTGAAACAATGTAGAATTTGAAACGTCCAAAAACCTAACCGTAGGAGATGAGGCGCCAAAACTGTGGGCGCCCGTTTGGGTAAATTGGTGGTTCAACTTCCCGGGGGCATAACTTTGGCACCCGATCTCCGTTTGACACGTTCAATAGCTCGTTAGAAAGATCTATCCGAGGACTAGTCGGGACGAATTCTACCCAGTACCCATTTGGCGCTTTTCATACCCAAAAACGTCGTTAGGGCCCCCAAACTGCCCGGTTCAGTGGACCTTAAAAATCGCTAAAAATAGTAAGTTAAGTGCCGAAAACCTAAAGACTCGAAAGAGACAATGGTGGGGGCCAAGGAATAGGTGGGTGGCCACCAATATCCACCCTCGGATCATTAAGCCCCCAAAACGGCTCCGAGAGTGGAGGACCCGAAAACCTGCTAAAAATAGTAAGTTGTGCTGAATGTGAAAATCTGCAAGAATTGATGGTGTTGGTCCAAATGGAATAGGTGGGTGGCCACCGATATCCACCTGGATCAACAAAACAACACAGTTTCTAAAGGAGACTGTGTTGTAGGTGATGGATGAAGCTTGGCTTGTTTTCGGTTGGTGGAATAATGCTCAAGGAGCTTCCTTTATATCCTCCCGGATGAAGGGTTTCTCCCCTCACTGGAAAACAAGCTTAGAAACTAGGTCTATCAACCCTCCACTACTGGTGCCCTGCAAAACAACACAATCCTAAAGGAGACTGCACTGTGAATAATGGATGAATCTTGGCCTGATATCGAATAGTGGAAATGAAACTCAATGAACCTCTCCTGAGTAGGCACTCGACTCTGAGGATGAGGGTGGGATTTCTGCTTGGAAACACCATTGTTCTAAAAAGAACAACAAAATCTGCTAAACAACGGAAGTGTGAAAAAATTCACAAAATACCAAAACATAAACAATAATAATCTATGGCTTCCATCCTCTTCCTTATGTGCTTTGTGAGCTTCCTCACCCTTAGTCCCACTCATTGAATATGATACTCTCATGCATACACTCCTCCATCATAAATGCATTGTTTCTCATTAACTTTGCACTACTCCATGACAACAATGTTGATTTGTTCAGGCTTGACCCTATCCACAAGCTTTAGCCCCAATTCACACCCAAAAGTGCTTTATTCAACTGATATAATGATCCACATTCACATTAGAAGTGGTTTTATTCCTACTAAAGAGATTTATGGGTCTCTCTACCCTCTTATTCATATATTTTATTAACAAAATAAAAAATTAATATTCCAACTAGCTGAAAGCTAATTAGGAATATTACAGATGTGGAAAGATTAGTGGCAGCCATTAAATATTGAACTAGAGGACTGGTTCGAAAAAAAATTCAGGAATTTTCCCTAAAAGAAAACAGAAGTAAGAAGCTAACCACTGAAGTGTGGAAGAACAAGTATATCTTCAAAGAAGTGCACGATATCTTCTTCGTAACCTTTGCAAAGAAATTACAAGAGTGGTTGTCCAGATTAGCAGAATTCCAAAGCTGTTGGAAGGACGATCAGGTCACACAGTGGACCCTTGAATTGATCCAACAGTTGGAAAATACTGATAATTCTATTACCCAAACAATAGATCAATGGGTTGATAACATCTTGGGCATATTTGTGAAAAAAATTGTAGTAGATTAGTTTGTGCCATACTCTAAAGCAGAAAGGGGATTCTTCAAGGGATTTGAGAGGTAAATTCTTATGAACTTTTCCCCTGTTGATTAACATGCTATTGTGTGAGAAGGGTATTTTTTGAAGCCACACCGAGTGAATGACCCCTAATCATATTGAAAGCACTAAGTGCAGAAGAAAATATTATCAGGTCAATCATAGAGGGGACAGATCTGTATACAGTCCTTTAAGAAACTCACCTGATATAGATGGAAGCGAGGCTACAAACGCTGAAGGTATCCCTCTTGCTATGCCACCATCAAACTCATGCAGGGGTAAGACTTCTCCTACCCCACCACCATGCCCACCTGTGGAAGATATGGCCACGCATATGACGCTACCCACCCTTAAGGGTGCAGGGGATGAAGATGTGGATCGATTTTGGTTTATGGTGAATGTGGTGTGGACTGCACAAAATGTTAACACCGATGAATTCAAAATAGAAGAGTTGGCTATGGAATTTGAAGGTCGTGCTTTAGATTGGTTCATGGGATACCTCGCTCAAAATGTAGATCCCACTATTGAGAAAATTAAGGATGCCCTAAAGCATTAGTTCCAGAAGCCAAAGTTCTATTCTGAGTGCGTAATAGAACTGAAATATTTTAAGCAAGGTTCGAAGGAATCATTTTGGGAAGCTGAACAATGACTAAAGAAAACCATCATAAATGGAGGATTTTTTTATGACGGTAAGAAGCATAAGGAATGGTTCATTTCCATGCTCTTTTGACATCTGCGTGGGCCTATGGGTCAACAAAAGATTGATTCTTAGGAAGGAGCCCTGGAGATTTCTATGAAACTAGAAGTTGCGCCTAGAGACGATGCTAAAATTGGAGTGCCCCAAATTCAAACCTAATTAGAAGATATGCACTTAGAAATTCAGACCTTACATAGAGACCAGGTTAAAGAAGTTGGCATGGATGTATGGTGCATACATTGCAAGGGTTTTGGCCACACCAAAGACCAGTGCCCTTTATTTTTGTATTACGTACAAGTTAGGGGACCAAATCTACTGTGCCCCAGGGATTCTGCAGGAGATAGTACCCCCACACTATGATGTGCTGATTGTAGGGTGGCCATACAACATGATACCAACTACTTCCTGTGGTTAGGAGCCTATGTGCCAGAACTTAAGCAAAAGTGGTGCAGATTTTTCTCTTTTGTTGGTCACGATGAGAACCACTACCTTACACTTGACCTAATGATAGACAATGCGAAACTTTACAAAGGGCAGGCTAACCCTTCGTCGCTAGCATCTCCCTCCGGACAAGGAGGATCTCAAGGAAGAGGATGGGGATGGGGGAGAGATGGAGGCGTAGGTCAAGGAAGAGGGAAATTAATTTGCTATAATTGTGGTTATGTTGGACACTATGCATGTGATTTCTAGAATCGTGCATGAAAAACCTATATGAATTGTAGGAAATTTGAACATGTGATTGAATATTGTCCTATGTTGATAGCTAAAATGCAAGAAAAACAGAAGACACCTACAAAAAACATAAAAATGGTTAAATCTGAACGACGCGACGATGGTCCATGTGTAAATGTAATTACACGTAGTGGAATTTCCATCAAAGGAAATGAGTAAAAGGTTGTCACAGAGCCACTAATAAGAAATGCATTTGAAAAGAATGAAGGAATCAACCTGTAGAAAGAAAAAGAGATTTTCATTGAAGACAGGAAGTATTTTTCCACTGCAGGAGCGTCCACCTCAAGGGCTACCATGGAACCAAAGGCTAATAATGAATTTAAACAATTCCTACAAGCCTACATTAAGCTATTGTGAAATCAGAAGGCAGTAGATAATCTCTAGGCCCTGATAGATAGTTGAGCAGAAAAGGATGTGCCTCAAATAGAGACCAAGGTTGTGAACAAGATTTATAAGCACAAGAAGAGAATTGGTTGGGAGATGCACATGACTGTGAAGATTGGAGAATTTGACATGGATCAAGTCATCTTGGATATGGGGTCTGATGCAAAGGTCTTACCTAAGCAGACCTAGTAGAATATGGGAGAACCAAAGTTGAATGTTCCACCATTCAGCTATGCATGGCTAATCAGGAAAATATCATTCCACTTTGGAGGCTTCCACATGTTGTGGTAGACATTGGTGGAGTGAAGTTATGTGCATATTTCAAAGTAATACAAATTTTGGATGATGCGGACCCCAACCCTGAGCTGTTAGGATTGGATTGGGCCATTGATATGGGAGTCATCATCAACCTGCAGCGTAGAAGCATAATCTTTGAGAATGATGGTACGTGAGTGATAGTACCACTGGAACCAACATAAGGGGAATGCTATACAGAACCAGTACGCAAAGGGGAGGGTGTCGATCATATTTACAAGTCTACTATGTGGGACTAAGACTATATCAACCCTACAGTTGATGACATGTTGAATTGGGAGAAGGACAACTTATGTTTCTCAAATTCAAATGGCGAGAAGGAGAACTGGTAGAACATGCTGCATGATGTATCTGCACTGCATTGCCTCAAGATCACGAAGAAATTCCAGTGCATCTCCTTAGAGTTAAGAGAAATAACCTATTTTTATGGTTTTGGTAGTGTCAAATAGTTTCTGGCAGCATTGGAAAAGGCTGTCCCAAAGGAGCAAAGGTTCTAGGCACTTGATTTTTCTATGCGTGCAACTCCAGCATGTTGGTGGGAGACACACAAGGGAGCTTTCCATGACTGGAGTCTAGGAGGAATGTAGAAAAATGATGAAACTCTACTTTGAACCTCCATCTACCCCACCAATTGAGCTTTTCTATGGTTGGGGAGATCCACGCAAACACCTGACCATGTGGATGGAGGTATGGGATGAAAAGACCTAGAACAAGTGGGTTCATAGGTTCATTCATTCGTTGGGGTTGGTATCCACCACCTAGTATCTAAGTGTTGAGCTACACCCAGGCACTTGCCATTGGACCACGATGACTGAGGATTTAGTGGAAACCTTTGTCTTGGTTGGGGGCTCAGATAAATTGGATGAAGCCCTGCAAGACATAGATGCTCTTTTCTTTAACGAATCTCGGCCTGGAAAGGAATGTGTTGCGATGGCCTAGGATGCATAGTATCAGGATCTGTTTCCTATGAAGTTCTCTAAGCTCAAGGTAATTTTAGGGGACCTAGATGTTATGAATATCACATTGAAACCAGATGCACGCTCTTTCAAGCAGTGCCCATATCGATTGAATTCCAAATATAAACATAAATTAAAGGGGGAATTAGAAAATATGGTGGCCACAGGCATCATTGATCATGTAGAACAATCTGATTGGGTAAGCCCAATGGTGGTTCAGGAGAAAAATACCAAAGGATGGATAAGGATTTGTGTAGATCTGCGCAAGATTAATGATGCATGTGTGCATGACCCCTTCCCTACTCTGTTTTCTAGATGAAATCATGGATAATGTAGGAGGACACGAATGTTATTAATTTAGTGATGGATTTTTGGGATATCATCAAATTAGAATTGCACCTGAAGACCACAATAAGACCACCTTTTCCACTGAGTGGGGGTCTTTCGAATATATTGTCATCCCATTTAGATTGAAAAATGCACCTATGATCTTCTCACGCATGGTCATGGTTGTGTTCAAGGAATTCATGCATAAATTATTCGAGGTATATTTTGATGATCATATGGTGTTTGGATTGGTAAAGAAACATGTGTCAAACCTGCGCTTGATGTTTGAAACTTGTAGGAAGCACCAAATTTCTCTAAACTTGGAGAAATGTATATTATTTGTGCATTTTGGAATTTTTTTAGGGCATATAGTATGTCAGCAAGGATTGATGGTAGACCCAGCCATGATCATAGTTATCATCAACTTAGAATTTCCTACTAATGAGAAACAAATGCGCTCCATCCTAGGGCACACTGGCTATTACAAGAAGTTTATCAAATGGTATTCTCTAATCAATGTGCCGATGGAGAAGTTGCTAAAGAAATATGTATCATTTTTTTTGGATGATGAATGTCAAAAGAGATTTGAGTTGCTAAAGGAGAAAATGGTCACTACACCTATCTTGATATTCCCAGACTGGTCAAAGGTTTTTCATGTGCATCTAGATGCATCTGGTATAGTAGTTGGGGATATTTTAGCGCAGCACGGAGAAGGAGACATCGATCACCCTGTTTCTTTTACCAGTAGGAAGCTCTCTAGTGCAGAGCGCAATTACTCAACTACAGAAAGGGAAGGATTGGCCATGGTGTATGCTCTACAAAAATATAGGAACTATCTACTAGGAGGACATTTTAAAATGTTCACTGACCATTCTACTTTAAAATACTTGGTTAATAAGCCTGTGTTGGGGGGAAGATATGCCGATGGTTGCTGCTCTTTCAGGATTATGAATTTGAAATTATGTGAAGCCTAGAAGACTAAATGTCGGACCTGATCTTTTGTCATGAATCAAAATTGGGGAAGAACCAACTAGTTTGGAGGATGGGTTACCCGATGCGTAGATCTTTGCTATCAAGGTGGTTGATGAGCACTTTGCTGATATTATTCATCTCCTAACCACGGGAACCACGCCTGTAGAATATTAAATCTAGCAAAAGAAGGAGGTTGTTGTGTGTGCAGATGATTTTACCTTGATTGCAGGTCAATTGTATAAACTGGGAGAAAATGAAGTGTTGAGAAGATATGTGTTTGAACATGAAAGACAAGATATCTTGGCTAAGGCTCATAGAGGAGTGGTAGGAGGCCACTATGATGGGAAAGCCACTGCGCAAAAGGTGTTTTGTGTTGGGTTATGGTTTCCCACGCTACACAGTGATGCACATACATACTGTCGAGCCTGTGATGCATGTCAGAGGATAGGGAATCCCTTTGGCACAGAGATGAAATTCCCCTGCAATAATAGATGGCCTTGCAAGCATTTGATAAATGGGATATATATTTTGTTGGACTAGTCAACCCTCTAGGGAATAAGACTAGAGTGTGCTATATCATTACTACAACTAATTATGTAACTAGATGGGTAGAGGCAAAGGTATTTAAGGACTATACTACATATACTATTTTGCACTTCATCTTTGAACACATTTTGATCAGATTTGGATGCCTAAATATTTTTATGAGTGATATAGGTGCGCACTTTCTTAATGATACAATTGAAGCTTTGACAGAGGAATTTCAAATCCATCATCAGAAGAGTACTCCGTATCACCCTTAAGCAAATGGCGCACTAGAATATTTCAAAAAAATTCTGGAGAACACACTCACAAAGATCTTTAATTCAGATTGGGATGATTGGGACGTGTGCATCCCTTCTGTGTTATGGGCTTATAAGACAACATGAAAGAATTTGACGGGGAAAACACCTTCCAGGATGGTCTATGGGAAGGAAGGCATCATACCAATGAAATATATTGTCCCAAGCCTGCACATCACAACTTTCACTAATATGGCCAAGCTTGAAATTATGGAGGAATGGTTGGCGGAACTCATTGGCTTAGAAGAAGATAGGTTCATTTCTAACTTCCATCAGCAAGTGCAGAAGGTGCGCAGAAAATCCTAGCATGAGAGACACATCGGGCAGAAGGTGGTCAAGGAACAAGAATTGGTCTTGTTATACGATAGTCAATTTTCTTGCCACCCAGGGAAGTTAAGAAAGCATTGGTTGGGGCCATATATTGTGAAGGAGATCACTGATGGTGATGAGGTGCGCTTGGCCACATTGCACTGTGAGAATATTCTCTAGTATTTCAATGGAATCAATCTGAATCCATATAGAGACAATCTGGTGCCAACCAAATGACTATATGGTTGGAGCATCAGAATCAAGGGGTTTTCATGCAACACAAAGGGAAGGCATATACATGTGCAATGAACATGCAAGGGTGATGCACAAGGGAGGAATCTAACCGTTGGAACAGTGAAAATGGGTGAAATTTTGATTTTACCATTATATGGAGCAGGTTTTTAGCATTTAATGAGGCAATATTGGAGGATTTTTTACCATTTTCTCAAAGGTAAGTGGAAATTAATGAAAATTGGGCCGTTGTTACCGTGGATAGCTTATAAAAGGGAGGGCACAGGTCACAATTGGTTCCTTTGCTTTCTGAATCTTTTGTGCCCTGAGATTATCCATGATTTCTGCTATATGGTTATTTGTAAGTCCTATAAGTCTAGCCGATAATTTCCATATGGCATCAATAATACCAAGTTTATCATTTGACCGATAATTACAACCACCAACCATGTGGAGGAGCACTCTACACCCCTCACTACATCAACTGAGATGGAATTAGATGGCATTCGAGAGGTAATACCTAAGGTAGAAGAGGTCATGTCCACACTGGCTAAGGGAAAAGGGAAGATGTCAAAGTGGGCTTCCTCAAAGCTGCACACCTCTCCTCAGAATGTAACGTCCCCATGTCGGGTCACTAAGGATTGGTCCCCCATCGGTGATCCATCAAAGCAACCAATGAGTGCCACAGAGGAGGCCATGTTTATTGAACCTATATCTTGGCGGCCGCCATATGTCAAGCCATGCAAGCCCTTTGTGCACATGACAAATAACATTGATACAGTCCAACAATACCTATAGATGCCATTGATCCCTAAGGATGTTCCCCTTTTTGGTGAAATGTTCGAAAAAATCCTATAGATTAAGTTTGATGACCATGAATTGGAAAATGAAGAAACATTCCCTAAGTTCGTGTTGGAGAATTATTTGTAACGAGTGCTATATGAAGAAGTTTCGAAGGTTGAGCCAATGCCTTGGGCACACAGGTTGAACAATGACGAAGTCCTCAACCTACTAAGGATTCCACATTTTGGAAGGTACCCAATCACTAGCATCTATGTACGCTAGCTGCTAGCCTTAGTCCATGAGGGTTGCTTGTGGATTCAAGGGAGAATTCTAATAGACACCTCCCTGATCCATCAGATCATCAGCCTACCCAGGAAGGGGCCTCATATGCTGAAGGGATTTAGAAAAATTAATGAGCTTAAGGTGGCGACAGATGTCAAAACGAAATACAAGGTGGGGAGGGATAAAAAGAGATTTGTGGTTCAGACCATCACTGACCCGAGAGTGCACCTAAGAAATCTATTCCTCGGATGCAAATTAATGAGAAAATTTCACCCAAATTTGGTCCTGGTGCACATCATTGGTTTGGCAGGGAAATGTGAGAAGGGGGTCAGTTATAACTGGTCCTAGTTTCTTTGTGAATAATTTCTGGATAATGTGTGCAAGGTGTAGGAGCTGGGTAAGTAGTTATGGTACTTGTGGCTATTGTTATTAATTGTGTTGCTAGCATGGGAGACTCTCGCAAATGTAATACTCCCCAAGATAGAGTCAAGCATATGCAAAGGGGCGCGCTGCGCTAATCTATGGGATTCCCATGATCCCCAGCCTGTCAAGAAGAATAAGATCTTCTGCATTGTTTTTGAAGGCGCTCTGGCTACTGCCATCCATTCCTGACCCAAAATATCACTAGAAGTATATGAGAAGTACAAAATAATTGTTGAATTCCAAGTAACCATTCACAATGTGCAGATCAAGATGCGCAAGGACTCTACCTAGTATACCTTGTCGTTTATAGTAACAGACCCTGAAGTTGATCAAGTCGTGGTGACTTGGAAAAACACATGGAAAGTCAGACTTGACTCCACCCAACCCCTTATGCCATCTAGATAAGGCAAAGAAACAACCTAGAATTACACAACCAAGCTGCACACTCAGATAAGCATTGAAAATACCAACAGAAAAGAAACTGAGGTCAAAGCAAAGAAGGAGCAGAAAGTAGAAAATGATAAAGAATAGGATATGGGAGGTGAGAAAGATGTTGATCCCAGAGGTTTAGATGGTCTAAATGGAGATGGTTCATAATCTCTTCGTGACACCAAGAGAGGTGCAGAAGCCTCAAAAGGTCCGTGAAAAAAGAAAAAGGGGTCCAAGGTCAGAGGGGATGAAGAGGTCACTTTGACGGAAGAGGACCTCAACAAGATCACAGATGCAGTCACTTCTGTGTCTAAGGATAGATGGGCTATTATGGAGGAGTAGTACAAGGTCATGGTGGAGGCCTTGAAATCGGGTCTACAAGTATTACAGTTGAAGATGAACAATCTACAAGAGAGCGTGGATCAAACAAGGCTGGTGAAAGAGAACCTTCCAACCATGATGATCGTCACAGCATTCGAAAGAATAATATACCCCTTCCTAGGTGGAGCCATGACCCTGGAACAACCATAGCTATGCATGTAGGTGTAAACCTTCCCTGAGGTCGGCATTGACCTCACGAAGTTTCCCATTGGAAAGCTATACGCTCTCGACATATTTATTTCCACCAAGCTGCAGTGCAGAGAGGAGTGCGCACAATAGTAGCTAAGTGAAGCCGAACATATTGCAGCCATGAAGACAACATAATCAATCCAAGCTCAAATAGTATAGTAGGTGATTGTAGCTCATCGCGCAGAATTAGAAAATTTGATCGACAGATTGTGTGGCGAAATTTCAAAAGTAGTCATTGTGACCTCCACCACATCGTAAGAAAAGATTGAAAGCCTAGTCAGAACACTCAAGGTTTCCATATCAGAGATCCAGATGGTAAAGGTAGACTTCGAGTAGAAAATTGTTCCATTGTAGGCTAAGCTACAACCTGAGGCCCCTCCATAGGTGCACGCGCAATGAGCCGCCCTAGTTAAAATTGAATTTGCAAGCATCTCCTCCAATGTTGACAAGGGCTCAAAACTTGTTGAGACCACCATGGGACTGTGGACCTCTGTGCAAATAGATCCACTTGTCAAAAATATTATCTATGAGTTCCACACCAAATAGAATGAATTCAATGATCTACAGGAGGCCTTGCCCACACTCATTCTGGCCTAGCACATGGCCCACCTTAAGACTAGTCAAGCGCTGTGAGATGAGGTCGAGGAGCTCCACCGAAGAAAGCAAATTGTCACCAATCACATGAATCCGTGGGTGGATGAGGAAATGAAGTTGTCTCAGGACCTGGATCTTGTAGTAAGGAACCTAAATGAAACCCTGTAGAGTGTCACCTTGGCCACAGAAGGGTCAACTTTGGAGAAACCAGTAGAGACCGTGCAAAGTGTTGCGGACTAGAGTGTGGGAATCTTGGCACCCTTTGTTGTTGTTATTGAAGAGATCCAGAACATTATAAAGAACCTAGCACCATTGTGGTTTGGCCTGAGTCACAAGATTGTGTTGGGGGCCTGTTGGATCAGGGTCCCCTAAGTCTGAGCTTTGAAGACCATTTTTTATATATTTTTGTAATAGAGTTTGTAAGTTTGGTCATGCGTAACACAAGTCAAAAGACTTTGGGGCATATCAAAACCCTGCATGAGTTTTAATGGGTAAAAAGAGTAGAAAAAAGGGTCGCAAACCATAGTCTAAGGATCATAGATTACAGGCTAAATGTATAAATAGGAGTCTAGATCGAGTATAAGAAGTCAATTTTTGGATAATATTGAAGTTTTAATGATAGATTTGGCTATGTTGTGATATTTTGTGCAGATTTGTCTAGGTAAAAGGCTCCTTCTGGCTATGTGCGTGAAGACCTTATTCCGGATGTGTGCGGACCCCACTGGCTATGTGCATGGGTTAAATAAAGGGTTTTGTATGAAGGATCTGAACTGTTATGAATAAAAAACCATTGTTGCTGATATCTGAGTCTGAAATGCATCTACTGTTTATGTACTGATTGCTTCTGCATATTATTTCTGATTGCAGTATTGTTTGTGTTTAGATCACTTGCGCAACTGCTTCTGGTTTTAGATGAATGGTTATTGAATGGATTTAATGATATTGGGTGTTAATAATATATGTTAAGAGCTATTATGTGGATTATAGACTCGATTTAACTTGCACGCTAGATATTCTGCATAAATGGTTTGAATCTATTTGTTAAGGGTTTTATGATTAGGGCTTCTATTATGGAGGTCTGTTCATGGTTATTCTGGATCTAAGGGCACCCACATAATTTAAATATCTCTCAGAGTGTGGAAACATGGTTCCATCACCCCCCGATACTACTTCGCATGAGACTTTAACTTGCACAAGCAGGTCACTATCGAAAGGGCCATTAGTAAGAGGGTTTTGTTGGTTAACCTAAACTCCGAACCTGGGTTAGGACCCCTCAAGCCAATAGAGGTGGAATAATTATAAAAAATAGAGTTCTTTACACCTCATAGGGTCAAAATCATATCCAAAAAGCATCATAATTACATCATATGAGTCATTTCCTAGAATCTAGGGAAGTTAGGAACTAATCCATGAAATTTAGATAAATACTAGGAGTATGCATCTACTTCATTAAATTACATGTTTCCTCATCATAATAGGAAAAAAAAATAAAATACATAAAATGACACCTCATGGGACAACTAGCACCAATTTTTAAAGTTTTCCTGGCATGACAGTTGTCTGAAAAAAATCTAATGTAGAAACGTAATGTCTTCAGCAGAAGCGTCATGCCTGTTTAGTAGAATCGTCATGTCTGTTCAAGGCTGATTTTGACCCACTTAAAAGCATCCACATGAATATATAAATGTTGCGTTGAGTATCCCTATGAGTCTACTTTCCAATGCACCTTTAAATTTTAGAAATCACCCATAGGAAGACCTCCAAAAATTGTTTTTCCCAACCTCATTCCTGAGGCACCAAGCCTGGTCAAAAACACAGGTAGAAGCATGAAAATAAGGATTTTTTTTGGAATTTTATCCACAAACAAGGGCTATCATGAAAAAAAATTACCTGATCTGTAATGTGTAGGTGAAATGGCATCTATCCATGTAAGCCAATCTTCATTTGGATGCTCTCAAAGAAAGCGTCGCGTCGCTGTGTGATGCTTCTATGGAGACCCAATTTCCTAAATTTTCCAAAAAAAAAATAAAAAAAAAATACCCAAAATCCTCAAAATTTGTCAAAATTTTTATTATAACACCTGCCAATCATAATCTAAATAGCGAAGGATGCCTTAGCAAGGAATTTTAATTTATATTTCTCTTTGATATTAATTTGAGCTTCCTTAAGTTTTTTCTTCATTTATTTCAACATGATTTAGGAAATTTTATTTCTGGCACAACAGTGATTTTCCATATGTCTCTGGAGGTTATTCTTCATTTTATCTCTCTTCAGAAGCTTTCTAAGGTGTCCATTAACCCTGTCAAGCCAATACTCTCTATCTTGATAAATCTAATCAAGAATTAGTTCATTTAAAGTTTGCCAACGTGATTTAGGAGTTGATTCTCTTTCTTTCTAAAGTGCCCTCTTGAGGCCTCTTGTCCTTGGTATTCTTTCTTTAGTTTAAAATTCTTCATCCTCTAGCTAATCGTCATCTACTATTTGTTTTCCTTTATCTACCTCAACATATACCTTTGGCTTGTCTTGAAGGAGTATTTTCACTTTTAACTGAAAATTCTCTTACTGTAGGAATGTGATCTAAGAATTTGCCATTGAGAAAACCTCCCTCAACTCTACTATCTCTTCATATTTCTCCTTTATTATTTCCTCAACTGACTTAGCCTTCACCCAATCTACCTTGTCAACTTCTAGGGTTACTTTTTCATCATGTTGCTACAATGCTGACTCATAATCATAACTAGGTGGTTGATTCACTATTTTTATTTTCTCGAGTGTAATTTCAGGTGCCAATACACCTTTTATGGTCTTAGGAGAAAACAACATTCTCTTACCCTTATCATAGGTTTGAGTGATCTCAACCCTAGGTGCTTTTGAAATCTTTGCCTACCTTCTTGAAGAGCCAACTTCCTCTGATTGTGTTGATGATGTGCTATGAACAATAGGTGGACTAATAGCAGGAGCTGATGCTACTTTCTCCATGAAAGCTTCCCATGTCATATTTTTTGCTGAGATTTGGTGGAAAACAATAAACTTGACCAAACCATGGCAGAATGGACTAGAATGAGGATTTTCACATTTTTTATGTACCTTTTCTGACATCTTGATCAAATTATTAAATAGATAGTTATACAAATTGAGTGATTTGGTGGTTGTGAGGTGCATTAGTAACTTGACATGGTATTGGTATAGTCTTGAAGATATCCCCTCGCATGTAAAATATTTCATGATTAACTTCAATAATGGCACATAATTAACAAGTAAATTTGTGAAAGGGAAAACATGTTCAGGTTCATCTTTGTAATGAGGTCTTAGGAACATTGGGTAGTTATTAAGGTCCAATTCCATGCCCTTGAACCAAACTTCTCCTTCATTTGGAATCCCTGTTGTTGATGTGATGGCCTCTGCTGATAGAGTGAATTCAATGCATGATATGATGGTCTTGTCTCTGCTGTAGTTAGTGGAGAAAAGGGTACTCTTCTGGGCATGGTAGTCTACCTCCATGATTCTCTCACAGAATCTCAAACATCTAGTGTTTTCAAAACATCTCTTGGCATAAGGGGAGGGATTGAGTTCTTTCAATGTGGATGGATCAATCCTGGAATGGTGGCCTCCCTTGTGAGCCTTCTTCTCACCCTCCATACTACTTATGAATGTAATGAAACCATTCTATATGAAAAGAGTGGGCAGGGAGAGTGAATTTGGGAAAATAGGGGATAGGGATGGGGTGGCTTTAGGGGTTGTGATGCGGTATAAGGAGGTTAAGGAAAATTCCCCAAAAAATTAAGGAGATAGGGTGATGTGCTAGCTTGAGGCGAAGTGAAATATTTTGAAATGGGTATGGGGAGATAGATCAAAATGGGAAAGCACAGGAATTTTCCAATTTTCTTTTGGAAATGTAGTGGGGACTTAGGGTTTTGGTGGAAACAATGATAAAGGGGATTGTGAGTGATAGGGGGAGTTGAGGTATGGTTTGTGGAGGATAAGTGAACGTTTTAGATGGTGGTATAAGGGTGTTTAATTTCTAAAACCAATCAAGAAATGAAACCCTAAAATGTAGTGGAGAAAAAACCCTAAGGAGAGATATAACTCATACACTGATGAATTGACTTGAAAAAAGCACTTGAAGTGTCCAATTACTAATTTTGGAGGCCATAGAAGGTTTTCATACTTGTTTTGAGGCTTGAGTAGTTGATTTGGAGGTTGAAACCCAAAAAAGGTGGCAATTTTGGTAGAAATATAGCATCGTGGGATAAGCATAGCACCACCTCCCAGAAATGTCGCATTGCTTCCCAAAAACATCGCGCTACTTCTAGAAGCATATAAGAATGGATCTGCTTGCAATTTTCTCTAGTTTTATTCCACCTTTGGAAATGGTAGAGTGTTATGAAGGTGAGAGAGGACGTCTATCGATTAAGAGAGGATAAAATGAGTGAAATAAATCACTTTTTACCTTTTATAACATCAATAAAACATTGTTTTTTGTCCTTTAGTGAAAACATGATCTTTTAAGAAATAATTTTATTTTTTGAATAATTTGAAAATGTAATAAGATTTTGAAAAAATATAAATTTTCTTTATTTATTTTCCTACCTAATCTAAATCCCTTTTAAATATAAATTGTATGATGGAAATGACCCTTTTTTCTCCTTCTTTATGAGAGAATTTGGACATCTATGGTGGCAAAATGAAAGACACCTAGACACTAAACTAGGTGAAAACATGGTGACTTGACCCAAAAATCTAGATGATGATGAAGGAAATGACCCATGAAATGAAAATGACCATGAATAAACTTGAATGAGTAGCTTTTTAATACCTAGACATATTTGGCAAACAAAAATTTATTTTGAAATGACTTGGACATATAAAATTTCGACCTAGGAACACTACTAAAAAAAATTGAAAGAGTACATTTTTATCACTGAATATTGGAAACTAAAATCCTAGATGGGGCCTATCCCTACAGGTACATTTAGATTTAACATAGTGGAGCAACTAAAGAAGGTTTCCCACTGGCATAATACAAAGTTGAATTTTGTCGCACTACCACTGAATACTTTTTCTGAGTTCCACTAGGGCATTGACGAGGAATTGAAGATCAGATAACATCGTGCCCTCATGATAATTTTGGATGTTAAGAAGGACAGGTAGAGCATGGATGAGGAAAATTAGATGGCTATCGAATAACATGAGGCTCGGACAATGCAAAGGCAGAATTTGGAGGAAGCTTTCTCTAAGGCTTGCAACAAGCTCCCATAGCTCTAGATTTAGGTTGCAGTTGCGCCAAAAGAAAAAGTGGCCAAGATTTCCACAATATTTAAGGACTCTAAAGCCAAGGCCGATCAAGTGAACCTTGAGTTACAAATGAATATAGTTGAGCTGCAGATGCAATTATAGCCCACCACTCCCCCAAAATTCCAGGAGGAGTGCGCAACAGAGCTGAAAGTTGCCACATAACAGATTGAGTCTTCTATATAGGAGTGCCCAAACACATTCAAAGAATTCATGGATGTATGGGCCTCAAATTAGGAGGACCCTTAGGCAATAGATAAAGGTTGAATTACGTGAAAATCTAGAACAGATGGATCATATTAAGGTAACTTCCTAGACCTTAGCAACGATGTAGCAGTTTACCCACCGCCAAGAGGGTAAATTTTTACAAGGACTGATCGATGTGCTATGTAGGATGGAGAAGCTAATTATAGAAAGAATGAAGCCATGGGAAGACGAGGCAAACCAACTCTCCCAAACTGCAAAAAATAATTTGAAAGTACTACACAAGACAAAGAGAGGTTTCGAGCAGAAGGTAGCCAAGACAGTCACAGAGACATTGCTCAGTGAAGTCAAATATTTTGAAAAGTAGTGTGCTGAAGTGATTCCACCATTGAAAGATTCCTTGAGTGGTATCAAAGATAATATCAATGGCTCACCACCTTTGTGGCTCGGGATGAGTCACATTTTTCTGTTTAGAGCATGTTGGACATCAAAGCCCCTTGAAGAAGGAAGTAGAGAAACACTCCGCAGATCAAGGAGTGGAGCGCGCAATGTAGAGTCCATTTTTAGTATTTGGGGGAATTGGGGTGGGTCAAATCCCCTTATTATGTAATTTTATGGGAATATTTTGTGAACGTTTAACTCCGCCCATGTTTTTCGGACCATGGTATTGTAAATTCAAAACTTATATAAGGAGACTAGATAGAAGTCTAAGTGGAGGTAGAAGTTGATGAAATGCATTTGGATGTAAGAATGTTTTGAGTTAGAGTCTATGGTTTTGGGTTAGAGGAAAGTTTCCTACAACTGAATGTGCAGAGACCTTAGGAAGTATGCAAATATGTGCACAGACTCCTGTAGTTGAGTGCACAGGGTGAAAGTGAATGTATGAGAAAGATATTAATATGAATGAAATTCCTTTGAAGATAGATCTAAGTTTTTGTTGATTTGTTTTTCTTTACTAATGTTTATTCTTATTTGTGCTAAGTAAGGGTTCTGATCTATAGTTTCATATTCAAGTCTAGTTTATTATTATTTATGTTGTTTTATGTATGATTAAGAAATATCGCGTAGTCTAGTAGTAAGTTCAAGAGATGTGTTGAAAAACACTTGTATAATTAGTAGATATATTTTGTGAAGCTATATCAAGGAAGAAAAGCCTTAAATCCACATTCCACTATCCCTTTCGATGCAGAAACTTGGTTCTAAAATCCCCCTATATTGCCTCGAGTGAGACTTCGGTCTACGCAAGAATATCATTGTCAAAAGGGTCAGTAATAGTGTGTATTTTTTGTTTGAACAACCACACTTTAACCTGGGTGTAGGCCCCATCAAGTCAATAGAAAACATGAATACAATATTTTAAAATATACCACCACAGGCCCCAGAGTGGTAGTCACTATGGAATTTCTTATTTTCCTCAAGATTCAAGCATTGAAGAAGGATGGAATCAACACTAGTGTAGTACAAAGTATCCAATAATGCGATAGGGTTGGGATTGGTAACGAATATGTTGTATCTCAGAGTGAGATAAATCTGGTCGAAATGTTGGGTTTGGAGATAAAAAATGATGTATCCATACCATGGATTGAGATTACTAATGAGAAATATCAATTCATTGCAGATCAACTCATCTAAAGGGGTAGGATCAACTACAACTAGAAGATCACAGATCAATTCAAAAAATACGAGTGATTTATTAGACTTAGCCGTAGAAAAATCTAAGTTAAAATCCAATAGAATGATAATCCATTTAGATTATTTTCCCCAAATTAACTGATAAGTAAGAATTTGATTCATGGGGTCACATTCGGAAATCACAATGGTATTACGTAGGAGAATATAATGGTGGAGGCATTTAACAACATGAACATCATCTAAGGTGAGTTTTTCTATGTTAGCATAGCGAGTATCAACATAAAAGTGATTTCAGCTCAAGTAGTAAACACATGTTCATGACCATCATCATCATCCTAAAATAGCATCATACCAATAGTGTTGTCTGTGGATCCTAGATAGAGGGAATAATCACGATGATAATTAGGAGGAAGCAAAAAAGTAGCACTGACAAGGTATTTTTTCAAAGCATAAAAATAATTTTGAGCGATATCATCCCAAATGAATGGGACTCCCTTTTTCAATATATGGGTAAATCCTTTAGCAAGCTCCGCATAATTCAGGATGAATCTGTGGAGAAAATTGGCTTTCCCCTACAAGCTTTGCAACTAATGTAAGGAGGAGGGAGGAGGAATATTGATGATTGCCTCGACTTTGAGAGGATCAATCTAGATGCCTTCTTTAGAAACCCTAAAACCTAAGAGACAACTTGATTCAACACAAAATACACATTTAAGAGGATTCAACCATATATTATAGTGTCGGTAGTGAAGAAATATCACTCGAATATGTTCACGGTGGTCTTGACGTTTCATGGAATGTGGCTAGAAGGTCGTAATTTTATGGTTGAACTATGTGCTTAATATTGTGAAAATCATAAGACATAGCCCTTTGGAAGGTAGCCCTGACATTTTTCAAACCAAAAGCGAGCTTGTTATAGGAAAAGGTTCCCCAAGGATAGATAAAGGCATTTTTATATTGATCAACATGAATAATATTGATCTGGTTGTAGCCAGAAAAAATGTCCATAGATGAGAAAATCTCACTCTTGAAACCTTCATGAATAATTTGATGTCCATAGGAGTGGGATAATTGTCTTTAGGACAAGCTCTATTTATATCACGGTAATACACACAAACTCAAATGGTCCCTTTTTTTTTTGGAAACAAGAGAAATATTAGAGATGCAATCCATCAATGGTATAATATATATGAAACCACCCTTGAGAAGTTTTTCGACCTCTCCCTTAATCTCAGTGTCCTTTCTTGGGTGCACAGGGCAAAGCTTTTGACGAACAGGCTTTGAGTCTGGATATGTAGGTATTTCATGCACCACAATACTAGGGTCTATGCTAGGTATTTCTTCATAAAACCATGTGAAGGTATCACAAAATTATTTAAAGAGAGCGGTGTAAATCTTGACCTCACCAGGAGAACAAGATGCATCGATATGGATGTTCTCAAAAACCCTCAGTTTAATGGAGATGTTGATTGGAATGGTGGTAGAGATGTTACTCATGTTCCTTTGCACAACACTTCATGAACCAGAATGGGATGCTAAATCAATCCAGTTAATTCAAATGAAACATGAGTTTCTAGACAAGTAGAGATTTCACCCAGGATTTGGAGAAACAAGGAATGATGATGACCATCATCCCATGGGTTTTTTTTTTAGAGACATAACTTCCACAATACTATCATCAGTGGAAAATATTTCATTCAAGGGATCATCTGAATCCCAAGAACCAAAACAGGGAGAATGTATATACTTGTCGAAAGATGAAACCACGTTAACATTGGTTTCGGAAGAAGCCCCAGAAGCAAGAAGAATGCTTTGATAGCTTTGTTTTGCAGGGCTAAGGGGCATAGCGTCACCAAAAGTTTCAAGATGGTTGAGACTAGAAATAATTAATTGATCATGATTAGATAATATCATGTTCACATAAGCGAAATTAGGAGGTAGGAGCAGAGAAATTCTCATCAGGGGCGAGTCCTTGAAAATTCCCCGCCCAAAACTCTCATAAGGAGTAGAGGTATTCCCAATGTACGAGACATTTCCAGATGAAGAATTTGGGGAAAATAAAGCAATTTGATTTCCAATGAATATATTCCCCTGATTAGGAAAGCAGAGAACACGAAAAATGGAAAAGGCCATGCAAGTCATCACATGATTCCAACTATGTCCAAGAATAAGGTAATAATTTAGGTTTTCATCTACCATCTCTACTTCTAGGTTCATAATTTTACCCTGCAATTGAATTGGCAAGGATTTGAGAATACCATACGACTGAGACACTCTACCGTCGAAATATTCTAGAGTGTTAGGGGATTGAATTAATGGAGGAGAGCCAATGGATTTCCAACATGAAACATACATGATTCAGGTGGAAGCACCTTCATCAACAATAGTCTGATGAATGGTTTTACCAATCACAATGACTTGGATAAGGAAAGCCACTTGTGATGGGAGCTGATGAACATGATTCTCGAGATATAAAGTAATAATATTTGAATCCACTTGATCAATCCCTCTGATAGAATATAATATCACCTTCTATTGTGATGGGAACGACTAAAGAAATTCCAAGGCTGACATCACTAAAGGAGCTTGAGATAGATCCTCTACAATGTTATATTGTTGGGCAGCTTATGCATTCAGATTGTAAGATGAATTCCTAATAACACCCTTCAGAGGTGGTCGAACAATGGAATCACTATTAGGTCTCTCAATATGGAGAGGACCAAAACTAGGAGTGAAAGAGGAAGGAATATATGAAAAATCCTTTGCCAGAGGAGATTTTGAAGGATTCGAGTACTCTTTCGATCAGGTAGCAAAAAGAATATGTTTTTTACCAACCATAAAAAATTGGGATATTCAAAATGCAGAAGACTAGGGTAAATCTATCATTTGCATCTACTGAGAAGGAAATGGTTCCTTCAAGATAGTCGGTGTCCTAGGTGCACCTTTAAGAAGACGGGAGATTTCAGCATGATGAGGAAAATCCTTGGTCTAATGATCCTCATCACATATCATGCAAGGATACTTGGCCTTATGATTGGAAGCATCATCGACATACGAATTAGTGGAATCTTGTTTAGGGGTGTCAGATTTGGCTTTACCTTTGCCCTTATTTTTACCTTTTTAGGATTTTTCTGGTGCGGTAGATTGAAAAAAATTAATCTCGAAGGTTTTACCAAGATTCTTCGAATTGTTTGAAGGAGTGGAGGGTAAAGTGGAAGAAGTATAATTTCACTTCGAAGAAGCCTTCAATGTATTGTTAGCATTACAGGCCACTATCCCAATGACACCATAAAAAAAGGCATATCAATATATTTGGATGAGAATGGGTTCGTTGAAGGCCGCAATGCATAAGGTAAAAGCTCATATAGAGTTCTAGATTGGGAATAGACCAAATCTAGATACTAAGAATGGGCGATGACTTCCACTTCATTCACACAACCACCCATAGAAATATCCTTGGAAATTTTCGGAGAAAAATATTTTGTGAACAACTCAGTCAAGAAATGATCAGGGATCTTGAATTTAATAATGGGGATCCTGTGCCCCCATTCATTAATATGGTCCAAGATATGAGTAGCATTTGACTGCTTCAAATATGTCAAGAGAAGGGTGTCAGTCTCATACTGGACAAGCAACTGGAAATGGGTGAGGAAGGCCATGGCCAAGGTATTGAAATTGTAGAAGACATCACGAGGAAGTTCAATGTACCACTTTGCAGCAACACCCGTCAAAGTTCCCTAGAAAAGACGTAGATGAATCAAATCTTCAAGCCAAGAATTCGAACAGAACCATAAATGGTACATCATGGCATGGGCTTGGAGGTCTTCCCCAGTTTTTTATTCAAAATTTGGACAATCTTCGGGGATTTTAGTTGGAACTAGAGGAAAATTCAACATGTGTTGGATGGGGTCATTTTTCAATTTAGACACATCTGACAGTTCCAAAGTAGCCAACAATGGAAACAGAAGGTGAAGAGGAGAAAAAGGTCTCTAGAATTTTCTAGCCTTGTTGGTAAGAATTTTCCCCCATAGGGGTTGATTCTAACCATACTACCCAAATTGTCCCCACTACTGTTGATAAGTTATATATGGTTGATAGGGACCTTGTTGTGTTTAGGGTTGCTGATAGGTACCTTGATGTAGTTGTTTCTAAATGTAGGGTCCTTGTCGGGGTTGTTGATAAGGTCCTTGATGAACAAAAAAATCCTGTTGGGGATGTTGATAGGGCCACTTCTAGATAGAGGCTCCATGCTAGGGTTTTTGGAACTGAACTTGAGGCATTTGCTAGTATTGGACACTAGGCTGATTAGGATAAGCTCCAATTTGACCCAGAGGAAGGTTCAAACCAATTTGGATTTGAGGACCAAACTGAGGATTAGTTGCAACAACACCTAATGGATTCTGGGGTTGCGGGATATACTAGTGTGAGATGTTGGGTTGATGAACATATTTATATTATACGTTTGGTTGATGAACATGCTGAGATTGTATGTTCGGTTGTTGAACATGGGGTTGCTGAAATTTAGGGTACTCAATGTGGGTTTTATGATGAACAAGTTGAGCCAAAGGAATATGAAAGGTTCCTACAATTGGACTTGTTGGTTGTGAAAGAAAAGTTTCACTAAGACTAGCTATGGGCTGTTGCGCCCTCAATATAGTTCCAAATTTTATATTTCCCCCACCCAAAAGGGGAGGTACGTATAGAGGATGTGATTTTCCTCTGGGTGTTAGTGTATGTCAGTCACTAGTGATCAAATGTACTCTTTCAAGATTAGTTGATAGGTTCCTAGGTCAAATTTATAGTTTCAAATAAGTTTTCAAAGAAAATTTGATCATTGGTTGTTGTCTAGGTTAGCATTGATCCCTCTATTCACTCATGGTCATCATCACTCATCTCGGTCAAGTCTTGATTTAAGCATATATGGTCATGAATCAATTAATATACCATCATCTCGGTCATGGTATAGGATTAAATTTTAGGTGTCATCATTTTCTCATGTCATCAAAATCTACATGGGACTCATGTCATCACGATTGTCACCACCATGGGAGTTAGAAAATTTAAAAAGAAATCCAGAGGAGAAATGATAAGGGTCAAATCAGCATTTCACAAGTTTCAAATGCTTCCAAGCAAGTAACTAAACACTCCTCAACTCTCTTTCAAGTGAATTTCTTCAGCAAAGGGTGGATTCCCTCTTCTAGGGTTTTCAACTACATTTTTGGTTTCATTTATGTTTGGCTGCTTCATTTGGAAAACCTTAGTTTCATCACCTAATGAACTTCAAACATAACTCATACACCTTACCAAATCACTATATATCATTAATACCTCTCATTGCTACCATTTTCACTGAAAACCAAGTTCTCACTATGCTTTTGAAGAGAAAACTAGGATAACTCTATGTTTTAACCTTTTTTCCCTCTTTCCCATACACATTTCCAAAATTTTCATTTTCATTGTGTTGCTAACTCACCGTCATACTTCCACAAAGTTTTAGGGATATTTTCCTAACTCCATTCCATCTCATTTCTGCCCCTAAACCCACTATATCACCATCCTCTATTTTCCTAATTTTCACCTTCCCTTTCCTTCACTTCAATCTAGGGATTTATTTTTGCAAACAAACACCATGGAAAATGAGAATAAAAATTACAAAAAATGAGGGCAATTTTCTAGCTTTTAGCCAACTCAGACCCATGGCATCATATTTAGAGTTTTGTGATCATTTGCTAGGATTTACATTGCATGCGGGGATAATCCTACTCCAAATTTACTTTCTGAAGTAATGCAAATGAATATGAAAAATATGAAAGAGGTTTTTGTCAATAATAGACCAAATAACAAAAGCCTCCTACACTTTATGCACAAGTGTTATGATTTGAGATAAATTCCAATAATACAGTTTCTCCAGGTCATTTTTTTCACCTTTGGAAAGGTTGTCTTCAAGTCAAATATTTAGGGGTTTGGAGCCAGGGTTTGTAGTGCTTGATGACTCTATTGTGTAGAAGAAATAATAAGCTCTCCAACCATACCACATGGAGCCTAAAAATATTTTGGGAAATGCCCTGTCAAAGGCCACGCTATGCTTCTGCTGAGAGCATACTATGCTTCTGCAAATTTTAGTGACCAAATTCAAAATTGGATTATGAAAAAATGGGAAAGTATTTTTGAAATTTGGAGGATTTTTTGGTTCATAAAATACCAAAGCAAAGAACCTCTCTCATTTTTGCAAAAAATATTGATCCACCTTTGAGCCCTAGTTTTGGAGAAAAATTTTGGAAAATTTTGGATTTTTGGTAATTTTAACAATTTTGGATGTACAGAAGTGTCTCGCAGTTGCACGACGCTTTTAATAAAATGCTCCAAATGAGGTTTTATCTACATATTTGGATTTATTTTAGATTCTAAATTCTATATATGGTATTTTTTTTCCAGGACATCTCCTAGTTTTGAATTAAAACTAAAAAAAACACCCTATTTTTCATGCTTTTGCCACTGTTTTTCCTTGTGCGCGGTGCTTCTAGAGTAAGCTTGGAGAAATGAAGTTTTGAAGGCCTTTCAAGAGTCGTTTTGTCATTTTTGAGGTTGGGTTGGATAGAGGACGTCTAGGGCTACCTTTCCAAAGCTTCATATAGGTAGGAGGATGCCTAAAGTTTAGCTAAAAATTCCCTCCAAGTGGCGTGATGCTTCTGCAGAAAAGTGTGACGCTTCTGTGTGCTGCGCGACACTTCTATCTTGGATGATTTTTGGACATGTGTCAATGAAAAATGGTCCAAATCTCATTTTTGAGGAATCATGTAATTACTCAAGGAGACAAATACTCCTAATTATTAGCTAAACTTGGGGGGACTATTTCTAACTTCCCTAAATTCGAGGTAATAAATCATAGGGTGAATTTATGATGTATTTTGTATCAAGATTCAACCCAATGAGGTGGAATATTCTCTATTTTCTATATGTATTAAAACTCAAGTCATTTTAGAGGTTGGATAGTTGATATTGCAGATGTGGAGCTTATGTGCAATCCTTTTCAGTGAAATCAAAGACATGTTGCAACTATAATTTTGGGACTCTAGTGGTATGCTTATTAGCATTGTTTTTTCTCAATAGCACCATCAAGTTGAATGTTTATGCTTCCATGAAATCACATTATTCTTCTATATGATAAATATTATGAGTTTATGAACATAATTCCTACCTTTTGTGCTATATTTTATAATATTTTCATAAATTTGTTTTACCTCTTCTCATGAATGAACTCATGTAATATGCTCATTCTGACTCTCCCTCTCTTCTCAAACCCTATACCTACTTGGCCTTATCTGCATCTCTGCAACTATACCTTTGAAATCAGACCTAAAACCTAGACCTAGTTCCTTGACTGACATTCCTATCCAGCAAAATTCAAAACAAAACCCTAATTCACTGAGCTTATATCTAGCCTAATATCATTAAATATACAGTCACCTGATTGACTATAAAAGTGACATTGAGAAAGCCCTCTTTGGTTAGCTACCAATTATAAATATTGGTTTGAGGTTACCTACTTCAGTCTCCATTCTTAGCCTTGGGAAATAGAGGGAGAAATAACATTTTTGGCGTCGTTACCAGGAAGTGAAGGTTAAATATTTCCCAGGAAAGAATGACAAATATTAGCTCTGATTTATGATGGTGAAAAGTGGTCAGGAATAATAATTTTATTCATCTCTAACCTGGAGAATCCAGTGTCGAAGAATCCAAAAGTTGATAGTTTTCATGGGGACTTCATTTTTCAAAGATCACTAGCTTGAAGAAATTCTTGGTGACTTCAACATTTTTAAGAAGGATTCAATTGCAAGAAGGAATGCTAGGTATTATCCTATGGATTGGTATCATATCCCTAGATTTCAAAATCTTATTCCTCATGTTGATTGGTTATCTTATATTCCCATGTTCAAAGATGAAAAGAAAGATTATTTTTCCTTGCAATTTATCAAGTTTCATATGGATGTACTTAGACTCAAATTTAAGTTTCCCGAGGATTGCTTAGTGAAGGTATTTATGGCTACCATGGAAGACAATGCAAGAACATGATATGAATGGTTGAGACGAACTATTATATGTTATTTAAAGGATTTGAATTCAATTTTCTTTTAAAATAATAAAGAGTATTATCCATCTTTGCTGCTGGTACAAAATTGTTGTGATCATTTTGAGAGTTTCATTCAGTATCTTGAAAGTGTTGATGATGATCTAGAATTTATGGATGATGAGAATATTTTAGAGGCACATTATGAATTCTCTTCTCAGGTTAGTTGTAATGATGATCAAGAGTATTTAAAACATGTAGAAAACTTACAACCATCAAAAATTTCTCTTTCAGCTGAAGATGAAACCAATGAAGAACTTGATGTAGATATCCATGTCCTTCCTCCAGAGATAAGTGAAAATTTGCGGCTAGTTTCACAGTTTTTTTTTTATCAAGGTGAATGTAGTGAACTAATTTATGTAGACAGTATTCCACAGTTGCAAGAGGATCATGTGTCATATATCATTTTCCATCATAAAAAGAAACATGATAGTCTTCAAAAACAATTATCTAATGAGACTACAACGGAATTGTTTGATTCACAAAATAAAAGTCCCGATATAAATTATATGGCTATTATACTTGAATGTTGTCATGAGGATGTTCTTGCAAAGAATGACAAAAAAAAAATTGATACAGAAGTTGTTGTCCCAAAATGTCTTGCTACAGATTTAAATGATAAAAAATCTTTGTTTGTGCATAACGATATGATTTCTCCTATTGGAACCTTTCACGAACATTAAAAGTCTTGTTTTGGAAATGATATGAAGGAATACTTAGTTAAACAAGAACCACTTATGCATTTTTATAATGATCATGAAGTTCTGGGTGAGTTTAAAGGCATTTTGCATGATTTTGAAGACCCTATTGCCAATTTGTTGCAGTCATCTGGGAAGATGAAACTTCTTGTATTTATGGATCATAAGCACATGTTTAGTGGACACTTTAAGTTGCCTATATTTTTTTCCTTTTTCCTTCTCAAGGAAAGTGTGAAAAATATTCAAGTAAGTAGCCATTTTCTAGATTGGTTACACTGGACGGATCATATCACATGATTGTATATATATATCCAGTATGTGGGTGGTTATCATCAGGATTTGAAGCTCGAGCTGAAGGCCCTAAGATCTAGATGGTATGTTGTCATTAGTAAGCTCAGTCAGTAGTAAAAATTTTGGGTCAAAGTCATTTTTGGTTTTAGTTATTCATTTGAGTGTCTAGTGTTTTATTTTCGACTCCATTGCCCAATGGATGAGGCTACCTGGTCTACAATTTTCTTGACGCCCCCTAAAGGAATTGACATCCCAATATAGAGCTAATGTTAGTGTCTGTCAGTAACCAGTGATCAAATGTACTCTTTGAATATTAGTTGATAGGGTCCTAGGTCAAATTTTATAGTTTCAAATAAGTTTTCAAATAAAATGTGATCATTGGTTGTTGTCTAGGTCAACACTACTCCCTTTATTCACTCATGGTCATCATCAGTCATCTCGATCAAGTCTTTCTTCATGCATATATGTTCATGAATCAGTTAATATACCATCATCTATGTTATGGTCTAGGATTACATTTGATTTGTCATCATTTGTTCATGTCATAAAAATCTACATGGGATTCATTTCATCACCATTATTGCCATTTTGGGAGTTATAAAATTATAAAATACAGCCTAAGGAGAAATTAGAATGGTTAGCTCAACATTTCACAAGTTTAAAATGCATCCAATCTAGTAAGTAAACAATCCTCAACTCTCTTTCAAGTGAATTTCTTCAGCAAAGGGTGTATTCCCTCTTCTAGGGTTTTCAACTACATTTTTGTTTTCATTGATGTTTGGATTTCTTCAGTTGGAAAACCCCTAGTTTCATCACCTAATAACCTTCAAACATAAATCATACACCTTACCAAATCACTACATATCATTCATACCTCTCATTGCTACCATTTTCACTCAAACCATAGTTCTCAGTATGCTTTTGTAGAGAAAACTAGGCTAACTCTGTGTTTTAACCTTTCTACCCTCTTTCCCATACCCATTTCTAAAATATGCACTTGAATTGTGTTTATAACTCACCATGCTACTTCTTCAAATTTTTAGGTATTTTTCCTGACTCCATTCCATTCCATCTCATTTCTGTCCCTAAACCCAATGTATCATCGTCCTCTGTTTTCCTAATTTTCATCTTCACTTTCCTTCACATCAAGCTAGGGTTTTCTTTTTGAAAACAAAATGCATGGAAAATGAGAATAAAAATTACAACAAAGGAGGGAAAATTTCTAGGTTTTAGCCAACTCAAACCAATGGCATCATTTTTAGAGTTTTTTTATCACTTTCTAGGGTTTACATTGCACACAAGGACATTCCTACTTCAAATTTACTTTCTGAAGTAATGAAGATGAATTTGAAAAAAGTGGAATTTTTTTTGTCAATCATATACCAAATAGAAAAAACCTCCTTCACTTTATGCATAGGTTTTATGATTTGAGATAAATTCCCAAAATAGATATCCTCCAGGTCATTTTCTTCACTTTTGGAGAAGTTTTCTTCAAGTCAATGTTTCAGGGTTTGGAGAAAGCATTTGCAGTGCTTGATGACTCCATTTTGTATCAGCCATCCTAATATTTCCAACCATACCACTTGCAACAAAAAAATCCTTTGGTAATACCTCCAAACTCCCTCTCAAAGACCACGCTATGGTTATGTTGAGAACACGCTACACTTGGATCTAAACAAATGGGAAATTATTTTTGAAAAATTGAGGTGTTTTTTGTTCATAGTATACCAAAGAACAAAAAAATATTTCATTTTTGCAAAAAAAATTATGGTTAGAGAGATATTAATCCATAATTGAGCCCTATTTTTGCAAAAAGATTTTGGAAGATTTTGGATTTTTAGTAATTTTTACAATTTTGGATGTACGGAAGCATCACACAGTTGCACGACGCTTTTCCTCAGAAGCTCCAAATGAGGTTTTATCTACATGTTTAGAGTGATTTTGGAGTCTATATTCTAGGTATGCCCTTGGGTTTCTAGGACACCTCCTAGTTTTGAATAAAAACTCAAAAAACACCCTATTTTTCATTCTTCTACCACTATTTTTTCCTGTGCGCGACGATTCTGGAGTAAGCTTGGAAAAATGAAGCTTTGAAGGCCTTTCATGAGGTATTTTGTCAATTTTTAGGATGTTTTGGATAGATGACATCCAGGGATACCTTTCCCAATATTCATATCAGTAGGAGGATGCCTAAAGGTTAGCTGAAAATGCCCTCCAAGTGGCACTACACTTCTCATGAAAAGTGTGATGCTTTTGTGTTCTGCGCGACTCTTCTCTCTTGGATTCCTTTTGGACAGGTGTTAATGAGATGTCTTCAGGTTAAAACTGTCTTGTGAGCTATTTTTTGGATAAGGAAGTTTGTTTTTTTCCCCTCATTGTTGAGGAATCATGTAATAAATCAAGGAGATAATGACTCCTAGTTATTAGCTAAATTGAGGGGATTGTTTCTAACTTCCCTAAATTATAGGTAATGACACATAGGGTGCACTTGTGATATATTTTAGATTAGGTTTTGAACCAAAGAGGTCGAATCTTATCTATTTTCTATATGCAGTCCAACTCAAGTCATTTTAAAGGTTGGATAGTTGATATCGTAGTTGTGGAGCTTATGTACAATCCTTTTTAGTGAAATCAAAGAGATGTTGCAACTATAATTTTGGGACTCCAGTGGTATGCTTATTAGCATTGTTTTTTCTCAGTAACACCATCAAGTTTAATGTTTATGCTTCCATGAAATAACATGTATGCTTCTATATGATAAATATTATGTGTCTATAAACATAATTCTTGCTTTTTGTGCTCTGTTTCATAAGATTTTCATAAATTTGTTTTACCTCTTTTGATGAATGAACTCATGTAATATGCTCGTTATGACTCTCTCTCTCTTCTCAAACCCTATACGAAAATGAAAATTTAATTATGTTTCTAAGTATACCTACCTGGCCTCATCTTCATCTCTATAGTTGTGCCTCTGAAATCAGACCTAAAACCTAGACCTAGTTCATTGACTCACATTCCTACCCAACAAAATTCAAAACAACACCATAATTCACTGAGATTATATCTAGGATAAGATCATTACATCTCTAGTCACCTCATTGAATATAAAAGTGCAGTTGAGAGAGCCCTCTCTGTTTTGGTAGGGCTAGCTACCAAATATAAATATTGGCTTGAGGTTACCTCCTTTAGTCTCCATTCTCAGCCTTGGGAAATGGAGGGAGTGATAACACTTGGCACAAAAAAAACCATAGATCGTCCACTTTGTTAGCACTGGAATCAACACTTGGATTGCGACAATATCCTAACTAGATGCATCTTAAGCTCAAGGTATTTTCTCATGAATTGATTGAGTTTTTTGAAAGTGGTTGGAAATCACACACATTGAAAAAGGTTTTGAACAGATAAGAATCTCTCACACATGTGAGGGCACTGTGGATAATGTGGTAGAAATATTAGGTTTGTAGCTTAATGGTTATAAAAATGGAAGATAATATTAGTTTTGTAAAATAGAGGTCCACTATTGAGAGGAAATGGTAACACCAATTCTAGACCTGAAACGTATAGTGAAAGAAAGCTTTAAAAATACTTACAGGAGTCTCACTCTACATTTAAAGAATCCCATTACATGGAATGCTTCCAACTAACATGACCTAATCAATCAGGAATGCTTGATAAATCAAGACTAACATAAACATATTAATCATGTATGCTAGTTCAAAAAGACTTATAAGAATATAAAACAGGATTCAATTCATCCTCAAGGAATATATGAGTAAATATGAGCTATGGTAGGTTCTTCTACTTTAATAGTCTCGAAAACTTTGATTTTACACTTTTTGAGTGAGGAAAATAGTTGTGCAAGTGTGTGCTCCTCTCGTGTTGAAGTGGCATTTGTTTCTTGATTCTCCTGTCTAGCCTCTAGAACAAGGCTTGATATAAAGGTTTCAGGGCTAAATTCCACTGAAGTTCCCTCTGTCATAATGAATTTTCTACTGTGCTTACCCTTTGAAGAGGAATTTACCTCTTCCTTATTCTTAGACATGGTGTTTTTGTCAGGCAAGGTAGATTTTTGCTTGAGTTTATTTCTATACTTCTGCATGAAAGATCTCAAGGTCTTTGGATCCTTAGATGAACTGCTACTATAGAACTCCTTGGCTGGTTGCACTACTGGTATGGGGGTGATGGTTGGTGTAGAAGTGGTGGTTTGACCTTTAGATTTCCTAGATGAGTTCCTAGTTTGTCTACTAGATGACATTGAAGATGTCCAGCTTGTGAAGGAGTGAGTGTAGGTGTAGGTGTATGGATTGACTTCTTCTCTTGGGTTTTTAACCTTTTGGGCCTTTCTACCCTTCTTCTTGAGTTAATACTGCTAAATCCCTCATATGCTAAAACTTTTCCCATGTGGTTAATTTATTTCTCAAATGATAAGCCGCAAGTATTTTAATCAAACCTCTGTGATAGAGATTATGAGGATAATAGCCTGGGGTTTTATGTATTCTTAGAAACGTTTGAAACATATATCTATGAAGGAAAAATGGTAGATTCATATGTTTAGAGCTAGATATGTGAGATAGAAAACCTCATCTGGTATTTATGCATAGTTGAAAACCTACCCTCACAGGTTATGTAATGTTGTACAGTGGTAATGAAATGCTACCAATCAGGTCTAAAATATGAAATTTGAATAGTAGGGATCCAACCAATATTCTCATGTTAAGGCTTTAAATATAGATTCGAATAAAATTTAAGTAGAGTTTTGTTATTCTTATGCTAGGAATCACCTATAGCTGATGTTTGGGTTGCCCTTGCAATGATATTTTCGGTGATATTGAAGGTATGAGACCCAATCCTAACCTTTTCTCTGTCAAATGTCTCAGCAAATGCTTGAGCCAATGCCACATTTTCACCTGAAAACTTCCTTAAATACTGATAACATCCTACTGCTTTGAACTGAGGCTTAGCACGATGGTCAACAAAAGGAGTGTTAGCTAGATCTGAATGGTTCACATTACCTCCCTTTCCCATCTTCTTAACAGTTAAGCTAACCACCAATGCACAATTGTAAAATGAGAAACAATAACCCTCCACGAAGCGCTAACTGCTGGCACTTGGTAATAGATTGTTTTGATGGGAAAAAAATGCTTTGTTGCAGCTGTCACAAGAGTAAGCAGAGGCAGAGCTCTGCATGACCTAAAACACAGTGAGAGGGAATGAAAATAAAACAAAAATTATTTAAATATACTGCAAACTCATTCCACCGAATTCCATCACATTTTTTAATAATTTCTACTCGTACTTCACTTTAATACATTCACCCTTTAATGAGTAGCAATAAATTTGAGTAGCCTTTAGAAAATAAATAACCAACCTTTTTAATATATCCCCTAATGAGAAATAACCACATTTTAGGTGAGTAACACCTCTTGTTTTAGTATACTTTCACAAAGAGAAGTGTTTGTTTCACCTGAGTAATGCTTCTTTTTTCTCCTCGTACCAATTTTGTAGGTAATAGCTACTTTTTGAAAAATACAACTATTCCTGTGTTGCTTGTAAAACCATAACTTCTGAATAAAAACAGTTGCCTCTCTAGGGAAGGATAGCTATTCATGTTTTATTCCTAATGTAAATGATGACTCTGACACTTTGTCTTTGACCTTGAATAGAAAAATCATGGTGAAGGAATAATACTTCTCAAGTTAAACCCATGACCTTAACTACTAAAAGCAGTTAAAAGACTTATTAAAAGAAACTTTTCCCTAATGACTCTATGACACAAACAAGCTATTGGAATCAAAATTATTTTTGTATTTTGTTAAAAAGTGATAAAAAACTAATGCATTTTACCCCTCCAGTACTTTCCACAATAGGTTAGTATACAAGAGAGGATCAAAGACAAAACTTACAATGATGACTAGACCTGGATTTTTTTTTTTGAAAAATTGTAGTATTAATAATGGCTCCTATTGGGGATGAATTCCTCCATATGAGTCTTCAAGGACTATAGATTCAGTGACTTAAACTCTCAGGACTTTTGAGTTTTAGAAGCTAATGACAGAACTAACTTTTATTGATTGAACTGAAACTAACTCTATTTACAAACACCACTACCATTAGGCATGGAGCCTTATTGAAATAGCACTCCGGATATTTACAATGAAGATATTAATTGACTCAACAAACAAAGAAATTTTTGAGGTAATGACCATTGACTGGACCTCCAGTTAACTGATCATCATCTAAATGTTTCAACATAAATGTATTATTTTCCAGAACTTGAGAAATTTTAAATGGTCCAAACCACAAGTTTTCAAACTTACCATGCTTCCCATGGTCTTCTCTTCTTGCATCACAACGAAATACAAAATCATATTCTTGGAATACCTATAGTTTTTCTCTTTTGTCAAAGACAAATTTTAATTTGGCTTTGTACCTCTGTGTTTTATCCATAAGAGATTCTCAGATTCGATGACCTTCTATCAGTTGCAGCATCCTTCTCTAAATGGGATTTGAATTATCAGTGTCATTTTGTAATAAATTCATAACAGGAAGGACCAAATGTAATGGCATCACAAAATTTGCACCATAAACAAGTTGAAAGGGATAAAATCCAATTTATATTTTTCTACTCACCCTATCTACTCAAAGAGCATGAACTAGCTGAGTATCCTAATTTATTTTGTTTTATGTCATCATATTTTTAATAATTCTTTCCAAAAAAAATTTCGATGACTCATCGAATCCATTAAGTTGGGGATAATAACATGTAGAATGACTCAAATCAATGTCATACTTTTGACAGAAATTATTCATCTTGGCAGCTTTAAAATACATTGCATTATCAGTCGCCAACTTTTGAGGGCAACCAAATCTAGACATAATATTTTCCAACATAAATTTAATTATTACCGTGTCAGTGGTGTTTCTGGTTGGAATGGACTCAATCCACTTGGTGAAATATTACATGGATGTAAGAATCCACCTGTTTTTTCTTGATGATGGCGGGTGAATCTCACCAATGAAATCTAGCCCCCACTACTGGAAAGGAGCATCTGTTGAAATGGGAATGAGAGGTAGTGGGAGCAACTGTTCCTTACTGGAAAAATTGTTACACTCAGTGTAAGCTCTGACTTTAGCAATAACATCAGAGAAAAGAGTTGGCAAATAATAGCTAGCTCTTAGAATTTTATTTGCAGTATATTTCCAGTATAAATGACCACCACATACCTCTTCATGTATCTCTGCCATAACTTCCTGTGTCTCGGATTCATCTAGACATCTCAACAAAAATCCTGTAGGGTCTTCCCAATAAAGATGATTTTCCACTATGAAATATTTAACATCATTTAGTTTAAAATCCCTTCTCTTTGGTTTTTCCATTTTTGTAGGACAAATGAAATTTAACAAAAAATAGACTATATCCTAGTACCAATTGGAATAAAATATTTCAGGATAATTAGTTATACCTTCTTTATCTGTTTCTTCAGCTATCTTCATGTTCATACTTAGATCTTTGAATTTTGATTCTACCATTAAGCGAGCTAAACCGTGTCCCTTTATCAACTTAGTAGGTATGATTTCAATGTCAAATACCATAATCTTTGTCAACCATCTTCCCCTACTGCCATTTGTGTCTGGATGCAACTATACATCATTGACAACAATATTTGGCACAAAATAAATGAAGTTAGAATGTAGGACCTAAACTCGAAAAGACTTCAAAGCCTTCACCAGTCCATATGATTATTTTTCAACCAAGTTGTACTTTAACTCAACATCCCTTAATGCACCGCTGAAAAATAAATTGGCTGCTCCAAGCCTTGTTCTTTTGAAGTAAAACTATTGTAAAAGTTTCCTTAGAAGCATATGAAAAAATCATAAAATCCTTCTCAAAATCAGGGTTGATTAACATTGGGGCTTTAGTCAAGGCATATTTGATTTCTAAGAAATAGTTTCTTGCTTCATCTTGCCACCTGAACTATGCATCTTTCTTCAACAAGACATTTATAAGTTTAATTAATTCTGCAAAGTTAGGAACAAAACGCCTCAGAAAATTATTCTTACCCAAATATGACTATAAATATTTCTTATTTCTGGGTAAAATATTTTTTGAATAGCTTCAACTCTCCCTGGGTCGATGAAAATACCATTTTCTGATACCATATGTCCCAACAGCTTTCTTTCTTGAACAAAAAAAGATTATTTCTTTGGGTTTAAACGCAAACCAAATTCTCTACACTTATCAAACACTTGTTGCAAATGTTTTAAATGGTCATGATCTGATTTTGAAAAGACTGTTATGTCATCCAAATAAAGGACAACAAATGTGTCATTTCTTCCCGCAAAGGCAATGTCCATTTCCCACTGAAAAGTTGCACCTGCATTCATTAAACCGAAAGGCATCTTATTGTACATAAATGCTCCACAGGGTGTAGTAAAGGTTGTTTTCTCCTTGTCTTATTTTGTCAACTTAAATTTGATTATATCTTGAAAAGCCATCTATTATTGACAACCTCTTTGAGCCTACAAATTTCTGCAAAATATGGTCCATTTTGGGTAAAGGATAGTTTTCCTTCAAGGAACACCGATTCAAATTGTGAAAATCAACACAAATTGTGACTTCTCCATTCTTCTTTTGAACCAAGACTATATTATCTATCCAATTGGAAAATCTTAAAGGAAAAATTATTTTGGCTTCCCACATTTCTCTAATTTATTTTTGAATAATAGGGAGCAACATAGGATTAATATGCCTTATCTTTTGTGCTACCGTTTTTTCTTCTGATTTAAGAGGGATTTTATGCTCCATTATACTTCTATCATATGTATCCAAATCACTATAGGACAAAGCAAAAATTTCTACATATTGCTTCAGCAACTTGACATATTTAGTTCTAGTTTCTTGAGGAAGAAATTTAGAAACTTTAACATATCTAGCCTGATTTTCACTACCAATGTTGCAATCAACTGTACTCTCTTAATATATCTTGCTACCAGGCTTTAAAAATACATCATTATTTTCAAATAACATCTCTAAAGGAACCAAGCCTTTAGGAATGAATTTTGTTTTCAAATCGATAATGTATTTTCCAGCTATAGTCTTTTTGAATGGATTGTTGTTCTAACTTTCAGATGTGTCTTGTTTATTGTTAGTCTGAATGTCTAAAAACTCCACCATACATTCCAATTTTTTTTAAATTTATTTATCATCTCCAAAAACTTGCTAGTATTTGATATTGTTGGGAATGGAAGGTATTTTTTTTATCTGAATATTATAGGTTTCTTTAACATCAAGAGGAACCTTAAAATTACAAGAAGGAATGGCCAATGAATCAGCCATTTCATTTCCTTCTCTGTAAACAAAATTCAAATTGAATGATGAAAAATAATGTTCAATTAAATCCAAAACTTCATTTTTGTAATTCTTCAATTTTTAATTTTTTACTTGATATTTATCCCTCACCTGTTGTACCACCAACTCTGAATCACCAAAAACAATCAACTGTTCAGTTCCTAGATATTTTGTTGTCTTTATTCCCAAAATCAATGCTTCATACTCATCAGTGCTATTAGTAGTGACAAATTGTAATTTGTATGATAAAGTCACTAGCTTATGCGTGGGAGAAATAAGAACTACACTATCCCCTCATCCCTCTCTTAAGGAGGCTCCATCAAAATATAATTTCCAGATCTGTCCTGCTTCTGAATTTTTCTCTTTTGTGACTAGTAGCTATTGTTTTTTACTGATTTCAGGCTAAAAATTGATGTCATCAACAACAAGGGGTAAATAGATGACCCTAACTCCTTCTCCTCTGCATATATAAGATGATTTGAAGGATTTTTTTGATCACATATGGTATAAGAAATCTTTGTTTCCCTATAAAACCTTCTAAATTATCCTCCAAAGACTGGGATAGTAGTGTATGTCATATCCATTTGAAGAGTGCCTCCAATATTTTTGGACCAAGATTTGGAAAGAAGCATTCCAAATCTAGATGGTATGTTAGCAACCACTATGTCCATCACTAGAATTTTCATGGGGAGCTGGGTAAGAGAAATTACCAAGTATTTTATCACTCCTAAACTCTTGACCCTTTTGGAATCAAAAGTGTAGAGTTCATGGTATTGTTTAGTGATTTCCAGTCCTATTTCAACCATCACTTTCTTAGGCATCAGATTGTGAGAGGCTATAGAATCTAATAGGTAGTTGTATAAGAATTTTTTATGAATATTGAGTGAAAGATAGAAAGGTGGAGAATTATCATCATTTTGATCTTGGACATGGCTGCCTAAAAATATAGTATGATGTTCATCTTCAAAGTTGACATAATCAGGAGAAAGAGATGGTTGTAACAGAATTTTAAATGACACTCTGTAGGCTGGATTTTTCAACAATTCAAGGAGTGGAACTGGAAACTTGATTTTATTCAATTCTGACTTGAAACTGAAATTAACTGGAGTCAAATATTTATTTTCTGTAGTTGTTTTTATGATTGGGGCAAGGTTAGGTGATGAAGGAACATCATGAACCTTTTCCTTTTGTTTGGAAACATATTTTTCAGCATCTTGTTTTTTTTGACGTTGTTGTTGGGAAAAATACTGAGAGGGGGGGAGTGAATCAGTATTTACAGCATATTCAAAAAAATTTACTTTTGCACTCTTTAAAACCCGTACGCTACTTTCCTTTAGTAAACTCGCGTATATACGCAGCTATCCTTCATGCAACTCGCGTATTAGCAGATATTCAAAATGCAGATATTTATTAACTTAGTTCTTTGCACTATTCAGTCATCTGATGTTAAGTTAACAATATACATGTGTAGTAACAACAGAATAAACCATCACACAAAACATCACACATGAACACCAGGATTTTTAGGTGGAAACCCAAGTCGGGAGAAAACCACCGCTGCAGTTGCTCAGCCTTCAATATTTTATTATAGAGAAAACATCTTACAACATATGTGCTGGTGCAGACTCCTACCAGCACGCAGGCACCCACCTGCGCTCGTTTACCAGCCTCTCCCGGAAGGGAGCTCCAACCCCCTGACTCGTTTACCAGCCTCTCCTGGAAGGGAGCTACGACCCCCTGCTCTCGTTTACCAGCCTCACCTGGAAGGGAGCTACAACCCCCTGACTGAAGGCTACAACCCTCAGCACCTTTATGGACCACGTTTCATCAATTTTCACACTGGATCCAACAACTTCAATCGAACACAACTTGCAGGCCACGTTTCATCAAATTTTCAGACTGGACCCACTCCACATACTTAAGCTCAATCATACAACCAGACTGATACAGAAAACTCAGAATTGTAGAATACAGATAGCAGTAACACAGCAGAACAGATCAGCCATTTCTTACCACAGACTTCAGCAAACCCTAGTTTGCATACGCGCTTTCCTTTCACTGATGTCGCGTATATACGCGCTTCTGTTCACACAAACCAGCGTATACTTCTGTACATATTATAGATCCAATTTCATTGCGCATACGCGCTTTTTCTTCAGCGAAGCCGCGTATATACGTGCTTCCTCTTCGGCGAACTAGCGTATGGTTCTTCAGACTTTTATGTCATTGCAATTCTTCACAACAGATACATTACTTCAGATTTTTCCCTTTACCTCAGAAAGATGTTCGCCTCATCACAGATCCAATCATCCCATAAACAGATCTAGCAAATACAAGTACATTTCAGATCTAGATCCCCGTCTTCATCATTGGTGCATCATACATTCAGATCTATCATTCAACTGTAACCATTTCCATTCAGATATACTTCAGAGAGAAGTATTCATTCAAGCTTAGACATCTTGCACCCATCCTCATCATTTGCACAATGAATTTCTTCTCTTTATATAGGTTTACCCTTTTTCAATACCATGAGCCCCTTTTTCAATACCATGAGCCAAACCAATACCATGAGCCCAAAACTACATTACTTCCGATGGTATTCCTGGACGGGGTCTTTTAGACGAATCATTACCCAATACAATGGGTCAATACCATGGTGGTTACCCCTGGTTTTGCACTTTAAGAGCGCTTTTTACCCATACACGACTTGGGACGTTGTTTCCCGCGTGCATACGCGACTTCTCCTAGGCAAATCCGTGTATGCCTTGAGACACACTCTTTTTATCATAGATCTAGCACAAACTGAATTTCTTTCTTCATTCCCTTCTGTACTCACTGTAGATACATCAGATTTACTTCATCAAGAACATATTCTATCAAGCACAACTTCATCAAGTAAGTTGCCATCTTCTTCATCAAGTGGGTTGCCATTCAAGGACAACACTTAGCACCAAATTGCTAACTAACATCATTTCTCATCAGATTTACATCATTTACCAAGTCCATCAAGTCAAGAATAACTTCATCAGGTGTATTGCCATCAAGGACAACACATGCCAACAATCTCATGTCTTCATCTTCATTCAGTGGATTGCCATCAAGGACAACACTCTGCATCATATTGCCAACAGTTGTTGGACAACCCCTTTTGACCTTAGAGGATAATTCTTGTCTGATTTTTAGGCTGATTTTTCTCATTTTGAACATGAATATGAGCCTCTTAATCATATGAAAATAGAATATCCTAGAATGATATTCATACTCTTGAAAATTCAAACATGTTGACAGTGATGTCTCCCCAAAAAGATTTATATATTCATCCTCGTCTTCTTGTTCTTGTTGATTTTCTTCAGCAAAATTATTCAATGGAGGTTCAACATTTTGGTCATCAGTATTTCTTCTTGGGCACTGTAAAAAATTTTGAGGCTGAAAGGGTCTCCTAAAAGGAGCCTTATTTTTGTTTCCTTCATTTTTAATGGGCCAAGCATCAGGCTTGTTTTCTAACTCTAGTTTTTTTATTTTAGAAGAAAGAGCTTTAATCAAATTAGAAATTCGATCAAGATTTTCTTCAACTGTGAAATTTTTAGAGGAAGATGGTTTTTCTTCTTTCATTTTATTTTTATCCTTTTCCCCATTCCCCTCTTCAATTTTTGATTTTTTTGAGGCCATAAGATTGGACTGCACTCCAATAGCAGCCTCCTGCATACCCACCAATGTTTGTGGCTTCTCAACTCTCAAGCACAGTGCAAAATTGGAATCTAAGGCATTGTAAAAGGTTATCATGTTCATGGTTTTAGGAGGTTTTACTTCTACATGAATATTTTGATAAAGTTTATTGAATCTCTTTATAAAGTATGCCAATGTCTCATTGGTATTCTTCTTTAAAGCTCCAAACTTTGTGAGGTAATACAGGTAATCCTTACGATCACCCCATTATTTTACACACATTTCCTCCAAAGCATCTATTCTTGTTATTGAATTTGGTGGAAAATTTCTGAACCACTTTCGAGCCTCTCCATCTAAGCTTTGAACAAAGAGTCTTGACCAGACATCTTCATGTTCAATGTTTTGGTTATCAACATAACTGTAAAAGGAAACTAGGTGTTCTTCAACATATACTCCTTCTACCTCTCCTGTGTATTTGGGAAAAAATTTCAGATAATCCCCTTGAGGAAGAGGATACAAAGGTTGAGGAAGAGCGAGTAGTGCATATATTGTGGCAAAAATATGTTGCATTCTTGTAAGAGCAGGATGAGCCATGAGATGTTGAGGTACAAATAGTAGAAAGCTTGCTGAAGCAGAAGTTTGAATGTTGGAAATTTTAGTTTGTGGAGTTGAAAACAATGGATTTTAAAATAAATGGATAGCAGAAGGCTTTATTTCAACCTCTCCAAGAGAATCACTTTTAGATGTTGATTCTTGAAGGATTGGGGCAACTTCAAGTTTTTTCTGCTGAGCTAAAATTTCAGAGAGATTAAAAGTCAATTTTTCAGGAAGGTTACCTCCTACTTGATCAGAAGAAGATGAGCCGACAGTTGGGTTTTGAGACAAAGGAAAATAATCCTGTTGTGGACTAAAAGAGGACTATTATTCACGATGAGTTTAAAGAAAACTAATATTGTTTTTAATGTCTTCTTCATTTAAAATAGCCCTATCTAGGAAGGGTGCAATTTCCAATGCTTTTTCTAGTTCCCATTCTATTAGCACACAGGTTTCTGATTTTTGGTTTTCTTCACTAACACCTAAAACCTATGATTTATCTTCTTTCGCCGGAATAATATTTGTTTTTGATTTACTAAGTGATGGCTGAGAGATACTTTCAACTGAATCTAGGCTAAAATAATCTACTTTGCCTTTTATGGAAGTAGTTTCAACTTGAATATTTTAGGAGATTGCTTTGAAATTGAAATTTCCTTAGGTTATGATACAAATGATGGCACCTTTTCCTTTGGAATTTACTTTGAATGCATTTTTTTTGCTAAATGTGATGTAGCTTCAGCTGATTTCTGTTTCCCTCTTCCATCCTTTATGATCTTCTCTAGATCAGGAACTGGAATCACAAGAGGTGATCTCTTATTTCTTCTTGTGGTAGGCAGTCTTGAAACCCCTCGTATTTATTTTGGAGTCACCAGGTGAACCAATTACAATAAGAAAGAGTGACTAGTCTTTTTTCACCTTTAAAAACTAGTACTAGGCATTCATGGAAAAAATTTGGGAGAATACTGAGTTTAGAGTCTTCATCTCTCGACAGATGCACCAAAGATATTAGCATTGGAATAAACACTTGGATTGTGACAAGTGCCTTACCAAACGCATCTTAAGATCAAGGGAATTTCTTATGACTTGATTGAGTTTTTGGAAAGTGGTTGGAAATCTCACACATTGAAAGAAGTTTTGAACATATAAGAATGTCTCACACATATGAGGGAACTGGTGCATAATGTGGTAGCAAGATTAGTTTTGTATCTTAATGGTTATAAAAATGGAAGATAACAGTAGCTGTGTAAAGAAGAGGTCCATTGTTAAGAGGAAATGGTAACACAAATTCTAGACTTGAAATGTATAGTGAACGAAAGATTTAAAAAGACATACAAGAGTCTCACTCTACAATTAAAGGATCCTATTACATAGAATGCTTCCAACTAACATGACCTAATCAATGAGGAATGCTTGATAAATCAAGACTGAAAAAAAAATATTAATCATGGATGCACTTGGATTGTGACAAGCGCCTAACCAGACACATCTTAAGCTCAAGGGATTTTCTTATGAATTGATGGAGTTTTTTGAAAGTTGTTGGAAATCACACACACTGAAAGAGGTTTTGAACACAGAAGAATCTCTCACACATATGAGGGAACTAGTGCATAATGTGGTAGCAATATTAAGTTTGTATCTTAGTGGTTAGAAGAAAGGAAGATAGCAGTAGTTGTGTAAAAGATAGGTCCAATATTAAGAGGAAATGGTAACACAAATTCTAGTCCTGAAATTTATAGTGAAAGAAATATTTAAAAAGACTTACAAGAGTCTCACTCTATAGTTAAAGGATCCCATTACATAGAATTCCTCCAACTAATATGACCTAATCAATCAGGAATGATTGATAAATGAAGACTGACAAAAATAAATTAATCATGTATGCTAGTTCAAAAAGTCTTATAAGAATATAAAACAAAATTCAATTCAACCTCAAGGAATGCTTATGAACTATCTTAAGTTAATACTAAATATGGAATGCTTTATAACAAGAATTTTGTTTCAGAATATGAATTCTGCCATCAATGATCAAAATCACTCTTTTCATTCTAATTTTAGGTCTCCCACTGTGAAATTTTTACTTCATTCGATTAGGTCATGCTAAAAATTGTTTTACTGATAGTAGTCCTAGTCAATAAAATCTCACTCTCCCTCACAAAATCACATTTTCTGGCTCACCTTCATGTCTTTTTTAGCATAAAAACACCTATGAAAAGCTCATTTCACTATATATGATCTCATTCAAAGTCAACCATGGAGTCAGGTCATTGAAGGTACATTAGGTCATTAGGTTTCATTGTTAAGGTCCAAAAATGCACCATGACATTTCATAAGGTCAACAAAGGTATGAGAGTGACTCAATAAAAATTTCATCATCAGCTACAGAGGATTATAAACATGAAATATGTTTTCAAAGTTGTAATTTTGATTTTAAGTATTAGTTTCATTCCAAATGTAATTTCTATTCCAAAAAAAAAATGATGCAATTTTATTTTTTATTTTTGTAATTTTATGTCCATTATATATAATAATTACTTGATCGTAAGAAGCTACTAAATCAGATCAACATGCCAAAATCAATACCAAACAAATTACATCTCAAAGTGCTAGAGGTCCTACCCCATCAATTGATCAACCTGCAAAACAAAAATTCAGAAGTCAAAGAGCATTAATGTGAAAATTTGAAAGGTGAAATGAAACATTAGAAAAGTGGGTTTTCAAAACTTAAATCAAACCCACTCAAGTTAAAAGCCCTCAAATACATCAATCCAAAGTTCATTTTCTTCCTACACCCTCAATCATACTCAAAAAAGGAGAATTTTTCAAGGTTTTACGTGAAATTGTGCAAAACATGGGCAGAGGGCACGTTATACACTGGCGATGTGCTTTCTGCACTGGCACTGCACATTCTACGGTAGCACTGCGCATTTGCCTAAAAACGCTAAGTGTTCTGCACTAGCTCTGTGCGTTTTCCTAAAAAAATTGTGTGTTCTGCACTAGAACTGCATGTTTGCCTGAAAACGTTGTGCATTTGTTAAAGGCATTGCATGTTTGTCAAGAGGATGGCACGTTTAACTTGGGTGTTACACGTTTTCCTGAAAACCCTGATGGATTTACAAAATACCATTACAAATATCTCAAGCTTTAAAAAGGGTTGCCTACACTCTCTAGCAAGCAAGTAGGTGACAAATTCATGACTTCTCTTATCCTTAATGAATTTATGTGATGTTTAATTTGGTTTTGGTGTCATCTTAAGTTCAAAACAATAGTATCATTCTATTATCATCCCACTACCATTCCCACATTTCATTTTACCCTATCCCAAACCCCCATATCATAAAAAACTTTCCCATAACCCCTACACAACTATCTCCTTCCCTAAGCTTTCATCTCCTTCAAAACCCTAAGCCTTAGGTATTCATTTGCCTAGGCTCCTTATACCCTACCTATAATTAAATCCCCTATTATAAAACCCCTCATGATCACTACACCTTGTTACCTCTCGCATATCACAAATCCATATTCCCATCTCCTTAAATTTCCTCACACCAACCCACACTTCTTACATCCTTATTCCATTCCATCATCTCCCTAGGGTTTTGACACCAAATACATCATGGAAGAAGAAGAGAACAAAATTCATAGTGAGGAGGAAGAAAGAGAGGAGAGAATGCCATCTAAAAAAGGAGGGAGAATAATTAGACATGAGCCAACAAATACCAGAGAACTCATGGCATCTCCCATCAATGTAACATGCTTTAAGCATGTAGGCTGTTTTGAGTTCTGTGAGAAAGTACAAAGGGTCCAATACCATCCTATGTTGACCAAATTATTCATTTCCAACCTCCATGACAACCAAATAACCCTTGCTGGTGTCACTTTCACTGTGTCCCCTATTGAACCCTTAGTTAAACTGAGAGGGGGGGGGGGGGGGTCAATCAGTTTAACGCATACATGGAATTTTAAAACTTTTCCCTTAAAACTTATTTACATCTTCATTTCATGATCAACTTAATATGTGATCAATCTTAATTTGTGAGCAGAAAGTATCAAGTAGATTTATTTATGTAACAGCAGTCTTAATAAGTAAGAAACATGTATTAAGCAGATTAGATAAACCACATCAACACATAGACATCATGCACAGAGACACCAAATATAAGTGGAAACCCATAAAGGGAGAAAACCACATCTTATTATTGTTGTGATGCAAAGGCAAGCTCCAAATCCCTCTCACCTCTGATTTTCTGTAGGCACCAACCTACAGGAGGCTCCTTCCTCAATTCTGCAAGCTACAACTTGCAAGGAAGCTCCAACTCCCATCAATTTTCTGTAGGCACCAACCTACAGGAGGCTCCAACCTCAATTCTGCAAGCTACAACTTGCAAGGAAGCTCCAACTCCCATCAATTTTCTGTAGGCACCAACCTACAGGAGGCTCCAACCTCAATCAGCTACAACTAACATTTTATCAAGCTACAACTTGATGTGGAAGCACCAACTCCCATCTATTTTCTGCAGGCACTAACCTACAGGAGGCTCCAACCTCAGTCAGCTACAACTGATATTTTATCAAGCTACAACTTGATGTGGAAGCACCAACTCTCATCTATTTTCTGCAGGCACCAACTTACAGGAGGCTCCTACCTCAGTCAGCTACAACAGACATCTATCAAGTTACAACTTGATAGGGAAGCTCCAACTTCCTTACTCTTTTAAAAGAAAACACTTGCTGATTTACCTTGGATATCAGCTCTGTTCTGTACCATCTTCACTGTTGTGCATCAGCCTTCATATCTGTCTTATATTATCTCTGCATCTTCTTGGATTCTATATCATCTCCACCTTCTTCTCTTCTCAGCTCCTTCTTCTTCTCAGCTTCACTGCTTTATTTCTACATTCTCTAACTTCTCAGCATCTCGGTCTGCTCCTCCTTCTTCTTATATTTTATGCCTCAAATCCGCATTCTCCAACCTCACTCTCTCTAACCTCTTACAGCTTTCTTATTTTCTTCAACTTTCTTCAATTCTGTTGCACACTCTCTTCTTCTCTCATTCTGTTTTCCTCAACCTTCTCCCCTTGGATATTACCCTGTTTTATACAAAATAGCTTCATGGCTATTTGTATTCTACTAGGAATTCGAAATGGACAGCCATGTCTCTTTTCCTTCTACCTTCTCATCTCTTTTATCCACTCATTTAGAAAATATAATTGTAGGTACCAATTTATCATTACAGTGGGATATTTGTTCTCTTTCGGAGACTTGCCAATGCATCGCAAACAATAAAAATCAATTACAACATTTACTTTCATAATTTTTAGTTACTTAAAGATAAATTTTACTCAGCCCATTTTTGGCTTTTGGCTTTACTGACTTTGTCTTTTCTGCAGCTGTCAGGTAACTGTTTTGCCTTCTTTTGCTCATTGTCTTCTACATATTTTCCATTTTTCGTTGCTTGTTCACCTTTCAAATTCATTTCTGTGCATATTCCTGTCAACACCTGTTCACTGCAATTTTGAATCTGCAGAATATATAACAGTTTTACCAGTTTAGTTCCCAATAACTCTCAAGGTCCTGTGCATATAAAAAAAATGCCCTTCCAAAATTTGATCCAAGTTACTTCCAAAATCTGGGCAGTTCAACATTCCATTTTCTGTGCTGGAAATTTAATTAAATACCCCAAATAAAATCAGAGTCTGGCAAATTCAATGATATATCTGGCTTCCTTAAAATTTTAAATCTGAGATATAAATTAAAAATATCTAAATGGTCATAAGGCAGCAATCTCCACTATGCCTGAAAGTGGACGCACCCGCCTATAATTTCTTATCTGTCAACATACTCATATAACTTATAAGCGGAAGATTTATGTGGCTTAACCTTTTTATGAAAATCCCAAGGTTATAACATATTAATAAGCTAACATATCATTCCAACCCATTCAATTTGAATATACGCCAATACACAATCATTTTCATGTGAGGTTTAGCTTATTCACAATATATATATTACCATATGCATATACTCCATGTTAATAAACCTTTGCATTTAACTCTTTCCTTTGTCTTAGTCGCCAGATTTCATTGTATAAGAACCTTTAATAAATAAAGTGCCCTTTTGGGCCCACCATCCGAAAGTTTCTTATGCTCTGATGTGATGAGCCTTCTCCAGAGTTTTCCGATTGTGATTGATCACAATCGCAAGCTTTATTAACCTGTTTGGCTATGTTGGCTTGTTTCGACGTCCTGCTCCAATTGCGATTACTCCGATGCGATGCGATGCGATTAATCCGATTGCGATTAATCACAATCGCAACTTTTAATTGCAAGTTTCTATATTCCTATACTCTGATGCTCCGATGCGATTAGGCTGGAATTAAAATATATATTAATCACAGTTTATATGCCCATCGGGTCTGGGCTTCAATCGCAATCGCAAATTTTAGTTGCATGTTCCGATATACTTATGCTCTGATTCTCCGATGCAATTGGGTGAGGGTCCCACTAGGTATCAAATCTCTGGAACTTAAACATATATAAATCGTTGTTTAAACCATATAGGGTCTGGAAGTTCAATCAAAATCGTAACTTCTATTATCATGCTTCACTGCCACACTTTTCTCTGATGCGATGTAACACTGTTATGTGGGAACTCAAACATATATTAATCATGATTTATAGACCCATCGGGTCTGGAACTTCAATCGCAATCGCAACCCGTTTTTAACCTGTTCCGCTGCCCTTATATTCTCCGATGCGATTCATAAGGGTCCCACCTAATATTACTTTGTTTGTTTTAAAAATAGAACAATGGGACCTTTAGTCTTTTAATCTTGCATAGAACCTTATATATATCCTCCGGCTGGGGTAATGGTTCTCGGAATAAGGTTTATATATATATCCTCCGACTTGGGTCACAATTCTCGAAATTATATATATATATCCTTCGGCTTGGGTGATGATTCTCGGAATAAGATTTATATATATACTTTGCTGCTTGGGTTAAGATTCCCAGAATATTATGTATCCTTCCACCTGGGTTACGATTCCCGGAATTGTGTTTATGTATCCTCCGCCTAGGTTACGGTTCCCAGAATTTATGTTTAGTGTATCTACCAGCTGGGGTAGTAATTCTCGGAATAACGGCTTTGCCTCTGCTTCTGCCTTTCTGTGATAACGGCTCCACCTCTGCCTCTGCCTTTGCCTTTCTGCTTCTACCTTTGCTGCTTCTGCCTCTGCTTTTACTGTACCTCTGCTGCTCGACCTCTGCCTCAACTGTTGTGATAATGGCTCTGCCTCTATATTCAATGCCTCTGCCTTTGCCTTAGTTGTGCTTCTTTCTCTGTCTCTATCGTTGCTTCCATTCTGCTATTTGACTGTTACATTTCAACATTCTCTTCCGCCTGTCTCCTTTGCTTCCTTTGTTCGCTTCTTTGCTGCCTCTACTACTTGTTTGCTGCCTCTACTCTCTGCTACTTTGATTTTCTCTTTGTTTCATCTGCTCCTTGACTGATGCTACTCCTTAATTATCATTTTTCTTCCTATTCTTCTTTAAATGACCCTGTGTCTGCTACTCGACCCTCTCTACATCTTGCTGCTATGCTGCTCTCTTTACCTTGTTGCTGCCTCAGGTGTTCCTCCTTTTCCATCACCTTTGCCATCAATGACAACATTTCCAATAGTCTCCCCCTTTGGCATTGATGGCAACACATCCACCGATAATCCAATGCTTCCTCCAATTATCCCTCTACCTAGCTTCATTTCCTCCCCCTTTGACATCAATGGAAAAGGGTTGCACATCTCTCAGTGTAGATTATATCTCTGCATTTCCTCTCTCTGAGATGTGTTTAGGCCTTCTTCTTCTGACTTTGTACCCTGCTGCTCCAAACTAGTGTAAAAGAGTTGTTGATAGAAAACTTTGAGGATTATTAAACTTGAATATACACTGTATATTGATACAATTCAAATGCATAGACTTCTTTCTCTTGTATAGAGCTAAAAGTGATGATAATGACACTTCATAGAAAATATTGTACCAGCTTTATCTAATCAGAGATGTATGATTGGATCAAAAACTAAAATACTGAGAAGGCTTCAAATATACTTCAGTCTCTATCTGATGTAGTGCACCAATACATTTTTGTTGAGAAGATTGTGGATGGAATATGTCTTCTTCTGCAATACTCATCTGTAGTACAACATTTGTTCAATTGTGATGAAGCTAATATGTATTTTATAGCTATGGTTCACTTTTCTTGCCTGCTAGTGATGATTTGAGCTAGGATGCTGATAATAATATTACACTTAATAACTGCAGGTACTTGTTACTGATATGATCAATGAATCAACCAGAATTTTATCTAAGAGATCAAATGCTTTTACTGCTTGCATAATGTACTTTCAAAACAAACCCGTGATACTAGATACATTCAGTGTATTATTCAGTCTCACTTACCAATCATGCACTTTCCTTTATGACATAAGGAGTTTATGTATGTCAATGATCAATCTATCTTTAATGATCAACTTCTTTTCAATGGTTAAACATCAAAAATTCATTTCTGTTGAAGTATGCTTGTGATGAATCAATAACAGACTTTTGGACTTCAACTGTTAGATTAACACAACTATTATGTCATGATGATATTCAGCATAAACATCTTCAAGTTGTTTGATTGAAATCTCAACAAACAGACTTCACACAATTTTATGAATGATCTTAAGACAGAGGCCTTGAAGATATGCATGTGTTGTCTTCCGGAAGGCATGTAGTTATGTATAGAAGTAGATATTGCTTCAATGCTCAATATAATCCTTCAAGTGTAAACTAGATATTGATCCTTTAGCACTACTACTGACCTTTTCATGCTGAATGCAGATAACCTTGGGAATTTTACCTTGACGCATTCTTGCCGTAGTCCTTTGATCCTGAGGACCTGTACCATATTTCTGCTCCACTGATAACACTTAGTATTCTATTGATAGGCACGCTGTGTGTACCTAAATACCAATTGATGCTTCTTTGATAAATCATGCAGAGATTTTACTTCAGCTTGCACATTAACCCATAATTGATACATCCTTCATAAATTCTATTATTGAGCTTTCCACTATTCACACCAACAATCATCAATATATTGAGTCTGATCTTTGCATTATTTACCATTATTATTATTTTTTCATTCTGTTCCAAGGAAAGCCATTGCATGTTCCTTTCTAGGACTGCTCTAGAATCATTGTTGCTTTATATTCAATTCAATTGTTCTAACATAAAGATTTTTAGGAAGACATCTTCAATTAGTTTATTAGAAATCTTCATGGGTAGATCACTCAGAGATTAATCACTCACTTAACTGCCTAATTCCAAGGGGACTTTTCATAGATGAATGATGTTGTGTCATAATGATGATAGGTACTTCTCTTTCTAATCCTTCTTAATGTGATTCATTTGTTAATTCTAGAAGTATGATGTACAATGTGATCATCACTTAATGTGCTGATTTTTCCTTAGCTTACATGTTCATGGCTGATGTTATCTCTACTCCCAAGGCTTCTTGCTGCTTTCTCTCCTTCCATCAACTTGTTGGCTAAATAATCTTCTTCCTCTATAGTTCTTTGTTAGAGGAATTTTCTTTTCCCTTCATGATCTTATAGCCATTCTCATTCTAAGGAGCTCTTATTAGACTAATTTTTGTGGGGACTACATATGAACTGCTCTCCCCCTGGGATGTTGCTTCATAGTTATCACTGGTTGGATATTTTCTTTGTTTCGTAGAGTAGCTCCCCCTGAGACTAGGATGTATTCATTATGTTATTGAGGTAACAGGCTCCCCCTTTCTCTTTTCGTTCCATACTTTATTAGGGTTCTTCATAATGTCTGCTCTTCCTTTTGATTCATAGTTTTGATTGATCTGTTTTGATTCCATCCTCTGTCTAGAGCTCTTTAATGTATATGGCAGTTTGCAGTCTTTTGCTTTGTGACCAAGCTTGAGGTATACATAACATCTTATTCTACCAAGGTATTTTTGAGCTGATGTACAATACTTTGTTCCCCTTTTTGAATACAATTTACATTCAACATATTTATGTCTAAAATTATTACATGCACAACAGTAGCCATGAAAATAGTTTGTGTACCTGGTGGAAGATTGTCTTTTCCATTTGCTTGTTTGAGGGGTTCTTCTCTTTTGCTACATCCTTTGCTGGTTGGACTGGATTGGCATTGTCTTACAATATGCTGCAGTATGTCCAGGTTTGTGGCAGGAAAAACAAGTGATACTTCCCATAGGAGGAAAGAACCTTCTTTGACATCTTCCTAATTTATTCAATTCACCCTCATAAGTGTATGGGCCTCTTTCAGCTGACTGTTTCATCCTCTCATTCTCTCTCTTTTCATGTTGCTGCTTGATTCTATTTGTTTCTCTACAACTCATGTTCCTTCTGGTTTCTGCATCTTTAAGAATTTGCTGAGATGTTTCAGCTTTTACAAAAATGATTTTCTTGTTATCTTCTGTTTTGGACTTACTAGTTTCTCCTACATATCCTAAGCCTGCCTTTATGAGAGGTGATATTTGAGCATTTAGCATCTTGTCCAATTTTCTAGTTCTTTTCATTAGAGGTGTATTCATTAATAGTTCTCTTTGGGATTTTTCTAAATTCTTTCTCAGGCTCACTACTTCTTCTTCCAATCTTTCACATTCCTGACTTTTCTCTCTCATTTGTTGCAGCAGAGTGTCTTGTACTTTCTTTGCTTCTTCAAGCTATGTCTTCATGCCAATAATTTCTTTCTTATCTTCATATTCTCTCTCATCACATATTTGCACCAATGTCTTAAGGTCTTTGTTTTCATTTTTTAGTCTTTCTATTTCAGTCAAGGTTGTGTCTAGTTTGGCCTTTTCTTCAGCTGTAATTTCTTCATGGTTCTTATCTCCATTCACACTAGCAGGTACTTCATTTGATTGAATATTATCCTGTTGACATGAATTTTTCTTCTTCTCAATTCTCTTATCCTTCTTGTTAGTGCAGTCCTTAGTGTTTACTCCATGCATGAAGTGCAATCTATCCCATATTTCTTTTGCAGAGGTTAAATCTATTATCAACTCAAGGTCCTTGTTATGAAGACTGTTATATATCACACATTTTGCCTTGGAATTCCTCTGTTGTTCTTTCACTGTGGGGTAGTCTGTGCAGTAACCATCACATACAAGCTTCCATACTTCAGGTTCATAAGCCAATAATCATTTTTTAACCTTATCTCTCCATTCAGGAAAGTTTGTCGTACTTAACACAGGTACATTTTGATAGTCCATGACTTAACCAGATCTCCTTCAAGCTAATAGACTTGCACCAAAGGAACCAACTCTGATACCAATTGTTGAACCCTTAGTTAAACTAAGAGGGGGGGAGGGGGGGTGAATCAGTTTAACACATACATGGACTTTTAAAACTTTTCCCTTAAAACTTATTTACACCTTCATTTCATGATCAACTTAGTATGTGAGCAATCTTAATTTGTGAGCAGCAAGTATCAAGCATATTTGTTTATGTAACAACAATATTAATATGTAAGAAACATGTATTAAGAAGATTAGATAAAACACATCAACACATAGAAATCATGCACAGAGACACCAGATATTAGTGGAAACCCATAAAGGGAGAAAACCACATCTTATTATTGTTGTGATGCAAAGGCAAGCTCCAACTCCCTCTCACCATTTATTTTCTGTAGGCACCAACCTACAGGAGGCTCCAACTCCCATCAATTTTCTGCAGGCACCAACCTACAGGAGGCTCCAACTTGAGTCAGCTACAACTGAGATTTTATCAAGCTACAACTTGATGTGGAAGCACCAACTTCCATCTATTTTCTACAGGCACCAACCTACAGGAGGCTCCAACCTCAGTCAGCTACAACTGACATTTTATCAAGCTACAACTTGATGTGGAAGCACCAACTCCCATCTATTTTCTGCAGGCACCAACCTACAGGAGGCTCCTACGTCAGTCAGCTACAACTGACATCTATCAAGCTATGACTTGATAGGGAAGCTCCAACTTCCTTACTCTTTCAAAAGAAAACAGTTGATGATTTACCTTGGATATCAGCTCTGTTCTGTACCATATTCACTCCTGTGCATCAGTCTTCATATCTGTCTTATATTATATCTGCATCTTCTTGGATTCTATATCAGCTCCACCTTCTTCTCTACTCAGCTCCTTCTTCTTCTCAGCTTCACTGCTTTATTTCTACATTCTCTAACTCCTCAGCATCTCGGTCTACTCCTCCTTCTTCTTATATTTTCTTCCTCAATTCCGCATTCTCCAACCTCACTCTCTCTAAACTCTTGCCGATTTCTTATTTTCTTCAACTTTCTTCAATTCTACTGCACACTCTCTTCTTCTCTCATTATGTTTTCGTCAACCTTCTCCCCTTGGATATTACCATGTTTTATACAAAATAACTTCATGGTTGTTTGTATTCTACTGGGAATTCATAATGGACAGCCATGTCTCTTTTCCTTCTGCCTTCTCATCTCTTTTATCCGCTCATTCAGGAAATATAACTGTAGGTACAAATTTATCATTATAGTGGGATATTTGTTCTCTTCCGGAGACTTGCCAATGCATCGCAAACAATAAAAATCAATTACAACATTTACTTTCATAATTTTTAGTTACATCAAGACAAATTTTACTCAGCACATTTTTGGCTTTTGGCTTTGCTGACTTTGTCTTTTTCTGCAGCTTTCAAGTAACTGTTTTTCCTTCTTCTGCTCACTGTCTTCTGCATATTTTCCAGTTTTCGTTGCTTGTTCACCTGTCAAATTCATTCTTGTGCATATTCCTGTCAACACCTGTTCACTGCAATTTTGAATCTGCTGAATATATAACAGTTTTACCAGTTTAGTTCCCAATAAATCTCAAGGTCCTATGCATATAAAAAAAATGCCTTTCCAAAATTTGATCCAAGTTATTTCCAAAATATGGGCAGTTCAAAATTCCATTTTATGTGCTGGAAATTTAATTAAATACCCCAAATAAAATCAGAGTCTGGCAAATTCAATGATATATCTGGCTTCCTTAAAATTTTAATTCTGAGATATAAATTAAAACTCTATAAATGGTCATAAGGCAGCAATCTCCACTATCCCTGAAAGTGGACGCACCCGCCTATAATTTCTTATCTGTCAATGTACTCATATATCTTTATAAGCGGAAGATTTATGTGGCTTAACCTTTTTATGAAAATCCCAAGGTTATAACATATTAATAAGCTAACATATCATTCTGACCCAGTCAATTTGAATATACACCAATACACAATCCTTTTCATGCGAGGTTCGGCTTATTCACAATATATATATTACCATATGCATATACTCCCTGTTAATAAACCTTTGCATTTAACTCTTTCCTTTGTCTTAGTCACCAGATTTCATTGTATAAGACCCTTTAATAAATAAAATTCCCTTTCGGGCCTACCGTCTAAAAGTTTCTTATGCTCTGATGTGATGAGCCTTCTTCAGAGTTTTCTGATTGCGATTGATCGCAATCACAAGCTTTATTAACCTGTTCCACTATGTTGGCTTGTTCCAACGTCTTGCTTTATTTACCTTGGATATCAGCTCTTTTCTGTACCATCTTCACTGCTGTGCATCAGTCTTCATATCTGTCTTACATTATATCTGCATCTTCTTGGATTCTATATCAGCTCCACCTTCTTCTCTGCTCAGCTCCTTCTTCTTCTCTGCTTCACTGCTTTATTTCTACATTCGCTAACTCCTCAGCATCTCAGTCTGCTCCTCCTTCTTCTTATATTTTCTGCCTCAATTCTGCATTCTCCAACCTCACTCTCTCTAAACTCTTGCTGATTTCTTATTTTCTTCAACTTCCTTCAATTCTACTGCACACTCTCTTCTTCTCTCATTCTGTTTTCGTCAACCTTCTCCCCTTGGATATTACCCTGTTTTATACAAAATAGCTTCATGGCTGTTTGTATTCTACTAGGAATTCAGAATGGACATCCATGTCTCTTTTCCTTCTGCCTTCTCATCTCTTTTATCTGCTCATTCAGGAAATATAACTGTAGGTACCAATTTATCATTACAGTGGGATATTTGTTCTCTTCCGGAGACTTGCCAATGCATCGCAAACAATAAAAATCAATTACAACATTTACTTTCATAATTTTTAGTTACATCAAGACAAATTTTACTCAGCCCATTTTTGGCTTTTGGCTTTGCTGACTTTGTCTTTTTCTGCAGCTTTCAGGTAACTGTTTTTCCTTCTTCTGCTCACTGTCTTCTGCATATTTTCTAGTTTTCGTTGCTTGTTCACCTGTCAAATTCATTCTTGTGCATATTCCTGTCAACACCTGTTCACTGCAATTTTGAATCTGCTGAATATATAACAGTTTTACCAGTTTAGTTCCCAATAACTCTCAAGGTCCTGTGCATATAAAAAAAATGCCTTTCCAAAATTTGATCCAAGTTATTTCCAAAATCTGGGCAGTTCAAAATTCCATTTTCTGTGCTGGAAATTTAATTAAATACCCCAAATAAAATCAGAGTCTGGAAAATTCAATGATATATCTGGCTTCCTTAAAATTTTAATTCTGAGATATAAATTAAATTTCTATAAATGGTCAGAAGGCAGCAATCTCCACTATCCCTGAAAGTGGACGCACCCGCCTATAATTTCTTATCTTTCAATGTACTCATATATCTTTATAAGCGGAAGATTTATGTGGCTTAACCTTTTTATGAAAATCCGAAGGTTATAACATATTAATAAGATAACATATCATTCTGACCCATTCAATTTGAATATACACCAATACACAATCCTTTTCATGCGAGGTTCGTCTTATTCACAATATATATATTACCATATGCATATAATCCCTGTTAATAAACCTTTTCATTTAACTCTTTCCTTTGTATTAGTCACCATATTTCATTGTATAAGACCCTTTAATAAATAAAATGCCCTTTCGGGTCCACCGTCTAAAAGTTTCTTATGCTCTGATGCGATGAGCCTTCTTCAGAGTTTTCCGATTGCGATTGATCGCAATCAAAAGCTTTATTAACCTGTTCCGCTATGTTGGCTTGTTCCAACATCCTGCTCCAATTGCAATTACTCCAATCCGATGCGATACGATTACTCTAATTGCGATTAATCGCAATTGCAACTTTTAATTGCAAGTTCCAATATTCCTATACTCTGATGCTCTGATGCGATTAGGCCGGAATTCAAATACATATTAATCACAGTTTATATGCCCATTGGGTCCGGGCTTCAATCGCAATCGCAACTTTTAGTTGCATGTTCCAATATACTTATGCTCAGATGCTCTGATGCGATTGGGTGAGGGTCCCACTAGGTATCAAATCTCCAGAACTTAAACATATATAAATCATTATTTAAACCATATCGGGTCCGAAACTTCAATCGCAATCGCAACTTCTATTGTCATGCTTCACTGCCACACTTTCCTCCAATGCGATGTAACACTGTTATGCCGGAACTCAAACATATATTAATCATGATTTATAGACCCATCGGGTCCGGAACTTCAATCGCAATCGCAACCTATTGTTAACCTGTTCCACTGCCCTTATATTCTCCGATGCGATTCATAAGGGTCCTGTTAGCCTCCTATATCAATAGGTTTCATCTTTCATGATTGTCTTGATTGAATTATGGAATATGTTCAAACCTTCTTACTTGAGCAAAGGTGTTCCATATTCTTGAAAACCAAAAAATCAAAAAATTTAAAAAATGTAAAGAGGGTATACCCTAAAAAAAAGATCAAAGGGTAAAAAGAATAAAATGGTCAAAAAAGAGAAAGAAATGAACCCCAAGCAAAAAATAGACCAAGGAAAGTGTGCAAATCCAAATGCCACTACTTTTTCATCTGTTGTAATAAAGCAATTGTGTGCAGCTTTGCCACAATTCATGAAAAAGTCAAACTGTTTAAACTTGGCTTAGTCATATTTCAATTTCATGTTATAGATTAGAGAATAAATATCTAGCCAAATAGTTTAATCTTGGCAGATAATTAGCTAGGTAGAGTGAATAAAAGGTGCTCAACAGTTTAATCTGAGCCCTTGGATGTAATAAGGGTATAAATAGATAGATCTATCATGTAAAAAGGAAAAGATTGAAAAGGGTTTGCAAGTCTAAATGCACCCTAATAAAGAAGAGAAAATGGTAGTGTTAAGTAGATAGGGTAGGTAGATGGTGCTGCAAAGTGTTATCTGATGAATGGTGCTGCTACATGTTGGTTAGTCATTTACTTTCATCACAAGTACTAAAGCAGGAAATACACTGAAAAATCACAACAAGTGAAATAAAAATAAGCCAGAAAGGGATACAAAAGCAATTAAGCACTGAAGTATCTTCTTTCAGAACGCCAAAGACAGATACGGGAGACATTAAAAGAACCTTCATTAACATCAAAACAAAGAATGATCCATTGAAAATGAAGGTATATGATCAGTATATGAAGATGGCTCCTCATAATCAAGAAAGACTGATGTCAGCATTTGATCTTTCACAAGGTAAAATGCTGATGAGCCACTTCAAAGCAAAGGTGCCAAAGCCAACTTCAGCAGCAGATTACATCAGATCAAATTTTGAAGTTTTAGCAAAAGACATCCATCCCCTGGATCAGATAGAGCTTCATAGACAAACAGGGGAAATGGTTTATTCTACTCTCACCAGCAAAGCCATGGCAGCTTTAACGCTGCAAGATTCCTTGAATAATACTACAGCACAATTGAAGATTGAGAAGGCCTCCTCACAGGCCAAGGATAATAGAATAAAATCTCTAGAAGAGATAATTATTGGTTTGGGTCACAATCCCAAAGACATTAAAGGTATTGAGGCATTGGTAAAAAAGAAAGAGGATGATATAGATGCACTCAGAAAACAGCTAAAACTACCAGCCTCGAGGCACCCTCAGACACAGGAAGTTATAAAAGGAAATTCACAAGAAGAAATGATGGAGTTGCTCTTGAATATGACAAAGCGACTAAATGAAACAGAGAAGGAGTTGGAAAAAGCATTGCAGGAACAGGAAATTATCAAGCAGACTTCAACAACAGGTACTACAACCACAGGGCAGGAGGAACAACCATCTCGGGTGAACACTTCTAATTTGAATTCTGAGGACTTAATAAAACAGATGGAGAGTTTGCAGCTAAAGGTCACAGAACTCCAAGAAACAAAATTGCAATTGACAAAATTGGAGGAAAAATATGACACATCTAAAAAGACAACTGCTGACAACCTCAGGGAAATAAAAAGATTGGAAAAATTGGTTGAGGCTTTGCAAAAAGATCTTTCACTGGATAAGCCTATGAACGAAATAAATGATATTCTTTGGGGCAACATCATTGAATTAATAAAGGATATTTGGCCCTCGATTCAAGCTATTTTTGAGCAAAATGAGTTAGTCAAGATAGCACAAGAAGAAATAAATAGAACCAGACATGAATTAAGAGGCAGGCCTGAGCAGGCCCAGCAGCTCATTCAATTTTTGAATTCCAGAACAAAACAACAGCTTGCATTATTAGGAATTGATGACAGGACAGGTGCAGTTTTGGAAGCAAAGAGAGTTTTCACCAAGAGGACTTTCATGCAAAATTTAGAAAGAAAGTGTACAGACATTTTGGTTGATATCAACGTTTTCAGAGAGAAGTTTCAAGCTTTGCTGGACAGTGGATTGCCAAGTCCCATGCTCACAGAGGATCAAATAGTAGACTTGGAAACCTATGAGAAAAGAATAAAAGCTCATGCTAAAAATGCAGCTGTAGGTTCTACTAGCTCATCAGAACCTGCATTACCAACTGGGAAAAGTATTTATGATAAAGTGAGGAATTTATTTCATCTAGAGCATGAAATAAAGTATCTATTTCCAAATGATCCCACTTTTTATAAACTTACTGAAGCAGATGAAACTTTGAGAAAGCTCAGAAGAACTATGATACCAGATGATCAATGGTGGCATGAAATGTTGGAGATTCTGTAAAAGTTGATTTCAGGATGAGAATTTATTTTTACTATCAAGTAAATGGTAAAAACAGGAAAACAGATGAAAGAGTATCAGATGAAAGGTTAAAGAGTATCCGTGAGAAGAAAAAGTGTCTAACAAGTCAAAGAAATACGCAAGAGATAGCACAGAGCCCTATTTTAAGCACTACCTCCAGCACGTCCACGAAGAAAGGAACAGCACATCGGCAGTTATACATTATTCTATCCACGAGACCATTTGTCTCTTGTTTGTTTGTAAATATGCTTTAAGTTAGCCTAGATTATTGGCTAAGTTAGTGTAAGATTGTTTTAGATTATTTTGTGTATAAATAAACCCTCAAAGAGAGTGTTGAGGGTGGATTCTATTACTCTGCTGTAACATTGAGATTTTCGGAATAAAAGCTTTTGGAGAAATTTACTTGTGGCTTGCTGGATGACGATTTGAAAGCACTGGACTTGTTGCAGGATTCATGTGTTGGACTACAGTTCAATAAGTGTTTCTACCTTTTGTCTGAAATTTTATATTAGTTTTAATACCATCATATCCATTTCTGAATAATTTACATAAAAGATTGAAACAGAATTTGCTTAATTGTACTCTGTTTTCAAATGTGATTGTTCTTAATTTTTTCTTCTAAATTAGCTATAAGCATGAATTCTTAAATGCTCCTGCTTTGCTAATTTAAACATTGTTGATTACTATAATAAAGAATCCTTCATTGCTCTTTGTTTGTAGTCATTTCACTTCTTTCTTCTGAACATGGTGAAAGATTCTTAACTGCCTTTCATCCCTTCAAGGTCATCCCATCCACTTTAAATTTTAAGGATTGTTCTCTGTCTAGCTATCTTGCCCTGTAATACCATCTTGTGCTTAGAATAGAAATCCAGTAAAGCCATCCTTTGACTCCATAGCCCAATGGACTGAAAGCTCTCAACCTTGCCCTAAGTTTGTGGATTCCACCATTTTCCCAAAACAAACTCTTGAATCTATAACTAGCCTAAAACCTTCTAAGAACAAAGATAAATCATAAAGAGAGAGCCCTCTCTGGATGCAGATTGGCTAGATTTTGCATCTAAAAGGTTGGTTTGTGGTTACCTCGGGTATACTTTCCTCTTACACAACTTCTAGGAAAACCTGAGTGATAACATAGTGGCGACCATACTGGGGATCTGAATCATTTTATTGATACTATCGTTTGATTTGTAAGCTATAGACAGAGTCTGAAAATCAGCCAGGAAGCCTTTGAAATTTCTTTTGCTCTGCAATTGCAAAATTAAATAAATGTTGTTTCAGTCTATCTCTGATTTAGCTTATATATTGAATCTTAGTTTCAAATTTTTTCAATCAGATTCTCTAGTTTAAACAGATCTTTGAGGAAATCTTAATCACATATCATTATTTCTTAAAGAATTTGTAGAAGTTGTATTTATTTTTCAATTAAAATCCAAAAATCCAAAAACACATAGTCTAAGAAAACTGGCTTCAGAAAGGATTCGACATACTAGGTCAAACCCTGACCCCAATCCACCATCAATATTTGAAAATCCAAATCTGATCCCTAGGATTCTTAGAAGACAAGGAAGTCAAGAAAGTTCTGAAAGAGGAAGTCAGGAGAGTACAAGAAGTTCTAGACCACTTTCTAGATCTGCATCTTGTCCTGTGAAAATTATTTATATTGATGACATTCCTTTTGATGCAAGATTTGAAACATCTTTGTTTGTGAATTTTTCTGAGACTGAATTATCTAGATTAATTCCAGATCCTTTATTCTTTGAAGAATTGCAATATCGATTTGTTTCACATCATCTTGACAGAGAATTGCATAACTCCATTCAGTCTTAGCAAACCTTTGAAGAAAGCTCAAACATTTATGTGATTACTGAAGCATCTCCAAGCTCAATCACTTTTTCTCAAACTTTTCAAACACCTGTTAGACCTCCATCTCCTCCTGTCAGACCTCCATCTCCTCCTGTTAGACCATCAACTCCTGTCACTCCACTTTATCTTCCAATGGCCAATCGATATGCCCCTTTACAGTTACCATCCAATCCTCCAGCTTTACCTCAGGACTACCAAAGTAAGATCACACCTTTTGACGGATCAGGTACCTACACATCTCAACAACACACCAAAAGGATGACAGATTACTTTGAGTTTTATGAGATTGATACTGATAATATCCGTATGAGAATTTTCGTACAGAGTCTTACTGGAGAAGTTAGAACTTGGTTTAGGGCTCCTACCCCAAACAGTATTGCTGATCTAGAAGCTTTGTATAGAGCATTCCTGAACAGATGGGAGAAAAAGAAGGATCCTCTCCAGATCCTATCAGAATTTGAAAAATTAAGAAGAAGACCTAACGAAACCGTACAAGATTACATCATAAGATTCAATGAATCATATAATGCAGTTCCTCTAAACCTAAGACCCCCACCCAACAACGTGTTGGTTAAATTTCCAGATGGTTTTGACTCTGACATAGCTTATTCCCTCAGGGAAAGAGCCCCACAAACTCTAGAGGAAATGCAAAGCATAGTGGTGAGTGTAGAAGCAAATCTGATAGAAAAACGAGCCAGAGCTAGGGCAGAAAGAAGAATGCCTATGAATGAAGAACCTTCAGCTTTTGAAAAGAAGTTGGATGTAATCATTAAAGGTATGGAAATATTAGGAGACAGAGTGGAAACCATTGAAAGAAAGTCTTCTACTGACAATCAGAATGTTGCAAGAAACCCAAACTTTAGGAGGAATCTGAACCAAAATATTGGAAAGAATGTCCCTGATCAAAACATTAGGCCACCTTTCCAAGAAAACTTCGTTGAAGGTTCAACCTCTGAAGAACCTACAGAAGACGTAGAAATAAACAATGTCAATGAGGACAAAAATGAACCAGAAGTCTTCCTATCCCAGGATGATCAAGAGAATCATATCCTTGAAACATTCCAAACTCATTCAGGTGAGACTTTTGATTTCAAGGAAGGCTATGACACAGCAATCTATGAAGTCCATAAACAATACAACTTGAGAAGTATAAGGATTGATGTGCCAGAGAATAGTAAACAGAAAAATGCAAGACAAAATGTCAAAGGTAAACAAAACATTCCCCCTGTACAAAACATCCCCCAAGTACAAATTTTGTCTAGGATAACTCCTAGTTCTTCAAATCCAATAATTGAGGATGTCTCTGACAACCAACCAATCAATAAACAACAATCTACTACTTTTCCTCCTGTGGGAAATGTAGAAGACACAGTAGAAGTTAGTCCAGAAACATCTTCAAAACAAAAATTTATTCATGAAAAAGAGAAAAATATCGAAGACCCAAAAAACAGAGAGGACCCAACCGTACAAAACACTAAAACTCAAACAGAAAAACCTTTTAATCTAGAGGCTGAAATAGGCAAACTCAAGATAGCTGTTCCTTTATCAGAATTGGCTAAACATGATGTCTATAGGAGTCAGATTTCCAAGTCTTTAAACATTAAAATTACTGGATTGGATGATTCAGTAAACATTCTTGATGATCAACCTAAACTTCTTTTTGGCCCCGAGGTTAATGGCAAACCAGAAAGTGGAGGCACTCCTCCATTTTATGTAACCCTGAATGTTCACGACAAGATACTCCATAATGCAATGCTTGATTCTGGAGCATCTCACAATTTGATGCCAAAAGCAGTAATGGAAAGATTGAATCTAGATATTACCAGACCGTACAAAGATTTGTTTTCATTTGATTCCAGTCAGGTTAAATGTTTAGGTTTAATTAAAGATCTGTGTGTCACTTTGGTCCAATACCCTGCTAAGTCTGTTTTAATGGACATAGTAGTTGCTGATATTCCACCTAAATATGGTATGTTGTTGTCTAGATCTTGGGGTGCTAAAATTGGAGGATCTATTCAATTAGACATGTCTTATGCAACTATTTCAGTATTTGGTCAGCCTAAAAGGTTATATAGAGAAACCTTGATGAAGTACTTAGTGAGTAGCCATGAGAAGCCTGAAAACTTCCCTGTTTACTCTGTACATTCTGACATGGATTCTTTTATTTTATACAATGATGAGTCAGATCTTCCTACTGAAATAGAAGCTCCAGAATTGGAAATCATAAACAAAACCACTGTTAAAATTGAAGAAATCTCTGAAAACAAAGAAACACCAGATGATCAAGAAATACCTGAAAAAACTGAACAGCTAGCTCCTGTCAAGAAACAATTTAAAACAGTTGATGAAGATTATGAACATGAAATTCTATGGCATTTAGAGTTTGATGGCTCAGTAAACAGACTAGGAGCAGGAGCTGGGATTTGGTTACACAATGTAGAGAAAAATCATGCAGAGGGTCATGCTTATAGGTTAAATTTCAAATGCACTAACAACATGGCAGAGTATGAAGCTCTTTTATTAGGGCTTAAAAATGTCAAGAAGTTAGGGGGTATCAGAGTATCAATTATAGGCAACTCCGAATTAATCATCCAACAGATTAAAGGAGAATGTGCAACAAAAGACATAAGACTGAAACAATACCGAGAGACAGTTGTAGAGATTCTCAACACATTTTTACAAGCCCAACTTGCCAAGATTCCCAGGAAACAAAACTTACACGCTCACAGTTTGGCAATGTTTGCTAGTACATGCAAGTTGCCTTTTGACCCTAATCATCAGTTTTCAGCTGAAATTAGGCATAGGCCTGCCATACCAGACAATCTTTTGAATTGGCAAGTATTTTTGAATAACAATAAAATCAATAATTTTTTGACACTTCAGGATGAGTTTTCTAACTGTAATATAGATGAAGACATAACTATTGATGAATTTGATCAAGAAAAAGAACAAAAAATAGAAATTTCAAGAGAAAATGAAATTCATATGCTGCATCCAACCACATTCACTGAAAAAGACATGCAAAATTTGAAACACATGGAATTTGATGAGATCATAGATGATGACACAGAAATCATTAATTTAAAATATAATCAATTACCCAAAGGATTAACACCTTTGGAAGATCTGTTCGACTCAAATGATATTCCATTCAGACCTAAAATGGAACCTGTTAAGGCTGATATGGAAGAATGCAACTTAGGAACACCAGAACATCCCAAAATTATTAAGTTGTCCAAATCTCTTCCAAAAGATCAGAAGGTTAAATATGTTGAACTATTAAAAGAATTCCAGGATGTCTTTGCCTGGAGTTATGAAGACCTCAAATCTTATGATACATCCATTATTCAACACACTATACCTTTGAAACCTGACCAGAAACCTTTTAAACAAAAGCTTAGGAGAATAAATCCTGTTTTATTACCCTCAATTGAAAAGGAAATCAAAAGGATGTTTGGGCGGGGGATTATGGCTATCGGATTCTCGGAGATAGGTTTCTAACACAAAATTTGCCAACAAAAAAAGGAAAAAAGGAAGAACGGGGAGAAGAAATTAGGTGTGTATCGACTTAAAATTTAGATAAAGTTTCTTTAAAGAAAGATAACTATCCTGCGAAAATGGAATGCAAGGGTAGTAGGATCTTCGAGAATATCACTACTGGATGGATTTTCAGGGTACAACCAGATTCTGGTTCATCCTGATGATCAGGACAAAACAGCATTTACCACACCATGGGGTGCGTTTAAATATGTCAAAATGCCATTTGGGCTCAAGAATGCAGGAGCTACATTTCAAAGAGCAATGGACATTGCTTTTGCTGAAGAGATACATGATTTTCTCGTAATTTACCTAGATGATTTGACTGTTTTTTCTAAAACAGATCAAGAGCATTTAGATCACTTAAGGCAAGTATTTATAAAGTGCAGAAAATATGGAATTTCTTTAAACCCTAAGAAGTCATTGTTTGGGTTGGAATAAGGAAAGCTTTTAGGGCATATCATTTCTAAATATGGCATTAGGATTGATCCAGAAAGAATTCAAGCAATTTTGCAAATACCCCACCCCAGAAACATAAAAGAATTGCAAGCATTCATAGGAAAAATCAATTTCTTGAGAAGATTTATTTCTAGTCTAGCATAATTACTTAGATTACTGACTAACATGTTGAGGAAAGATTCAAGCATTGACTGGACTGTGGAAGCCAAACAATCATTTGAGGAAATTAAAATGGCTTTAACAAGGACACCAGTTCTGACCAGTCCTAAATTTGATAGAGACTTTATTATTTTTTCATTTGCTTCTGAACATACTGTTGCAGCTGTTTTACTTCAAAAAAATGACCAAGGGTGTGAAAAGCCAATAGCATTTTTTAGTAAAGCACTGAGGGATGCACCTCTAAAGTACAATATTATGGAAAAACAGGCTTTTGCATTGGTAAAAGCAATCAAAGATTTTAGAGTTTACATATTATATTCTCATGTGATAACATATGTGCCCAATGCAGTAGTTAAAGATATTTTGACTCAAGATGGCATTGAAGGTAAACGAGGTAAGTGGATAGCTACCATTTTGGAATATGATATTGAGATTAAGCCAACAAAACTGATAAAAGGCCAAGGTTTAGCACAACTTATGACAGAAACCAATTGCCAAGCCTTAGACATTAATGAACTGGACAACGAACAGGAGATGGCGACTCCTAAGATCAGTCAAGCTTTCTTAGATTCACCCTGGTACACTGATATTATTCATGTTTTATTAAACCTGCAGGCTCCTCCAGGGTTGTCCAGAACCAAGCAAAGATTTTTAAAAATGACATCTTTGAAATATTGTATTTTAGATAGCACTTTATTTTGGAAGAATCATGAAGGAATTTTATTAAATTGTCTCTTAAAAGATGAAGCTGATAAAGTGCTTAATGAATTTCATGCAGGGGATTGTGGAGGACATCTCTACTGGAAATCTACTGCAGACAAAATTTTAAGGGCTGGTTTTTACTGGCCAACATTATTTTCTGATGTTAAGAAATTTGTAACAGGTTGTCACAAGTGTCAGATATTTGAGGGTAAAAGAAAGTTGTTACCATTGCCTTTAAAACCAGTTTCCACAGAAAGACCTTTTCAACAATGGGGGTTAGATTTTATTGGAGAAATTCATCCCCCTTCTTCAGGGCAACATAGATGGATTTTAACTGCTACAGACTATTTCACTAAATGGATCGAAGCCATCCCATGTAGACAGTCTAATGATTCTGTGATCATAGGGTTTTTAGAAACAAACATACTCTCAAGATTTGGCTGTCCGGAAAATATTATAACAGATAATGCTGCTGCATTTAAATCAAAGAAAATGATTAATTTCTTCCATAAATACCATATTACTCTAGGTCATTCAACAGCCTATTACCCTCAGGGTAATGGATTAGCAGAATCCTCCAATAAAAGCTTGATCAATATCATTAAGAAATTGTTGGAGGAAAATAAAAAGAACTGGCACAAGAAACTGACCAATGCATTATGGGCAGATAGACTTACAACTAAGAAATCCATTGGGACTAGTCCATATGAGTTAGTTTATGGCATTGAAGCAAGATTCCCATCATCTTTAGGAATCCCTGTTATGAAATTACTTCAGGAGGCTCAAGTGGAGCCAAATGACATTCAAAGAAGAATTAATCAAACAATCCACCTGTAGCAAACTAGAGAAGAGGTATACCAAAGATCACAAGTCTTACAGGAAAAGCTAAAGAAAATGTTTGATAAAAGGACTAAAGCAGAGGATTTTCAATTAGGAGACAAGGTCCTAAGATGGGATTCTAGAAGAGAAGAAAAAGGGAAACATGGAAAGTTTGATTTCTTGTGGAAAGGGCCATATATCATTCATGCCTTGCAGGGAAACAACACTTACTTTTTGAAGGACTTGGACAATTCAGAAGTTGAAAAAGGACCGGTCAATGGTCGAATGCTCAAGCATTATTTTGATCCAATTTACTAGAGTGTTTTAATGTTTCTAACTTGTACATAATATATTGTTTTCTTGTTTTATTTTTGTTAATGCAGTTTGGATTGGATGGTGAATTCTGGAAGTTGAAGCCCGAAGTGAAGGCCCTGAGCTTCAAGAGTTTCACTATCATATGTAAAATAAAGCTACCAGAAGGAGGAAGATTTCATACTTTCAGTTTGAAGACATTTTGAGGCATCTGACCTGTTGTTCTTGACTTTCCACAAGGAAAAGCCATCCCCAAGTGGAGCCAGTGTTAGCCTCCTATACCAATAGGTTTCATCTTTCATGATTGTCTTGATTGAATTATGGAATATGTTCAAACCTTCTTTCTTGAGCAAAGGTGTTCCATATTCTTGAAAACCAAAAAATCAGAAAAATTTAAAAAAATGTAAAGAGGGTATACCCTAAAAGAAAGATCAAAAGGTAAAAAGAATAAAATGGTCAAAAAAGAGAAAGAAATGAACCCCAAGCAAAAAATAGACCAAGGAAAGTGTGCAAATCCAAATGCCACTACTTTTTCATCTGTTGTAATAAAGCAATTGTGTGCAGCTTTGCCACAATTCATGAATAAGTCAAACTGTTTAAACTTGGCTTAGTCATATTTCAATTTCATGTTATAGATTAGAGAATAAATATCTAGCCAAATAGTTTAATCTTGGCAGATAAGTAGCTAGGTAGAGTGAATAAAAGGTGCTCAACAGTTTAATCTGAGCCCTTTGATGTAATAAGGGTAGAAATAGATAGATCTATCATGTAAAAAGGAAAAGATTGAAAATGGTTTGCAAGTCTAAATGCACCCTAATAAAGAAGAGAAAATGGTAGTGTTAAGTAGATAGGGTAGGTAGATGGTGCTGCAAAGTGTTATCTGATGAATGGTGCTGCTACATGTTGGTTAGTCATTTACTTTCATCACAAGTACTAAAGCAGGAAATACACTGAAAAATCACAGCAAGTGAAATAAACATAAGCCAGAAAGGGATACAAAAGCAATTAAGCACTGAAGTATCTTCTTTCAGAACGCCAAAGACAGATACTGGAGACATTAAAAGAACCTTCATTAACATCAAAACAAAGAATGATCCATTGAAAATGAAGGTATATGATCAGTATATGAAGATGGCTCCTCATAATCAAGAAAGACTGATGTCAGCATTTGATCTTTCACAAGGTAAAATGCTGATGAGCCACTTCAAAGCAAAGGTGCCAAAGCCAACTTCAGCAACAGATTACATCAGATCAAATTTTGAAGTTTTAGTAAAGGATATCCATCCCCTGGATCAGATAGAGCTTCATAGACAAACAGGGGAAATGGTTTATTCTACTCTCACCAACAAAGCCATGGCAGCTTTAACGCTACAAGATTCTCTGAATAACACTACTGCATAATTGAAAATTGAGAAGGCCTCCTCACAGGCCAAGGATAATAGAATAAAGTCTCTAGAAGAGATAATTATTGGTTTGGGTCACAATCCCAAGGACATCAAAGGTATTGAGGCATTGGTAAAAAAGAAAGAGGATGATATAGCTGCACTCAGAAAACAGCTAAAACTACCAGCCTCGAGGCACCCTCAGACACAGGAAGTTATAAAAGGAAATTCACAGGAAGAAATGATGGAGTTGCTCTTGAATATGACAGAGCGACTAAATGAAACAGAGAAAGAGTTGGAAAAAGCATTGCAGGAACAGGAAATAATCAAGCAGACTTCAACAACAGGTACTACAACCACAGGGCAGCAGGAACAACCACCTCAGGTGAACACTTCTAATTTGAATTCTGAGGACTTAATAAAACAGATGGAGAGTTTGCAGCTAAGGGTCACAGAACTCCAAGAAACAAAATTGCAATTGACAAAATTGGAGGAAAAATATGACACATCTAAAAAGACAGCTGCTGACAACCTCAGGGAAATAAAAAGATTGGAAAAATTGGTTGAGGCTTTGCAAAAAGATCTTTCACTGGAAAAGCCTCTGAACGAAATAAATGATATTCTTTGGGGTAACATCATTGAATTAATAAGGGATATTTGGCCCTCGATTCAAGCTATTTTTGAGCAAAATGAGTTAGTCAAAATAGCACAATAAGAAATAAATAGAACCAGACATGAATTAAGAGGCAGGCCTGAGCAGGCCCAGCAGCTCATTCAATTCTTGAATTCCAGAACAAAACAACAGCTTGCATTGTTAGGAATTGATGACAGGACAGGTGCAGTTTTGGAAGCAAAGAGAGTTTTCACCAAGAGGACTTTCATGAAAAATTTAGAAAGAAAGTGTACAGACATTTTGGTCGACATCAACAATTTCAGAGAAAAATTCCAAGCTCTACTGGATAGTGGGTTACCAAGTCCCATGCTCACAGAAGATCAAATAGTAGACTTGGAAACCTATGAGAAGAGAATAAAGGCTCATGCTAAAAATGCAGCTGTAGGTTCTACTAGCTCATCAGAACCTGCATTACCAACTGGGAAAAGTATTTATGATAAAGTGAGGAATCTATTTCATCTGGAGCATGAAATAAAGTATCTATTTCCGAACGAGCCCACTTTTTATAAACTTACTGAAGCAGATGAAACTTTAAGGAAACTCGGAAGAACTATGATACCAGATGATCAATGGTGGAAGGAAATGCTGGAAGTTCTGTAAAAGTTGTTTTCAGGATGAGATTTTATCTTTACTATCAAGTAAATGGTAAAAACAGAAAGACAGATGAAAGAGGATCAGATGAAAGGTTAAAGAGTATCCGTGAGAAGAAAGAGTATTCAACAAGTCAAAGAAATACGCAAGGGACAGCACAGAGTCCTATTTTAAGCACTTATCTCTAGCACGTCCATGAAGAAAGGAACAACACATCAGCCGTTACCCATTATTCTATTTACGAGACCATTTGTCTCTTGTTTGTTTGTAAATATGCTTTAAGTCAGCCTAGATTATTGGCTAAGATAGTGTAAGATGGTTAGGATTATTTTGTGTATAAATAAACCCTCAAAGAGAGTGTTGAGGGTGGATTCTATTACTCTGCTGTAACATTGAGATTTTCGGAATAAAAGCTTTTTGGAGAAATTTACTTGTGGCTTACTGGATGACGATTTGAAGCACTGGACTTGTTGCAGGATTCATGTGTTGGACTACAGTTCAATAAGTGTTTCTACCTTTTGTCTGAAATTTTATATTAGTTTTTAATACCATCATATCCATTTCTGAATAATTTACATAAAAGATTGAAACATAATTTTCTTAATTGTACTCTGTTTTCAAATGTGATTGTTCTTAATGTTTTCTTCTAAATTAGTTATAAGCATGAATTCTTAAATGCTCTTGCTTTGCTAATTTAAACACTGTTGATTACTATAATAAAGAATTCTTCATTTCTCTTTGTTTGTAGTCATCTCATTTCTTTCTTTTGGACATGGTGAAAGATTCTTAGTTGCCTTTCATCCCTTCAAAATCATCCCATCCACTTTAAATTTTAAGGATTGTTCTCTGTCTAGCTATCTTGCCCTGTAATACCATCTTGTGCTTAGAATAGAAATCCAGTAAAGCCATCCTTTGACTCCATAGCCCAATGGACTAAAAGCTCTCAACCTTGCCCTAAGTTTGTGTATTCCACCATTTTCCCAAAACAAACTCTTGAATCTATAACTAGCCTAAAACCTTCCAAGAACAAAGATAAATTATAAAGAGAGAGCCCTCTCTGGATGCAGATTGGCTAGATTCTGCATCTAAAAGGTTGGTTTGTGGTTACCTCGGGTATACTTTCCTCTTACACAACTTCTAGGAAAACCTGAGTGATAACAGGTCCCACCTTATATTACTTTGTTTGTTTTAAAAATAGAACAATGGGACCTTTAGTCGTTTAATCTTGCGCAGAACCTTATACATATCCTCCGGTTGGGGTAATGGTTCTTGGAATAAGGTTTATATATATATCCTCCGGCTTGGGTCATGATTCTTGGAATTATATATATATATATATATATCCTTCGGCTTGGGTAATGATTCTCGGAATAAGATTTATATATATACTTTTCCGCTTGGGTTAAGATTCCCGGAATATTATGTATCCTTCCGCGTGGGTTACGGTTCCCGGAATTGTGTTTATGTATCCTCCACCTGGGTTACAGTTCCCGGAATTTATGTTTAGTGTATCTACCAGCTGGGGTAGTGATTCTCGGAATAATGACTCTTCCTCTGTTTCTGCCTTTCTGTGATAACGGCTCTGCCTCTACCTCTGCCTTTTCCTTTCTACTTCTGCCTTCGCTGCTTCTGCCTCTGATTTCACTGTACCTCTGCTGCTCGACCTCTGCCTCAACTACTGTGATAACGGCTCTGCCTCTATATTCACTGCCTCTGCCTCTGCCTTAGCTGTGCCTCTTTCTCTGTCTCTGTCATTGCTTCCATTCTGCTGTTTGATTGTTACATTTCGACATTCTCTTCTGCCTATCTCCTTTGCTTCCTTTGTTCGCTTCTTTGCTGCCTCTGCTACTTGTTTTCTGCCTCTACCTCTCTGCTACTTTGCTTCTCTCTTTGTTTCATATGCTCCTTTATTTATGCTACTCCTTAATTCTCCTTTTGCTACCTCTGCTTCTCTAAATGACCCTATCTCTGCTGCTCGACCCTCTCTACACCTTGCTGCTATGCTGCTCTCTTTGCCTTGTTGCTGCCTCAGGTGTTCCTCCTTTTCCATCTCCGTTGCCATCAATGACAACATTTCCAACATCCCCTACCGTCATATCAACTACCACTATGATCCTAAACATTGGGAAAAAATGGTTCAAACAAGTAGAATTTAATCAGTTCTATTATGAGCCATATATTAAACCAAGGTACAAGAAGGAGAGAAAGAGGATTTTTCCTTTCTCTTACCTCTTGGATAGATATGTCCCCATGATTAAAATCATCATGAGGTACTTTACTTCTGAGGGTAGGTTTTCTAGATTGTACTCCTATCATATTTGGCTACTCATGAAATTCATGAGGGTAACAATTCTCAATAAATATTACTATCTCTACCAGAGCATTGACAATATGGCTTTTATTTCCCAAAAGAGAGATTATGATCATCAAATGCAAAGTGTCTTTCACCACTCCCTCAACAAGATGATGGTCCTCCATCACCTTGATCAGTTAGACATCAGATGGGACACCTTCATATCCAATGAGATTTTCACTGTCCCACCTATTCAACATGGCCAAGATGCACATTCATAATCTCATCCTTCCACATACATTCCTCCATCTCAACCTACAATTTATACATCATCACCAGATCAATCTCCTTCACCCACCTCACCACCATCATCTCCATTTCACATTGAGACTGGGTCACCTAGAAGAGGTACAATTAACAAGTCTAAGAGGTTTTATTTGGACACATTGGCACATACCTATTAGAGAGGTCATAGGCAGGTGTTTTACCCACATATTTTGGGAGGGGGCCTACCTTCTTCACCAAAAAATCAGGTACACAAATGCATGGAAAAGATGGAAGAGGTGGAAATATACGAAGAGAAAGGCCTCCATGTGAAAGAGGCATATTTTGAACTTGTAGACTTGAAAACAATTGATGATGATGATCCTTCCTTCATCATACAATAGAGGGAAGCCAAGATTAGAGAGCTCCAAGCTAATCTTGACATGTCCAAGTTTTTCATTACCTTTCTCAAGCAATAGAACCAATAGCTGAAGACGAAACACTTCATCGATGAAGTGAAATGAATCAAAGTAGAAAGAAAATAAAAGAAGGCTAAATCCTTGCTTGAAAAGACAATAGACAAGTATGGTGAACCTGATGATGAGGAGGACCAGCCTCCAAGATATATACCTAGGACTAGAGGGCTAAAAAGAGCTCTACAACTAGAGAGGAAAAAAGAAGTCGAGCTTGCTAAAGAGCTCACTGTTGATGCAAAAATGACAATCATTGTTAATCAATATTGGTAGTATTTTTTTGAGAAGGTAAACCAGCACTTGGAGAAGCTCTTGGAAAAGGCTCAAAAGGAAAATTATATTCAAATAAGGATGGAAAAGCATTATTCCATGAGGACCAAAATTGCAAGGGCCAAGCTCAAAAGAGCCAATGCAAAAATTGAAGCATTGACCAAACAAGAGGAGAAAAGGAGGCTAGACATACTTTCCGAGGTAACACTCCATGCGTGAAAAACATGATAAAAAATCATCCCACCAATTTTTACGAATTTTTTGGCAAATTTTGCAAGTTTGTAAATCTCTGTGTTTTTAGGGACATTTTTAGCACAACAAAAATGTCAAACGTGCAACACCTAGGGTGTTGCGCTCTTTTTTGGGGAATCAAATGAGAAAATGGTCACCACCATTGAATTAAAAATGACGAGGAGATGCACCTTGCACATTTTCTAAGAATTTGGAGGTAGAATGGTCAGTGGAAAGGGAGAAAAACCACCAAAAGACTATGTTTCTGCCTCATTTTTGGCCTTGGTGCTGCGCGTTTACCAGTCTTGGGAAAATGATTTTTTGACAAAGAAAATGTGCTTCATTTTTCAAAATTAAGGCATGTCTAGAAATTAGACTTGAAGGGCTTTCAAACAATCCATATTGGAGAAAATTTAGACACCAAAAAGGCACCCAAAAGCAGCCTTGAAGAGGGAGGGCACGTTTGACACAGAGAGGGCATGTTTGACAAGGAGATGGCGTGTTTGGCAATATTTTGAAATTTTCTGAGTTTCACTTTTGTTTTGATTTTCATCTTGGGAAATGATGATTTTACCTATGTAAATGATGAAAATAAATGTAATTATCATGTTTTTACTATTACCTAGGTTAAATACATTGGGTAAATCAAACAAATGAGGTGTAATGAATCAGGTCACTTAATTTAGGAATGAGTCACTTGGACCATCCTATACTTTAACTATCAGTTCATATTTTTGTGTAATATCTTCCTCACCTCATGGATTTGACCCTTGAGGATGAGTGAATATTTTTTTCATGTCTATTTAGTCACTTTATTCACAATAGACAAGGGTTGGAATTATTTTGATGTTTTCTAGTTGATTAAGGAAACTTTGTACTCTTTCTAGCCAAGATAATAAAGAGGACTTGTAGCTACTTTTATAAGATACGTGTGGTATTGAATGTCTATCATAGTTTCTTTTTCAATATCATATGTTTGAAAGTATTGTTTTCATGTTCACTTTCATTTCTATGTTATGATCTTTTACAAGTTAGATAATTAGAATACATGTTTGCACATGCTTTATTTTGGGTAACTGATCATATTTTGTTCGTCCTCTTCTGGCTGATAAAAATGTATCTCCCATTCTTTTCTTAGCCTTATTACAACCTCAAAACCATTCTATAACAATTATCCTCAAGTGATAATCATTATACCTATCTTTCCCCATTGATCCCTGCAACCCTAACTCATTTTCCCTTACCTAGCTTTCCTAGACCTAATTTCTTCATCCAGTGATTTCCCCAACCAAAAAAATTAAAAACAACCCCTTGCACTCTATATCTAGCCTAAAAATTCTAATTTCTCTAGCCCTCATGGTTGTGACCCTTTTGGAGAGAGCCCTCTCTAGCTTGATAGGGCTAGCTATCAAGTCAAAAGCTTGGTTTGTGGATACCTCTGTTGGGATTGCTTCTTCAGCCTTGGGAATCTTCTGGAGTGATAAAAAGACTTACAAAAAAATAATAATATTTCATGAAGGTTCACAATACAGATAGTAACATGAGACAGAACTGTATAAATCATAATCTAGAATGAAATAGTAAATGATGGAAACACATAAGAAGATGAACAATACACACACCATACAGATTGTGAGTCCTAAAGAGTGCTTCTGGATATATTATATATTCAAAAAGGTACAACATAGTATGCAATGAAAGCTACAACCAATGAACCCTTTCATCCTTCTCTTACATAGTATATATACAAAAGAGGAGTTCTATAAAAAGCCTCCATAAAAAGTGCAATTATGTTTTTTGAGACTTTATTACAATCCTCTACACATAGTAGAGCTTATCTTAAACATAAAAAAATAAAATAAACTGAAATATAATAGAAGACAGAACATAACAGCATGGAGCTTGAAGTGGCTGAGTTGAGGTGGCTGAGTTCTCCTCATTTCTTGGAAAAAATACCTCCACAAAAAGTGCAATCTGCCAATTGAAAAGAACACCTGGACCCTTATCTGCAAAAGTGTAGGAGTAGCTACCTAAAAGAAGAAACCAATTGGAAGATACCTTGACTAGATGACACTTGGAAAAATATCATCAACATTGAGGTTGCATTAAATTTACCATCATTTAGTGTCATTCTTTTGAGAATGGAACCAAAAGAAACCTTTTCTCCTCCTTATACAAAATCCAAAAAGTAATAGCTACTTTTTCCAAAAAGGGTAGTTCTATCTGAGAATATTGTGTATAAGCCAAAAATAAAATGTTTCTTCATATTTTCAAGGTTTTGTATATTCAATCATCAGAGATCTAATGTAGAAGCAAAAATCTTGATAGCTTCACCTTTGGTTACCCTTTTGTTTTACCTTCTCTTGTATACATTATTTTTTTTCTGAATCTTTTTCTTCCTTGGTTCATACGATGGGCTTTCATCAATATTAATTATTTAATCCCTGAGAGGAGGGTTGGATATGAATTTTGTTGTTAATATGAGCTTGTTCTTTGCTCTGGTGTGAGGCCTTTGAATGTATGGATTTGGAATATATAAAGGCCTCTTTCTCACATGTATGACTCTGCTTGACTGTCCTTCTTCAAACTTCGACTCACTAAAATTTGTTTCATTGTGCTTTGTGTCACTTCCATCCTCCTCAAAGGATGAATATGAATTAATTACACCTTTCTTCTACCCTTTGGTTGAAGAACTAGTAGATGAGTAAAGATGAGATATGGTAGGTTCTTCTCCTGTAATAGTATCTAAAACTTTTCTTTTCCTGTTTTTGAGCGAGGAAAATATTTGTGCAAGTGTAGGCTCTTATGGTGCTGAAGTGGAATTTTTTTCTTGATTATCCTATCTAGCTTGTAGAACAGGGTTTAATGTCAAGGTTTCATGGCTGAATTCCACTAAAGGTCCCTCTGTCATAATGAGTTTCCTGCTATGTTTACCCTTTGAAGAGGAACTTTCCTCTTTCTTGTTCTTAGACATAGTGTTTTTGTCAGATAGGGTAGCTTTTTTCTTGATTTTTATTCTATACTCCTGCATGAAAGACCTCAAGGTCTGTGGCTCCTTGGATGATCTGCTAGTATATACCTCCTTGGCTGGTTGCACTACTGGTATGGGAGTAATGATTTGTAATATTCCCAAATTTTCACATGATATTTGGAATATTAGATTTCCTAATAAACCTACTTAGTTAAGTAAATAAAAGGGTGTAGGTAACCATAATCCTCAAGATGAATAAATATCCACTTTTTATGTGTGAATGTGGATTAATTAAGCCTAGATCGACATAAAGGAGGTAGTGGAACAACTGATAATGTGAATGGATTGGAGATCATGTCTCATTAATGAGATAGATCATGGAGGTTGATACAGTCAACTAAGATCTTGGAAGGGATTAAACAGAAGATCATGGAGAATTCATGATGAGATGATGGATGAAGTTGTGCAATTAACGCACACATGATGGAAAGGGTGTAAATTGCAGCTAGGCATGATGGATGACTTGGAGAGACAACGTAGTCAAACATGAAGGATCATGTCCACATGCACAAAATAGTTTAGATGAGGGCCAAGGCATGGGAAGGTTCATAAACTATATAAAGGAGATGAAGGCAACAAGGAAGGAAGGCTATTGAATATTGATTTTGAGGTCTGTTTAGATCTGGAATTGTCATGTGACATTCCATTGCTTTCTTGGGCTGTTTAGCAAAAATTGCAAGTTTTGTTTGCATAAGGTGTTCTTGGTCGAGAATTCCACCTCTTTCTTTGAGTAGCTCTGGAGAGAGGGTTGTACTTAATTCTACATCAGGCATTGGTGCCATATATCTTTTCCTACTTTCTGTAGAACATCCATATTCAAAACATTGTTCATTTCTGAAGATCAGTTTGGAAGGTGGAGGTAGTATTCAGTATTTCAGCTGGAGAACTAGTAAATTTTTATTCCTATCACCTTGGGATTGTAGATCAACATTCCTAGAGCTTCATTTCAGATCTGGCATCAGGCCAAAATTTTTTGACCTCCTAGCAGTAGTAATTCCATCCAGAATTACGTTGTCTATTTGATCCAGATTTATGCAGGAACACAATAGAATAAACATATAACCATAAATAGAGAGATTCAACGGAAGTAACACTTCATTTAATTAATATCAAAGAACTGAAATTTTCTTACAGACAAAATGGAAATAAAACTAGCTAGGGCGTTGGTAGCTATTTCTAAGAAGAGATGTGATGGCTGCAAGCCTCTGAACTGAGTTACGACGAGGCTCGAGGGCCTATTTATTATTTAGAAACAATATGAAATACTAAATAGTGAAAACCCTAACCCTAGGAGATGAAGTGCCAAAACTATGGGCCCCGTTTGGGTAAATTGGTGTTTCAACTTCCCGAGGACGCAACTTTGGCATACGATCTTCGTTTGACACGTACCATACCTTGTTAGAAAGATCTATCCGAGGAATACAAATTTTGAGTGAGAAACATTTTTCCATGGACTCATGTTTCTCTCCGTTTTCCCAAAAAACAGTGTTTAGGACCTCAAAACGGCTCCAAAAGTTCAGGACCTGAAAAACTGCTAAAAATAGTAAGTTGTGCCGAAACTGAAAAACTGAAAGAGACAATGGTGGGGCCCCAAGTGGAATAGGCAGGTGACCACCAATATCCACTTGGATCATTCCTCCCCCCTTAGGAAGCAATGGTCCCCATTGCGTTAAGTTCCTCCATGATATGAGGAAATTTCTACTGAACTTGGTCCCTGGTGAACCACTTTCCTTGGTGCAGTAGTTGGCCAGCTTTGACAACTCGATACAGTTGGATCTTCTGTTGGTGAGTGTTCTTGATTTGCATGTCCATGATACAATATGTGGTGGCCTATTCCATGCAGTCTGGGTTTAACTCTGTTGGTGTGAGTTGTTCTACAATGTCAGAGGTGTCCACTAGAGGTGGGAAGTAAGGACAAAGGCGATCCACATTGAAGACTGGGTGCAGACCAAGGAATGGTGGAATATTGAGCTCGAAGGCATTGTTCCCTATAGCCTTGGTGATGGTGTACGACTCGTATCAGAGAGGGTGAAGCTTGTGGTGGGGTCTAGTAAGGTGCTCCTTCTACAAATGTAACCATACTATGTCGCCCACCTAGAAGTTGTGTGGCACTCGGTGTTGATCATGGTGTTGCTTGTACTTGGCATTCGCTCTGTCCAATATATCATGAACCTGTTGGTGGATGTGTTGAATGCGCTCGATGAAGTTGTTTTCTTTTTCAACTTAAAAATGGACATGAGTCGAATCAGCCTGAGTAGCTGCAAATGGCATGGCTACTTCAATGGGACATAGTGGCTGGAATCCCGAGCCCACCTGAAAGGGGCTATGGCCAATTGAACTATGGAGAGCCCAGTTATAAATATGTTGTACATAGTGGAGGCTCTCATCCCATGTGCGTGGATGCTTTGAATTTTACATGCACAAAAGGTGTACAATCATTATGTTGATGACCTATGTCTGGACATCTGTTTGGGGATGGAAAGTTGTGGACTTGGTGAGCTTGGTGTCCAAGATTGACCAGATCCTGGACCAAAATTTGCTGAGAAACCTTCTATCCTGATCTGATATGATAGACTATGGGATCCCAAAGTGCACCAACACTCGTTCAAAGAAGAGTTTAGTAGTGGATTCTACTGTGATATTCTTCTTGCAAGCCGCCATAATGGCCATCTTTGAGAATCTGTCGACGACCACGAAAACACAGTCATTTCCATGCTTAGTAGAAGGCAGGCCCGACATGTAATCCATGGAGATGGATTCCCAAGGTCGACTAGGGGTAGGTAGCGGAGTATATAGGCCTTGCTTCTTGATGGTAGGTTTGGCAATGACATACGTAGTGCAGGATCCGATGCGCTTCTAGACATCCTTTCGAAGGTTCGGCCAATAGAAATACTTCTCCAGTACTGCTACTTTTTTCTTGACCCTGAAATGCCTAGTGACTCTACTGTAGTGTTCTTCCTATATCGTATTGGCACGCTCACTTGAAGGAACACAAAGGTGTCCTAGGTGACATAAAAGTGCATCTTGGAGGTGAAAATTTGGAACTTGCGTACCCCCCAAGAGTGCCTTGTAAGTGTGGCCGAATTCTAGGTCACTCTCGTAGAGAAGTGGCCAATCAGAAGTCTCGTGCCCACAAGAGTTGAGAACGGTGGTGAGTGCCATGATCGGTGGTTAGCTAAAGCAGTCTTCAACATTATTGGTGCTACCCTTCTTGTACTTGATGTTCAAATGAAACTGATGTAGATATGTGGACCACTTCTGATGGCGATCATTCTGCAACTTCCCTTGTGTCTGTATGAACTATAGGGGTCGGTGGTCTGTGTGGATGATTGTTTCCTTCCCCAAAATTTAATGCTTCCATTGTCGACAAGCTTGCACAATGGAATACATTTCTTTTTCATAAGTGGGATACTTATGAACTGTGTTAGACAATGTCCCACTGTGATATGCCACTGGATGTCCCTGTTGAGTAAGAACTGCCCCAATAGCATAGTCAGAGGCATCTGTCTCAATCTCAAATGGTTGTTGCAAGTCTGGTAATGTGAGCACTGGGGTAGAACAAAGGTGATTTTTCAATTCTGTGAACGCCTTCTGTTGAGGTTCTGAAAAAAAGATTTTTTCTCTCGCTCCTCCCTTGGTGACTTGACTCAAGGGCCAAGTGATATGAGAGAATCCAAACACGAACCTACGGTAGAAATTAGCAAGACCCAGAAAGCTGCGGAGCTCTGTTATAGTGGTTGGGGCTGGCTAATCCCAAATGAATTAGATCTTGGCTGGATCCACATGCACCCCCCTTTCATCAATAATGTATCCCAGATATTGAACTCGGATGTGGTGAAGGTGCTCTTCCCAAGTCTGGATGAAGATCAGAATGTCATTCAAGTACACCACTATAAATGAGTTGGTGAATGGTTGCAAGATGTCGAACATCATCCTCATGAAGGTTGCGGGAGAATTTGTCAACCCGAAAGGCATGACCAGCCATTTGAAAAGGCATTCCTTGGCTTTGAGGGCAATCTTCCACACATCAGAGGGTTAAATTGGTACCTAGTGATATCTAGACTTCAAGTCGATCTTGCTGAAATGTTTTACACCTTTGAGTTGGTCCAGAAGGTCATCAATCCATGGGATCGGGTACCTATTCTGGATAGTGATCTTGTACAATGCTCGATAGTCAATACAGAGTCTCCACGTCCCATCCTTTTTCTGTACCAACATGATCGGGCTCCCACAGGGCAATGAACTTGGTCGGATGTGACCTTTCTGTAGCAGCTCCTAAATCTGCCTCTTCATTTCATCATTCTCCAGAATAGAGCGCTGATAGATCAGTCCATTGGGTAGTAGCACACCTGGGGTCAGATCAATTAGGTGCTTGACCTGACAGTGCAGTGGAACCCGTGTGGGTGAGGTGAAGATGTCCCCGTAATCCTGCAAAACCTTATCCATTTGTTGTTGTCGTGAAGAGGGGCCCTGTCTGGAGGTGGTGGCCACAATCTTCTTCTTTCCCTGGGGGAAGATCATCAGGAAAACAAATTTCTTGGTTTGGGAAATGAGCTTACTACATTGTTTTGTAGTAACCAAATAGATAGCGGCAGGAGGTGGTACCTCTGGTATCCTGTACAACTTATTTCCCAAAGTAACAATAACAACATGAGGCCGAGACTCATACACATCATGACACTTCCACAAGTATGGTTTTCCTAATAATACATCAGAAACATCAATAGGATCAACGTCGCATAATACCTCATCCGCGAAGGGCTTGATGTTATAGGGAAGGCGACACTGCTGGCTAACGCGGAGATCTCGTCCTTGGTGAAGCCACCCGATGGTGTATATATGTGGGTGAGCTGTGGTGGGTAAGCCAAACCGCTTCACGGTGTCTGCTAAAATGAGGTTCTTTTGGCTCCCATTGTCGAAAATGAACTATACTAGGGAGCCCTTTACCCACATCTGGGAGTGGAAGAGATGTTCCTCCTCCTCTAGATGTTCCTCCTCCTTTTGGATATTCTTAGTGGCAACAACGGAATTGGGATCTGCATAAATAATCTATTTCCCTTTGTCATTCCCCTTTTCAGGTTCTGATTCAAAGTCAGAGCATGCATCTGACTCAGAAGCCCTCATCTTGGCCACCATCGACTGCTTGGCCCAACACTCACTTGTGTTGTGAGTGGAGCTTTTATGGAACTCACACCACTTTCCTGTGTCCTTCTTTGGCTTTGCGGTGTTGTTCTTTGCTTGTGGCTTCAACAGGTTTTCTTGAGTCACCATGCCTTGGCTTTGTCCTTTGATCTGCGATTTGGGAGCACCTTTCCCTTGATTTTGATTCGCAGATCCAAAGTCTCGCTTCTTCTGTTTGAATTTTTTCTCAATCTCGGTAGCATACCGGTATGTTGTACCAAGCAAGGAGATGTCGAGGAACTCCATTTCCTCTTGAATGTATCTGTGTAGAAAACTGCAATACTTTAGCACTAGATGTTTCTCTGAATCTTTGATACCAAACTTGGTGCGCAGGGTATGGAACAGATTCATTAGCTCATGCACATATTGATCCCTTTGTTGTCGCAGCATGGTCCATTGTATGTACTTGTCCTCATAGCTCCCCAAGGGATAGTATTTTTCCTTGATGGAATCTTGGAAAGAATTTCAAGTGGGTACGGCCGAGAACAGAGATGGTTCAGTCTCATCCTTTTTCTCATAGTGGGTTTCCCACCAGTCCTTGACATGGGGGGCATCTTTGAGGAGTGCAAAAATAATCTTCTCCCTATCAAAAAAGTCAGGAATCAAGAAATATCCTTCTAATAGATTCAACCATATATCTACGACATCTACATCTATTTGACCCTCAAATATGGGAATGTCAAAATTTACTTGTACCTTAAAAGGAGTCGCACCTCCAGAGTGGCTGCTGGATGCAGATGCACCACCAGTGGGTAGCCGTTGAAGGATCTGGGCAAAGTTATCCATCATCATGTTCCTTTGTTTTTTAAGGGCCTCCTCGAGAAATATTTTTATAGGATCTCATGCTCCCTCATATTTCTGTTCCTCCCCCATGGGCGTCCGTTGGGGTTTGCGAGGCTGATCTTGCAAAGGTTCCACCAAATCGAGGCCTAACTCCTTATACCCCGACCTCGTTGGGGACATGCAAATATGGATCGAGAAAAAGCAGACTGATCTGATACCATTTATCTATATTTATGCAGGAACACAACAGAATAAACATATAACCATAAATACAGAGATGCAGCGGAAGTAACACTTCATTTCATTAATATCAAAGAACTGAAATTTGCATACAGAAAAAATGGAAATAAAACTAGCTAGGGTCTTGGTAGCTATCTCTGAGAAGAGATGTGACAGCTATAGGCCTCTAAACTGAGTTACAATGAGGCTCGAAGGCCTATTTATTATTTAGAAACAATGAGAAATCATAAACAGACAAAACCATAACCCTAGGAGATGAAGTGCCAAAACTATGGGCCCCGTTTGGGTAAATTGGTGTTTCAACTTCCTGGGGACGTAAATTTGGAATACAATCTTTGTTTGACACGTACCATACCTCTTTAGAAATATCTATTTGAGGAATACAAATTTTGAGTGAGAAACATCGGTCTATGGACCCATGTTGCTCCCCATTTTCCCAAAAAACGTTGTTTAGGGCCTCAAAATGGCTCCGGAAATTTAGCACCTGAAAAACTACTAAAAATAGTAGTTGTGCCAAAAATGAAAAAATAAAAGAGACAATGGTGGGGCCCCAAGTGGAATAGGTGGGTGACCACCAATATCCACTTGGATCACTATTATTGCAGATCCAAAGAGGAAGGAAGTTTCTATCATTTCAGCTAGTAATCCTGTGAGAGGTCATTCCCTCACCTTTCCATTAGTATTTCCATCAACCTAGAGTCTATTGGAGCATATTTCAGTAGGCATAGAGCCTCTTCCTCTTATACATTTTAGTTTTTGTAGCAGCTTCATATTCAATTGCTGCAACTTGAAGGAGGAAGAAGAGGAGATAAGATATCAAGCTCCTAGCTTGTAGAACTGAAGGAGGGATCAGCCCTCAAAGCATAGATCTATTTATACATCATATTGCAGTCATATTTATATCAGATATATTTTTAGATCTGTAAACACAGTAGATAAAGGATCAAACCCTAGGAGGGTGATTTTCCAAATTTGTATATTTGGAAAATCCTTTCTGGGCTATCTTGGGTTTCCATCACATTGGCCAGATCTTGAATCTTAGCATCATCAGAGTTCCTGAGCTCCCTAGATCTGCATTTTCTTTTGTAGCAGTTCATGTATATATTTAGCAAAAGGGAAAATGTAGTATTTCTTCCTGTAATCTCACCAGTTACATAGTGCTAGTTGTAACATCATTGCAGGGTGATTCTATACCATATCTTGGGCTAGATCTACTCATCTTTTGTACATTGTGTAACTTAATCATCTCCATCTAATAAAATGGCTCAAATTCTCTATAAATTCTGATGTTGTCTTTAGATTTTTTTTTTACTTAGTTGCAGTTCTTATATTTTGTTTAAGTATTACTGCATTCTCCCTTTTGGGATATTATAGTGAAATCATAGCATGATATTTGGCTCAGCTTGTGGACACTTCATCTTTTGCATCAAAAGAAGAAGCAGATAGATGATATCTATCATGAAGGAGGATATTTTTTCCATTCCTCTCTTTAGATCCAAGCAATATCTCTCCAAGTAGGTCTATCAAATGAAGGGAGAAAGGAAAAGGAAGGATCCAAGAAGAAGATTTTAAGAGGAACGTCCAAGCACTTCCTATCAGCAGAAAAGAAGACCGGAGAATCATAGATCTCCTCATAGATCTACTGTGCCCAGTTTCTTTGAAGAAGGTGAGAGGTATAGAAATGAATAAAGAAGAGAACCTGAGACTCATGAGACTCTTATTTTGTATCTTGAATAGTACAAGGCATATTTTAGAGAATTCAAATAGAGTCTAACTCTCCAAGAATTATTTGAACTCAAAGAGGAAAGAAGATCCTATAGCAGCAATAGAGGGAAGAGGCACAATAGATTCTATTTTCCTACATTTGATGGGTCTTCCTCAAGCACTGTTACATCTTGGAGGAAAGAATTAGATACATTTTTCATCCTACATCCTATGGCTTAAAAAGAGGTTGTCCAAATTGCAACACTTCATCTCTTAGGTGAAGCCAATAATTGGTGGTTTAGTCATATGGAGCATGCAAAGGTGACTAAGTATTTAGATTTCTTTCACAAGTTGAGGAAGAAGTTTGATGTGAAGAAGACAAATATGTACCACATAGATACATTTCCTAAGGAAACAAAGGAGGATGTCCATCTTGTCACTCTGGACAAGGAGTCACTACATTCACCACTAGCTGCAGAAGTACTTACATTTGGAGAAGAGACACTTGCAACTTTGCAAGATAGTCTTGAGCTCTTAACACATAGATTCGCATGCATGATTCAGGAGATGCATGAGGAAGAGGAGGAAGATTTCAGTGCTAGTACATTGGTAGAAGAGCATCCATCTCTCTTACCAGCAGTTGGATATTCCATTGTCTCGGTTCGAGGAACTCTCGTGTTCTTTCAAGAGGTTCCCACACATCAGTTGATCCAAGGTATGAATACACATTCATCACCTATTGTTCAAGTAGATCTTATTGAAACTTATGGGGACATTCCATCAGGGCCAATGCATAACCAAGGGTTGGAAAAAAATGTTGATTTGAAGTAGCAACATATCAGAGTGCAGAGGACCCTTGATTTGGTCAAGGAGGAGATGAAAAACTATCCCAGTTTGTCATGGATGGACTAAATTCAACCCTTTGAGTTGAAATGTGGTGTTTCAGAAGAAGGGATGAGCATGATCCTATGTACAATGACTGGTTATGATATTAGTATTGTACCTTGCTTTGAGATAGCATATATATTGCCTTGCAGATCTACAATGTTGTCACTTAGTAGCAGTGATAATGAGGAGGCCCCATTATTCTTGGAGCATCTGAAGGTAGCTTCACTCATGAAGCAATGGAGGTTATGATGATGAATGGTAGACATCTTGATATGAGAAATATTTTCTCCTTCATTTATGACACTTTCTCAATGAGCATTTCATAGCTCAAAGAGAGACTTCTACCTACAACAGACCCAAAACCTCATTGGTTTTGGAAGGCCATGGATGGGAAGAAGATCTCATCAAGAGATCTCATTGGAGGTGCACTTAAACATTTCATGGAGTGCAAAGTTCTTCATCAATTTGAGGAGGTTGGTGTGCTCCAATGGGAGGATACCAAGTATTTGTAGAATGAAATCCATCATCCACATTGGGATGAATGGTTGATGATATGGAGCAAGGGGTTTCCCAACCACTTGCAAATCTATGATAGGCCAGCAAGAAGCATGGTTTTGTTGGTTTCTCTTGGGTGAGTATGGCTACCACTCAATGAGTCATAATTTTCTGATTCACGCCTTACACATCACTGGAAGAATGCACAAGAAGAAGGCATGGTTACTTTGGTTGTTGATGAGAGAGTTTGGACATAACACGATGTATCTTATGTCCTTATATTTTCTCTTGTTTGGGATATGTCTCATGTCTTTACATGTATTTATGTTTGGGATGTATCTCATGTTCATGTATGTAATTGGGTTTGGGAGAAAGCATAACTCTCACATGATGTGGCATAAAGGAGTTTGTTTGTATTATGTTGATGAGACATCTCGCATGTCCACTACTATATTGTTTCCCCATGACTTTCATCATGATAATTCAAGGAGACAACAAGAATCCTTGTTGCTATGGTTACTATTGGGAGAGTATGGGCTAAATTATTCCCATACATTACATGACACTGCTGGAGGATGGCAATAGGAGGCCTTACAGCATTGACTTCTGTTGGGGGATTATGGTCATTGTACATGATATGAGGATGATGTGATGGGGCAGCAAGATGCCTTATTGAGGTGGCTTCTTTTGAGAGAATACGACCACTACAATTGGTATAATGATGATGTGATATGGAAGCAAGAGGAATTGTTGCGTTGGCTTCTATTGAGAGAGTATGGCTCTCATATTCTCATTGTTAATTTGGCATGGCAACAAGAAGCATTGTTGTGGTGGCTTCTTTTGAGAGAGTATGACCCTCTTACTTATTTTCATGATGATCGAGCATGGCATCAGGAGGTTTTGTTGCGTTGGTTGTTATTAGGAGAATATGGTTTGACATTGTTTATGTTTTCCCATATGTCTCTACTTCTTGTTTTTCACTATGATGGTGTGATGTTTGATTCCTACGTGGCCAACATGGCTAATGATGAGGGAATTTATGTATGTAATCTACTCTATGTATCATGGGTTGGAGAGATAGTTAAAGAGTTGGGACTTTCCACTTTTGGAATGAACCACTTCATCTTATGTATCTCATGTGCAAACAAGAACTTTGCTCATCATTTGGTTTCCACTTGGATATTCATTGATGAGGAAGGGTATCTAAATTTTCAGTTGAAGGCCATTCTAGACATTCTAGAGAGGCAAATTTGGAGCTGAACATACATGACACATTGTGATAGATGGGAAGGCCTTACACATGAGGATGCCATTTGGAAGGAGGATGTTTGTTGTAGCATCCACTTGTTGCAGTTGCTTGAGGACAAGAAACATTTTGCCGAGGAGGACTGTAATATTCCCAACTTTTCACATGATATTGGGAATATTAGAGTTCCTAATAAACCTACTAAATTAAGTAAATAAAAGGGGGGAGGGACCCATAATCCTCAAGATGAATAAATATCCACTTTTTATGTGTGAATGTGGATTAATTAAGCCTAGATATACATAAAGGAGGTAGTGGAGAAAATACTAATGTGAATGGATTGGAGATCATGTCTCATTAATGAGATATATCATGGAGGTTGATACAATCAACTAAGATCTTGGAAGGGATGAAAGAGAAGATCATGGAGCATCATGATGAGATGATGAAGAAAATTGTGAAATTAATGCACACATGATGGAAAGGGTGTACATTGCACCTAGACATGATGGATGACTTGGAGAGACAACACAATCAAACATGAAGGATCATGTCCAAATCCACAACACAGATTAGATGAGGGCCAAGGCATGGGAAGGCTCATAAAATATATAAAGAAGATGAAGGAAATAAGGAAGGTAGGCTATTGATTATTGATTCTGACGTTTTTTTAGATCTGGAATTGTCACGTGACATTCCATTGATTTCTTGGGATGTTTAGAAAACATTGCAAGTGTTGTTAAACATAGGATGTTTCTGGTCGAGAATCCCACCTATTTCTCTGAGTAGCTCTGGAGAGAGGGTTGTACTTCATTATACATAAGGAATTGGTTCCATATATATTTTCCTACTTTCTGCAGAACATCTATATTGAGAAATTGTACATTTCTGAAGATCAGTTTGGAAGGTGGAGGTAGTCTTTAGTATTTCAGCTGGAGAACCGGTGAAGGTTTATTCCTATCACCTTAGGCTTGTACATCAACATTCCCAGAGCTTCATTTCAGATTTGGGATCAGAAAAAAATTTGTTGACCTCCTAGTAGCAGTAATTCCATCCAGAATTACGCTGTCTATTATTGCAAATCCATGGAGGAAGGAAGTTGCTAGCATTTCAACTAGTAATCCTATGAGGGATCATTCCCTCACCTTGCCATCAGTATTTCCATCAACTTGTAGTCTATTGCAGCATATTTCAGTAGGCATAGAGCCTCTCCCTCTCGTACAACAAAATTTTTGTAGCACCTACATATTCAATTGTTGCAACTTGAAGGAGGAAGGAGAGGAGACAAGATCTCAAGCTCCTAGCTTGTAGATCTAAAGGAGGGATCATCCCTCAAAGCATAGATCTGTTTATACATCATATTGCAACCATATTTAGATCAGATCTAGCTTCAGATCTATAAACCCAGCAGACAAAGGATCAAACCCTAGGAGGGTTATTTTCCAAAGTTGTAGATCTGGAAAATCCTTTCTGGGTTATCTTGGGTTTCCATCACATTGGCCAGATATTGAATCTTGGCATCATCAGAGCTCCTAAGCTCCCTAGATTTGCATTTCTTGTTGTAGTAGTTAATGTATATCTTCAGCAGAAGGGAAAATGCAGTATTTCTTCTTGTAAGATCACCAGTTACGTAGTGCTAGCTGTAACATCATTGCAAGGTGATTCTAGACCATCTCTTAGGTTAGATCTACTCATATTTTATACATTATGTAATTGAATAATCTCCATATAATAAAATGGCTTAGCTTTTCTGTAAATTTTGATGTTGTCTTTAGATTTATTGTTTACTTAGTTGCAGTTCTTATATTGTGTTTAAGTATTATTTCATTCTCCCTTTTGGGATATTACATGATTGGTGTAGAAGTGGTGGTTTGAACTTTAGCTTTCCTAGTGGAGTTCCTAGTCTATCTGCTAGATGAAATTGAAGATGGACCACCTTGTGAGGGAGTGAGTGCTGGTGTAGGTGTAGGGATTGGCTGCTTCTCTTGTGTTTTTAACCTTCTAGGCCTTCCTACCCTTCTTTTCAAGTTAATACTGCTAAATCCCTCATCTACTAAAAATGTTTCCCATGTGTTTATTTTCTTTCTCAAATGATAAACCACCATTATTTTAATCAAACCTCTATCATAGAGATTACAAATAGAATAGTCTGGGGTTTTCTGTATTCTTTGAGACATTGAAAATAGATAAATGAAGTAAAAATGGTATATTTATATGTTACGATCTAGAGATATGAGCTAGAGCCTCATCTGGTATTTATGCACAGTTAAAAACCTACCCTCATAGGCTATGTAACATTGTACAGTGGTAATGACATGTTTTCATTCAGGTCTAAAACATGAAATATGAATATAAGGGGTCCAAACAATATTCTCATGTTTAGGATTTAAATATATATTCAAATAAGCTTTAAGTAGAGTTTTGCTATTCTTGTGCCAGGACTCACATGTGGCTAATGTATGGGTTTCCCTTACAATGATATTTTTGGTGATATTGAAGGTCTGAGACCCAATCCTGACCATTTATCCATTGAATGTCTAAGAAAATACTTGAGCCACTACCACATTTTCACCTGAAAACTTCCTTAAAAACTGATACCACCCTGCTTCCTTGAACTGAGGCTTATCACGATGGTCAACAAAATGGGTGTTAGCTAGCTCTGAATGGATCGCATTACCTCCCTTGCCCATGTTGTTAACAATTAACCTAACCACCAATGAAAATTTGTAAAACGAGAAAAAACAAGCCTCCAAGAAGCCCTAACTGCTGGCACTTGGTAGTCGATTGTTTTACCGGCGAAAAAAATATGATTTATTGTAGCTATCAGAAGAGTAAACGGAGACAGAGCTCCACAGGCCATAAAACTCAATGAGAGGGAATGACACGAAAACATAAATGATTTAAATATTCTGCCAACTCATTCCACGGAATTCCATCACATTTTTTAATAATTGCTACTTATACTTCACTTTAATACATTCACCCTTTAATGAGTAGAAATATATTTGAGTAGCCTTTAGCAAATAAATAACCAACCATTTTAATATATCCCCCAACGAGAAATAACCAAATTTTAGTTGAGTAACACCTCTTGTTTGAGCATACTTTCACTATTCAAAGAGCAGTGTTTGTTTCACCTGAGTAATGCTTCTTTTGTCTCCTTGTACCATTTTTGCAGGTAATAGCTACTTTTTTGAAAAAGACAGCTATTCCTGTGTTGTTTTTAAAGCTAGAAATTCTAAAGAAAAATAGTTGCCTCTCTAGGGAAGGGTAGCTATTCATGTTTTATTCCTAACACAACTGATGACTCTAAATTTTTGTGTTTGACCTTGAATAGAAAAATCATGGTGAATGAATAAGACTTCTCAATTTGAACCCATGACCTTAACTACTGAAACCAGTTAACAGACTTATTAAAAGAAACTTTTCCCTAATGACTCTATGACACAAACAAAATATTGGACTCAGATTATTTTTGGATTTTGTTAAAAAATGATAAATAAATAATAAATTTTAACCCTCTATGGCTCTCCACCATATGTTAGGAGACAAGAAAGGATCAAAGACAAAACTTACAATGATAACCAGACCTTGAATTTTTTTTGAAAAATTGTAGTGCTAACACACTCAATGGTGGGACAACAATAATCATGGATAACGACCGAGGAGTATATGACCACGTAAAATCATTATTTGAGCTACAAAAACTATAGGTTGATCAGAAAGTTGCGAAATGGCATCTGCATATGAAACAAATGGGCCAGAATATTGGGAGACACATTTTGACCAAACGAGGTTTTCAAAGAGAGATGTGGCCCCAAAAGCCCTAGAAACAAGGTTTTTGAGAGAATTATACTCAGGTGGAAGCGTAGACGTGACTTGACTAGAGGGCATACCTGTCCCACTTCTTATATCATGAGGAGTGAAAATATATGGAAAACCCTTCAGAGGGAACATAGAATCGATGTCAAATTTTAGGATATGGGTTTCAGAAGTTTCCAAAGGAATACTCTAAGGAGTATTCATGAATGGAGTACTTTCCACATTTTACACCATGGATGGTGGAAACAACTAACGAGCAATAGTATGAGATGTTACAGGAGAAGCACCAAAAGGAACATTGGGACCATCAAAAGGAATATACAGTTGCTTAGGAGATACCATGAACATGTCATATAGATGATTTGGATCAAAGACCGTAAAATATGCAGAATGTTTAGTACTTTTTGGCTCAGGATCCTCAGATGATGATGAAAGTGAGTCAATAGGTGGTGGCTGAGACTAGATTAGTTGGACACTTATGAAAATTTCAAGTTCAACACCTTGAGCTTCAAGAGGCCCAGGTAGAAATTTCGAAATCTTAGGAGGAGGTCCTTGAGATCTTTTAGAGTAGGATCGAGGCAAATTCAAAGATTCAGCCACGATGACCTTTAGGACAAGATCAACAAAGGGAAAGGTGGATCACTTTTTAAGAAAATAAGATATATAATTAACCATGAAAGTTAAAGGTAAGAGTACTGCACAGGTAGGATGTTATCGTGGGTAGTAAAATTTAGAATTAAACAAATAAGTAAAAATGGGTAAATCTAGGCATATAGAATTACCAGGTATCCGTGAACTGCAATATACACCTTGTAAAAAGAGATTACCAAAGACTTAATGTATGATGACCAATATCCCTGAATGTTGTGTTCCATTAGGGGAATTGTGAGGTCTAAAATGGGCCTCCTAAGTAAGTTATAAAATAATAGTGGAAATAATAAAATAAAATTATATTACATCATCAAATTTTAGAGGGAAAAAAGAAAAAACTATTTTTTCAACTCATATTTTCAACTTATCTCCCTATGGGTTTACTCAAATTTTGAGCAGGAATACGCTTTGGATGCCGAATTTGATTCCTGATTTAATGAGTACCCATGTTGCATACTTTTTATGGCCCATACTACATGTCAAATTAGAAATACATGAAAAAACATGATTTCAATCGTGTTTTTTCATGTATTTCTCATTTTTAGTGTATCGGTGTCCATAGAAACTATGAAACATGGTTACTCCTTGGATGAGGAATTAAAATTTTCATTCAGCAAGCACACCTGCTTGAAATTTGAGTAAAACCTTAGGGAGATAAGTTGAAAATACAAGTTGAAAAAGTAGTTTTATTATTTTATTGTTTTTTAATATTTTTACTTTTTTACTCCAAAAATGGTGAATCATCCCCCATGGTTGACATCATCATCTTGAGTCCTATTAGTTCTTATGAAGTTTATTTTGGTTGTAAATTTCTCTTAGGAGGCCCATTTTAGACCTCAAAAGTTCTCTAATGGGTGTATAACGTCTACAAGGCAACTAACTTGGTTACATATGGTAGGTTTGCAACCTATTGAGGCCTCCCAAAATATACTCGATGGTATGTTGGAGCTCAGTTCATAGTAGAGATGTCTAATGTCTAACTGTTTTATGAAAGCACCCACTTATACTTTTCATATGTGGAGAATATTCATATATAATTCCATATGTGGGACGAGATATCACCTCAAGGATGCAACATAGGATGTTAACGAAAACTGTTATAATAATGAAAATGAAACACCTCTGTAGCCTAGACCTCTAGATGTTTGTATTAATTCCAAATCCTCCTTAAGGTTAATTGGGTAAATTTTAAATTTGATGTTTAATTATGTTTCAATTTCGGGTGCTAAGTGATTTCACTTGAATCCCTATAATGCAGCTAAATGAAAAAAATAATTCATTTCATTTCAATGCAATCTAAACTAATGAGGGAGGAAGTGAAAACAATAATGAAATAGAAAAACAATGAAACAATTAATGATGCCCCCATCTAGCTCAAAATTACTGAAACACAACTCTAAAATGAATTCACTTTCACTATCCCAAATGCAATATTAATGAAAAAGAAGTCACCTCTTTCTTCACTAAGATGGACTAAGCATTTTTTTTTTCCTTTCATTTTAGATGTTGAAATGAAAACTAATCCAATTAATGAGCCAGCGAAAGCAAAAATAATGAAAAAGACCAAGAATTGAAATGAAAATTTCCTTTCACTTTATCTTTCTCGAATTGAAAACAAATCATTCCAAAAGTACTTGAATGAAAATGAATTTCACTTTTTATTTTTGAAACGAAGAGGAACTAACCAATTCAAAAGCTCTAATTGAAAATGACTTTCACTTTTCTCATTCGAAATGGGAAATCAAACATACACTCCCAATCTTTCGAATCAAAAAATCGTGATCTATGTTTGACAGTGAATAAAAGGTGATTTCAAAGTGCACTAATGATTTAGTGAAAATGAAAACAAATTAGAAAATACAAGCCAAAATCAATATGTAATAGTGTTTCGAATGACTGTAGCAAAGCCCTCAGACAAAGCGAACCAATATCTTGATAACACACACAAGCGACAAGCGAATGGAAATGACAACTGACCAATAAACCATAGAGGGTGATAAAACTTCACTCAAACACAAAACAGGGTCAAAGAAACAAATTAATCACTAAAGCAAGAAAATTAAGCTAAATAGAGTGGTACCAGATCATATCAGACCAGAAAGACACCTTAAAGGTGAAGACACACTAGAAACTAAATGAATACCCTATTGTTTTGTAATATCTGGGATCAACATACCTGTGAAAGGAAAAATCATGCGAAAAGGTAGATCAACGCGACTGTTTTATTTAAAACAATGTTGTAGGATCTTCTGTAAGGACATAAAACACGTTGGGAAAGAAATAAAATAAATTTAAACAATAAAACTAGAATTGACACCGTAAAGAAAGAATAAATTCCTATGCAGACCTATAGAGACTTAAACAAACTCAGATCTTGATGATTGATCAACCTGATAGAAAAAACAAATCAGAAAAAGAGACACAAAGAGGTTATAGATCCCCAGTGGAGTCACAAATTTTGTTCTGAATACAATCCCATCTGTGGAGAGAGGTGATCTCTCTAGCCCTAAAGTGGGTCTAGAAATGCATGAGACTAATAAATGAACCATTTCATAGCTTGTATTCAAAGTGGAAGAAGAAGAAGAATAACCTACATCTTCCTAATTCTATCGTCCATTCCTTTAATGAAGACCTTGATTCCACAATCCTTCAGGCTCACTCCTCGCTGCTTATGGTGTTCGAATACCTGTAAGAGATCAAGAGACAACACCAAGAAATGTGACAAGATACATAACATACATCGAATACAAACTACCTAATAGATGAAGGAGCATTAAGCTACTTTCATAGGTATCTAGAAAAATATGGAAATTGAAACACCAATTGTATTATTAATTATATAAAGAGGAAGCATACAACCATGGCCTTGATGTTGGAGACCTCCCTTTAGTGATGTCCAAGTCCAAACCGAGGATCTTCAGGAAATCCTTCTCCCAAATGGAAAATTGAGCATAATCATAGTATAGGGATGCAAAGGATTAATGATCAGGTAAGCCCAACCAGTAGTGTAAGGATGGGATTTACTTTATATGTAGGGAGAAGGAGTTAGGGATGCATAAAATAAGGAGGAAATCCCACTTCTAAAGGGAAAATTCCCTGATCATATGATGAAGAGCTCCAAATGAGAGAGCTGGAGCATATCTGCATCGAACCAATCCAGCTTATCATTCTGGAAGCTTATAGTGCATGAAGCTTCTTCTCCATTTGAGGAAACACTGCCAGAAAGGGTTCAACACATTTTTTCCCATAAAAATCATGCTAGCAGCGCTAGGTCAAATTGTTACAACATTCCAGCATCACAGGCAGGAAACTGGAAAATAGCACTGACCCATAAATTTAGGTTTTTAGCTAAGCTTCTCTAGAAAATCTTCAAGGAATTTTTTTGTTAGTATTCAAGGGATATCATGATGTAATTTCCATGGTGGATATACTACACAGTTGTCATCTTAGGTAACTTCAGGATTAGGGATGGGAAGTGAGAAGGGTGGCACAATATTTTGTAACAATGTGTAGGGCACTCGAATTCGAAGACCATGTTTACATGGATTGGTTCCTTAGATCACTTTTGGCCCCCATAGGTAAAGATTCTTCTTCACACTTTCAATAGTTTGAGGAAGATGCAATCCAAGTAGCTTTTAAATATAAATTTATCTATGATAATTCATATTATGTTTGTGTTTTTCTTCCTGATATTCTTCGACCTGGTTCTACTAATGCACCAAGGAATCTCATGTTGCGGATGATATCGTTGGATCCATTTCACACCCTCACCTGCAACCATATACTCCACCTCTAATGAGGTATGGTCAACCCTAAGGGGACTAGTTCCTCTTAAAATTATCCCAATCCACTAGGAAAACCTTGTCCAGGTCAGAGAATGCCATATGTGTGTCCCCAACTGCATCAACAGATTCCAGGGCTAGTTGTTCCTCAACCTATTTATCCAAATGTTTCCCCTCCTATTTATTTTTCATATGAACTGCCTAGCACTCCGGCTCCTCTGACACCAGTGCTCTAGCCTCCCATTCCAGCTCCACCTCTACTGCAACAAAAAACTCCTCCTCAAGGTCAAGTGTATGCTTAGAAGACCACAACCAATCCCCCCAACCTAAAGAAAAGGAACAAGGGGAAATTTAACCAGAACCAACAATATCAAGGTAATCATGATAACCAAGGTCCACCACCTAATGCACCTTAGGAAAACTAGAATAATCCCACAACCCAACAACAGGGAATAAAACCGAAGAAAAACAAGGCTCTTCGTATGAATAAGCCTTCTTCCTATTGCAACGTATATCAGAATTATACTCATGAGTGTCCCTTGTTACCTCAGATGTGCCAAGCATGGGAAGCTCAAAAAACTGCTTCTAGAGGAAAAGAGGCTATGAATCCACCTCCTCTTCCTCCTATTTCATCTCAACCAGTTGTGCTTACCAATCATTTCCCTCATTAAGGGTATCTAGCTTCTCAACCTACAAAATGTCATGCAGCTCCACAACCTACACCATCTAGTCATAATGACTATCAGATCCTAATGATGAATTCTGATTATGTCAACATCGAACAAGTCAAACTTCAAACTTGATCATGCCAATATGACAAGCTACCTACTAAGTCTGTCACTGAGTCCCAACCTCAATTTTCCATGGAGCCTCTATCTTCATCAAATGGTACCTTACAGATACCTCAACCCAAGATAGAGCCTATCCCCAAGATCCCAAAAGATCCATTGTGTCGCAATGCCACTTTTTCTAAATCCGCCCATACCTATAACATAGTATATGACTTGACACAGTCTCCTGCTACCATGTCAATATTGGAAGTCCTCCAGACATACCCATCCCAATGGAAATCTCTACTCTCTTCTTTGGGGGTTGTGGATCCTTTTGAAAATAGTATGATTGTATTTGAAGTTGATAAATAGGAAAATCCCCACCTTCCTTCATTTGTTTCATTTCAAATACCAATCTCCATAAGAATAATCATTTTTCAGCGGTGTATCATAAATGAAGGAACCTCCACCTGTGTGATGGTTACTATTATTTGGAAGCAACTTGGTTCACCTGACCTTACCCCATTCACCATTACTCTTCATTCTTGGGACTGTTATCCATCATATCCCCTTGGCTTATATCACAACTTCCTTATCACTGTTTCCAACAAGAAATTCTCTATCGACATCGAATTCATTGATTCCCTATTATATTATAACATTCTTTTGGGTCGTTGTCGCAATGTTAGTTGTCGCATATGAAATTTTATGTAAGATGTTATTTCCTCATAATGGAAAGATATTCACCATCGATCAAATGAAATACTATGATCCTAAGTCTTAAATCTCACCTCATTCCACTATCTCATCAATGAATGATGATATGACTATCTCGTCTCTCACCAATATCCCTCATAGAGTCTAAAAATATTCCTCTTTACTTGATGCTTATTATGATCCACCACCTACCCCTTTGTGCCTAGCTCGTCGAGTGTTTGCATGCTTCAAGCATGACAAGCTGGTCATAATCTCTATTACACCTTCTCAATAGTCAACACCTCTACAACCTATTGCTCCCTGTTCAATCCAACCTTCAAGTATAATTCCTCAAATATTAATTCTTTTTTTCAGTGTCTCTCCTAGTCATTTCCAACTTAGAACCATTCCTCCAGGTATTAACCATTTAGGAGTAGTTCCTCTAGGTTATTATGCTTTTGGTAAGATACCTTTATTATTCCCTCCACTTGGAATTGTATCTATCCCTATCATGGCTATGTTGAATTTTCTTAACATCACCTTGGGGATTCCAGTCTGGTACATTGATCCCTCCACAAGCACTCCCCCTGATCAACTTAAAATTTAAATCTATTCGAACCCAATTAAAATTTTTTGTTCCTTCCCCTTCCTTTACTTCAATTAAATAAAAATCTCAACAGGAACCTAATCATGTTGCGAAATCATATGGTGAGGGAGGAAAAGCCCAGAAAAAGGGAACCAAAGACAAGGCACCCCAAACAACTGTAACTCCTCCTAAAGCTTAAAAGCCTACTCCTCTGTGCGATTTGTGTGATGTTGCTGTGAATGCCACCCATAATTGTTATGAACTACCTCATCTCAAAAATTTGGTTGCTGATACCTCTCCTAACTCCAACATTCTTGAGGTCCATGTCACCTTACCTGAGTCAGCTAAGAAGAACAGATCATTACGCACGAATGACCCTTGTGATTTGTGTCATAATTATGGAAATAATTCTCACCATTATCAACATATCAAAAAAATTTGTAATAAATTTCAAGCTCTTCATGAATTATAGGTTGCTCGTAGTGAATCCAACTCTTCTCTACTGGTAGATTCTGGTCCAATTATAGCGCCAGAACATGAGGTCTCTCAACCACCAATTGTGATCCCTCCTTCTGATGTAGAGATGACGGACGAATAACAACGCTCCTATTCTCTACCTATCATCATCCATGGGGTCCATGTATTGGGACTCTGTTGGAGTGTCCTATTGTGATTTGGTTGAACCTTCTTCATCGAATACCCTAGTCTCAACATCGATAGATGTTCCATCTACTAGTCATTTATCCCCTCTTGTTGGCAATGTGCATTCAAACCTTTCCTCTCATGGTGATTCTTCAGGTAGTTACTCCACATCATGTGTTATCTCCTCCTCCCCTCCTCCCATATTTCATTCATATGAATACATCATGGAAGCTATGAACACCCCCAAATAACCTTGGGAAGATATGCACCATCATGTGTATTTTCTTCTGGAGAAAACCTGTGATCAATATGTTGTGGATTCTAAAGAATTCATTCATGGTGAAGTTGATTGGTTTAGAAACCCTATTCTTGCACTAGATTCTTTTGAATAAGGAAACATGGCCAACATCTCCCCTAATATCAAAATTAACATTTCGAATAAACCAAAGATCGAAGAAAATATCACCTTGGGCTCACAATGCACCCCATAAGAAATTGATGCTTACAATAAGATATTTAAATAATTTCGTGATTTTTTATCCTGGCCTTATTCTAATATTTTTGGACATAATACTGTCATTTTTGAACACCATATTGACACATGGCATGATTCCATTCCTTCCCGCCAAAAGCTACGACCCATTCATCCTTGGAAATGTGACACTATCAAAGCCAAAATCGATAAGGTCAAGTAGGATGACTTTATCTATCGCATTGAATACACCACATGGGTGTCCAATCTTGTTCTCGTTATCAAGAAACAAGGCACCATTTGTGTCTATACATACTTCCATGATCTGAACAAAGCTTGTCCCAAATACAACTTCCCCACGCCTTTCATTGACCAAATCATTAATGAGTGTGCAAGGCATGAGGTTCTGTCCTTTATGGATGGATTCTTGAGATATAACCATATAAGTATCCGTTAGCTTAAAACTTCTTTCAATATTCAGTGGGGAAATTTTTCCTATAGGTTCATGCCTTTCGGTTTAATGAATGATGGGGCCACTTTTAAATGTGCCATATTGAACTATTTCCATGACTTATCTCATATTATCCTTGCATATCTAGATGATTGTAACAACCACTGTGAAAGTTCCATGTAATAAAAGTAACAGTAATAACCATTGTTGATGGGACAAGTATTCCAATCTGAATGGTGGGAAAAACACCCAAGCGGGTGCTCATTTCTTTTATTATGGCTAAAGGAAATTGAAAAAGGCAATGGCTAAGGCAGTAAAGAGGAAAAATGTATTTTTGGCACATTTTTTTTATGAAAATAATGGAAATTAGGAGAAAAGGGAGATGAAAGGTCACAGGTTGCATGTGAGGAGGAAAATGAAGGAAAATAATGGGAAATTAAGAAAATAGAGGCCCCATTGATAAAAAGTATTATGAGGATTAGTTGGAAAGATTTTTCTCACAATATGGCTCTCATTCTATTCTATCTCTCTCACACTCTTGGACACTTGGAGTTTTTCTTGGAGCACTTGGGATTTGGAACTATAAAGGAGAAAGAAGCAAGGAAGAGAAGGATCAAGCATCTACAACAAAATTATTTGCAGGTATCGATTTTCATATGTTATTTCCTTGCTAGATCTAGCATGCACGGTATTGGATGTGGTTTCTTTCTGTTTTAGCATTGTTTTTTCTAGGTGTGACAATGTTTTCAGCATAGCCTTGCCATTTTATTATAGATGTGATGAGATGGGTTTATCATACTTCGATTGAGATAGATTACCGGATGGATTCGAAGCTGAATGGGGTGGATCTCCAAAATTAAAAACATATGGCCAATTGGTCCCTGAAATGGACCATGGATCACGATAAATCCATTGGCCTAGTAACCCCAAAGCCAGACTGTGGGTTGCAGTAAAGCCAGATTGTGTGCCTCGGTGGGCCTAAGAATCCTTGTCGGTGAATGATAGGATATATGGTAAATCCAAGAGGTGGATTTCTCTCCATTGGGCCTAGTATTCCTGGGATGGGATGTATGGTAAAGCCTGGAGAGATGGTATTTTTGTAGGGACTAGTGACCCCTAGATCAGACTATGGGTTATGGTAAATCCTGAGAGACTAGGAGGGACTCAAATTCCTCAGGGTGTAGGCATAAAAATAGGGTAGCATACATGCTTGGTTGGTTCCTTTTTGACTGGTTATGAGTCCCACATTCATGCTTGGAATATGGCATGAGGGTGATTGACTGGAGAGAGATTTGTCTTAGCCAATATATGGTCGGGTGGAAGAATTCCCATCTCCGGTTGGTTTTCACACTCATTAATGAGAAGCTCATTCGTTTGGTATTTGATGTATAATTAGACTACTTATTATGTGGATACTATTGATGTTTATCCATGGTATTTATTTTGTTATTATGCTGGTTATAAGCTTGTATTTTATCAGTGATGATGTATGGATCTATCCATGTTTTTACTTGTAAATTAATTTGCAGTGTATCTATGGTCAATTAGAGGGTATTTAACCTTATTATGTAAGGGAGAAATGCTTCTTAGTGATTCCCAGATAAGTATGAAACCCCTATGTTTAATTATTTTTTTTACACATGTGGATGAAATGTTTGTGACATTTTTGAGGAAATGCATGTCATGGTTGGGAGGGGTCTAGATGATTTCCTAATGATGTGATTTCTTTTGTACCTTTGTTTTAATGTTGTTTATCCTCTCCTAAAGTCACATGAATTTCTGGGAAGTGACCTGGACTCTGTGGCTAAAAAGGTGGCACAAATCTTGGAGTTCCATGGACATAAATAACTTTTTGGTGCCTTGGCCGTGACCTTGCCTTGACATGCCCACAACTATAGGATTCTAGCCACTCCCTTTTCCTTACGTGCCTATGGATAAGGCTCAAAAGGGTCAAAAATCAATTCCTCTTGGGGTTCAAGGGTCTGGGAGGTTGGGTTACCTCTTGTAGGTTTTTTTGACATTTTTTAAGGCTTGTTTGGTAGGTTCCCATTGGTTCCACTTCCTTGAGGTCATATAGGAGTTTGAATCTAATATTTGTAGCCTCTCGTCGCAAGTTTCCCCGGTTGGCTAGTTACTTAGGTAGATGTGGGAAGAGGGTGTTACAGAGTGATATCAAAGCATGGTTCAAATCTTAGACTAGATGGGTAGTGTGTTGATCATGGATTATGTTGATTGCTTATGTGTTTCTCATACCTATGTTGTATGTGGTTTTTTCATCTTCGTTTTGTTTTCCTTAGTGGCAATGGTGTTACCATGGAAGTGAAAATGTTGTTGTTGCCAACATGTTTTCATGAATGTATGACTGATTGTGTGTTGTTATTTTTTATGTATTATGTGTGCGCTCTTTCTTACAGATTGTTACATGTTGCATATTCATTGCTTGTTTATGCTAGGTCACATATTGGTCATGTTTGTGTGTTTTTAGTGTATGCTTGCTTATGTGATGTTATTTGTGGGACATGCATTAGTCGTTCATTATTGGTTATACATGTTAAGTGGGTGCATATGGTCAAGATTTCATTGGTTTGGTGAATTTTTTTGTGCATAAGGTCATTGTATGCAATTCGGTCATGATTATGATATTGATATGTTACGATGATAATGTGTTCGCTAAGATAAAGCGGGAGATGCAAATCATCAAAATGAAGTTGCAGTGTTGGACCTCTAGGCAAGAGCATGTCGTCATACATGTTTGGATGTTGGGCATGTAGGTATGTAGGTTTATTATATTCATTATGGTTATGAGTATTCATTCCATTATATTGAATTTATGGTTACATACATTACAAATGCTATTCAATTAGTTTAGTTATATGTACATGTGCCGAATAGTCATGACTGATAGAAAACTATGGTGATATGCATGATTATTGTTGTTCTATGTTAGATAACTTATATGGTGTTGATGAGCATGTTATGGGTTAACTGTTATTGTTGTATGATAGTGTGTTTTATTACTATATAATAACTGTGTATATGTGATTTTTATACATTAATGACAATTGTTTATGAGCTTATGAAGTGAACATGTTAGTTAGATACTATTATGGATAGCACGACCTTATTTATGTTTAAGCTGATATGTTGAGAAGTTATGTTGTGCTAATCTAGATTTATTGTGAAAACAATATATCCCCCTCAAAGCTACATTAAGGTATGAGTATTCTTATGTCGTGTACTTGATGCTTGGTTGTTTAATTATGTCATCTATTTGGTGTTGAGTTTTTTGTGTCTATTATATCATCTAATTGATCTATCTAACATGGTATGCTTATAGTTTCATTGAACGTTTGAATAGTCGAATGATATGAGTTGTATATATAATATTGCATGAAGGAATTATCTTATTTGAGATGGTTGCACTAACCCATATGTGTGGAGATAGCTTATGTGTACTTGAGTATAAGCATGTGATATTTGTAGTAGTATGTATTATGACTGATGGCTATGAGTTGATTGATTACATATAACTAACAATTGGGTGATGTGATAGCACATAATAAATATTCAATTTCATCAGGGTAAAAGGTAGAAGAAATGAATTGGGCAAGAATTCCTTTGGATATGTTTGGAACCCTAACTCCAAACGAAAGAATGCTTTGCATACATGAAGCCTTATTAACCCTAATCTTGACTGGCATTATTTGGATATGTTATATGTTTATGAACATGTATTTGAAAAGTATAATAGTTGGTTTCTAGTGATGGTTGGATTCATCAAGGAATTGGAGTTCCTTGAGAGGTGTATGTGTTCAGTAACAAGGCAACATGTTGGCAGAACAAGGTAAGGTAATTTTCATATTGTATATGTATTTAAACACTAAACATTATGTGTTTATGGCAGTATGATGCATGGGATTTCATGGGAAGATACCACCATGAAATCAAAAACAAGGTTCAGGTTGATATTTCCTTTGGAAGCAATGGGAACCATTGTGATTGAGTCATGGTGTTTGTTTCTAGTACTGTGCCTTCATTTTTTTTTATTTTTTTGTGCTTGATTTTTAGTCTTGATTTCTTCTAGTGGATGAACATGCCACATTGTTACGATGTTGTATTGCTATTCTTTTTTAGGGTTTATTATTTTTTTCTTGTCTTTTATTTTATGTTTTGAGTCTTGGGAATTGGTTTGGGAAAGAGGAAAGTTAATGGAGCTCAGTGCATGAGTAAGTGCAACCGAAGGTAAGAATATGAAAATTGGTTGGACTAGTTTGGTCCATTATGGTAAATGGATGATGTTAGCACAAACATGAGAAAGGAAACGAAAAAGGTAAAGAAAATGGATATCAGATGCTAGATGCCTTGGCTATGTCGGGAACTTTTGTTATCCATGTTGTGCATATTATGCAGGGATAAAGGAAGTTCTCTTCACCTTGACCCTATGTTATCTATTAATTATGATGTGATCATGGCTATGTTGATTTTTATATACGTATACATGTATGTATGTATTTCATGTATGATAGCATCATCATGAATCATGAGTGTTTAATGCTAATGTTTATATGTATATATGTATGTATCTATGTCACTGTCTGATAGTGTTTCCAACGATCATTCTTGTGGAGGAGTGATTTCTTATTCAGATGAATGGCATGAAGAGGTTCTTGGTATTATGAGGAATCAAGTGGGAAGAATAAATCTGATAGATCTATGAGGTCAGTATCATGTGGATATGATTTTGTTTATATGCTTGTAATATTCCTATGTTTATGTTATGGATAGGTAATTCTCGGGGGTGCATCAATGAAGTGAAAGTAGTGTGATATGCGACATGCTAGGATAAGAATGGATAGTGGAAAGACACTAGAAGCAAGGTGGCTTGTGGGGTCAGTGTGTGATCTATGGATGTGCAATAATATTTTTATGTATATGTTGTACATGATGCACTTGTGATATTGCGTGTATGCATTTTTGTGTATATTTAGTATGTGTACATGTTGTTCATGCAATGTCATGTACATGATTGTACAAATGGTGATTTATAATGTTGTATGGATGTTGTATATATGGTGTTGTGTGTATATTTCATATGTAGTGCTAGGTATAGATGTTTCTATGTACATGTTGGATATGTGGTGCAGTGTACATATTATATTGTGTGCATGCTGGATATGTGGTGTTGTGTGCATAGGGTGTTGTGCACATGTTGAATATGCGGTGTTGTGTATATATGGTGCTGAATACATGTTGTATATGTATGGCTATGAACATATGGTATCATGTGCATGTTGTACATATGGTTCTATGTACATATGGTGTTGGGTGCATAATTCTACAAGTGGTGTTGTGTGAAGGTGGTGTTGTGTACATGTCATGCATGTGGCATTGTGTACATGTGGTGTCCTATACATGTCATGAATGTGGTGCTATGTACATGTGGTATTTTGTACACATTGTGCAGGTGGCGCGGTGTACATTTGACGTTGTTGATCTGAAAACACACAGGATTGACTATTTGCACAATCTCATTGAACATTAACTAAGGTTGCATTTATGTAAAAGAATGAAGGAAATTGAATTATTGAAGTGCTTTAAACATAAACTTGAGTATTGAAACATAAGTATGAACAACAACAATAAAATATGCAAACACAACAAACATTGATGACAGAGTTCGTCCTTCCTGGATTACGTCTTTGGGTTCGCTTCCAATGGGCATCCTCTATATTAGGAAAGCTCAAAAATGCTGTTTACATACATTTTTTCCATTGTGACTGTGCACACAGAAACTCATGGCTACCGTCAACACGTAGCCCTTAGCCTTTTCTCTCCAATGCAACTCTCCATTCGCAAAAAGGCCCAAGGATGGTCAAGTTATACTCAAAAGAGAATTTGCAGGTACACATAACATAAGAAATTTAGGATTCACTGGACAACCCCCTCACATTGGTGCTGTTGTAGTTCCTAGAGACAGCCCTAAGTTGTGAAGGACCAATGCCTAGGTCATCTTAAAACCAATAAGATCAGGGAAGTTTTCCATGCTCAATGATACATATATTCTTATTCCTAAACGATTTATATAACTTCATAAACTGGGATCAAGACCTCAAGAGAAAAGATATAAAAGCAGAAATATCCAATAGCAAGTAATTACGGTCCTATGAAAATATAATTGAATATGAATCTGAATATACGAGTTATGAGAAGGGCCAGATTGTGAAACATAGCACATAGATATAAAAGTGTAAATAGCGTTGTAACAATGATAGAAAATAGGGAGGATATTAACCACAGATAGGCTTAATATTATGTAAGAATCCATCAGCAGTCAATATAGGGAGAAAGATGAATACATGAAATGAAACAATGTGAACATAATATCATAGCTCTGAGTAATATTTAAAGCACGATGAACTAAGAACATGAGTATCTGAGATAGAAAAATTCATCCTCATTACTTAAGTGATCGCATTCTAGAAATGTATGACATAGAAGGAGTGACGACGTGAGAAAAAGTTTCTATTAGATTAAAACAAGGAGTACAGACTGCAACTGATCTCACCAGGAATCCTTCTCACAACAAAATCGTTTCATTACATTCTTCCCCATTGGGATTTATTCAACATAAAACAAAGGAAATCCTCAAAAATTTACAAAAAGGGAATTTACCAATAGCAATCTCTATTCTCCAAATTTGGAACCCTCATTTAGACTTCAAGTCCTTCTTTTATATTTTTCTTGGTCTCCTAGTAGTAGAAGATATTTTTTGGATCAACATGTGTTCCCATAAACATCTTTTTCGTTACCTGTCTTTATCAAAATAAAAAATTGATGATGAGGAAGAATGCCTCTCATCATCTCAGTAGTGGCCTTAGCATGAGCGCCAACCGAAAGTAAAACAACTTGAATAGAGAAATACAAAGTGCATAGGGAGAAATTACAACTTCACCCGATGTTACAAAAGTAAGAAAATAAAAGTAAGAGGGCCACTAGGGCCTGAACATGATAATCACTTTTTGGTAAAGCAAGGTGTAGTAGCAGCTGAATGAGTTGGAAGCATTGATGATGCAGAAGAACCAGTTGTGTGCTTTTGAGGTGGCAGAGATTGAATGGATGGTGTGACGACTGGCACATTTGTGAAATTACTGCATTTTTGCCAAATGACCACTCCTGGAAAGGGCATTGTAGCGAAGATATCCACTGAGGATTGCATATCTGTCAATTTTGAGTAATCTACTTGTACCGTCAAGCACTGTCTGACCTGGTAGAGGAGGGAAATTTCCTTTCTTAAGGCAGAAATTATAGTCTCAGCTTTGAGGCGAGTGCTCTTCTCATAAGGGAGGTTTGTTTGATTCATGACCACTGCCAACTCCTCCTCGTAATTAGTTAAACTTGAGAATGCGGCAGTAGAAGAATCCCAGCATGATGGGAGGCCTGATTTCACCAAATCATCCCATTCCTCTTCAAACTTTCCCACTCCCTTAGCGACATGCTCCAAACCACTCAATGCATTCATGCGTGTTGTCTCCTTCTCAATTATTCTTCTGATTTACATCACTCCTCTGAAACAGTTTTCAATTCCCTTCGTGGCTAACTCTTCAGAGCGTAAACTGTTTAGGTAGGTAATATACCTTTTGGCCATAGCTACCTTGGCCTCTTCTTCTGCCATTCATTCCTGTAATTTCTCTTTGCACAATTAAATTGCAATTTTCTTCTCATTCATTAGCATAGTAAAATCCCAAAATTTCCTTACCTCTGCTCTAATATCCGTTCAGATGAGACGCCTGGCTTCAAGGAGGTTTTCATTTCCTTTCATTTGGTTTTTTAGGTCTTTGATAACCTTTCCTTACAGCTGCTTCTCCTTCTTGGCTTCCTCCACCTCTTTTTGTAGGGCCGCTATTATTTTGTCGTTCTGTTCCACTTTGGCCGTCAACTCCTGAATTCTTTGTTGAACAGTATGAGTTCACTTCTCTAAAACCTGTAGGTTTGAAAGGGCCTTGGTCAGTTGTGTTGAGGTAGCATCCACCATGTTAGTGACTAGGGTTACGCAGACATGGGTATCCTACTTAGCTTGCAAGTTGGTGAACCTTTGTCTGAGGGCAGCCAGCTCTTCAATTGTCTTGGCATTCTCATCTCTTTCCCTAGCAAGGGTATCCATGAGGGTCGACTTTTCTTTTTCCACTTGAGCTAATTCCTCGGGTTGCACATAGTCCACTCAAGGAATTTTAAGTCTCTTCTTCAATTCCGAGTTTTCAACCTCTATATCCCGGATGATCTTCGTCCGGATTCCTTCCTTATCACTTCCCTTTTCGCTCATTTCTTTCTTGAGATTATGAAGGTTATTGCTAACCCCCCTAGCATTTTTCCTCTCCTTCTTCAGATTATCTACCACCTCCTTATATTTATCTTCGAGCTTTCTCAAAGCAAGTGCGAGCTTCACAACCTCGTCCCTTAACATGCCTCCAATACATCGATATAAACCCAGTTTATCGATTAAGGGAACCTGTGATAAATTCAAAGCTACCTCCAAACACTTATAGCTGACTTTGTTAGTAGGAGGGTCCAAAACAACCTCCGTGATAGCGAATACTAGTTTTTATTTATCCAAATCTAGCTTTGTAGTTAGCCGGGTATCATACTTGTCTACGAAACTCACTAGTTATGCTCAAAGATTTTCTCTCACGGTCTTGTTTCTGCTTCTAATTTCATGTCTCACTTCGGTCCTGCTTACTGAAGTGGCCTGGGATATCCTAGAGGGTTCTAAAGATGACACACCATCGTAACCTACTTTGAAACCCACCTTGCTCTTATATGGCTCCCCGTACCTAACCAACTCCTCTAGGGGTAGTTCATTCTAAAGGATATCCACATCATCATTTTTATTATTTTTGGAGGGATGAGATCCCTCCCATATATACAATCCTTCTAGTTCTTTTGAGAAATATGCTTCATCAGGCTGCCCTTTTTTTCCTGTGCCAGCAGAAGTAGTGTCACTCCTTCCTTCCGCTACCGAAGACTCGATGTCCATCTGCGAATCCAAAGGCCATGTGTCAAGGTTAGCTCTCCATTCAATGAAGGGCCTAGTCTCATGCACATATGCAGTGGACCTAATCTTCCTTTTCCTACTTGATATAATTCCCTTTGGGTCATATGGCCAGACTTTCCCCGGCACTAAATCCATCCCCTGGAGTAGTGTTTCCACAATGGAGAGGGCGTGTCTTGAGTTTATAGTAAAGGGGCTGATGGTAGTGGGAAGCTTAAGGATATAACGCTTTTTAGCGGGGATGAAATGGAACTGGTCTAGCTTCATGGTCTGACAAATGTACTCGAGGGCGAAAACCTGCATGGAAGGAAACAATGGAAGGCGGTAAGGGGGTAGATTAGCATCGTAGACCCTGATCTCGGTCTAATCGTCAAACAAAAACCAATCCCCTGTGCTTTCTTTGTCACCAAACTGCAACCAGTCTTTCTTCTCGGGAAAAATCCTGGGCGGGGGACTGTCATGAAGTATGGTGTAGGTGATGGTCATAAATTCATTCAAAAACCTTGTGTAACCCCTCCCCTTTAGCTGCTGTTGAACTGAAATGTTCCACTAAAAGATGGTTATGGGTTGGCCATTCGTTCTGGAGATATTTTCAATGCCCAAAGCTTCAAACTTGTTGGAATGCTTGAACAAAAATAGGTAAAAAACCAGTGAGCAGAAACGAAAAGCCCCTGAAGAGGACATTTCTTGAAATTGGGTCTGGATGGCCGAAGCTAGAAAGGTGGGAATATCCTGAACAACACCTGGATGAGACATGAGACAAAGGAGGGTTATGCACTCTTTGGACACCCTTTCAACTTCCTTAAGACCTAACAACCCAGGGATGAGAGTGAGAACTGGTTGGAGGTGATCGACAAATGAGGTCAAGGGCACCATGTTTGAAGATGGAATTGAAGTAATACGAGATTTTGAGATGGAAGAGAGGAACTCACTCTGTTACTTTGAGGGTAGTTTAGAGAACTAACATGATAGGGATAACTCAGTGAACATGACATATTCTGGGTTGTGCGGGAAACGAAGAGCGTTCTTAATGAGCTCAGGGAAAATTCGGAAAACATTTTTTCCCTGAGCCAAGAGAAACACCTCCCTGCGCTCTTCATAAGCATCACTGAGCTAGAAAATGAATTCTGTAACTAGGAAAGTAGTCGGAGAAATTTGGTAGTACAGGCAAGACCGAACTACTCTGAACCATTCTTGACCTTTCACATGAATTTCTAGTAGGTCAGGCCAGACGTGGGAAACATTGAAAGGATACTGGGGGTCACGAATATGGGCCCTTGTATCAGTAAGAGGGTCAAGTCTAGGGGTGGCCCTAACTTCATGAGCTTGGGGTGTTTCTGGTTCATATTTTTTATACTTGACTCTCTCAACGACAATCTTGAAAGAGAGAAAGGAAGGAAAATTGTAAGGAACAAGGATGGCTAAATACTTGTGACCCCCAAGAAGGAAAGTGATACGAGGGGGCTAAAAGTGACCTGCTTCTGTACTCCAAACTTTAAAGGTTGGGCGAAATGTAACAACAAATGATTTACCCAAATGAGTCTTGGGTGGGGGTTAAACAGGCCATATTTTACAAAAAATGAGGCTCAGTTGACAACTTGGAGGGCTGACGTCATAAGGACGTTGACACTGAGGCACGTGGCATTGGGCTATTGGCTGTTTAGGACCGGGTAGGTGTGTTCCACGAACCGGGTTAAAACTAGTATTGGTCATGTACTAGGTTCCCTGACATACCTTACCTTCACCTTAGAGTGCGCCACCTATTCGTCCTGAGGGTTCCACCATATATTTTCGGTGGGGCTTGGGAAGCCCCTTCATACCGCTCCATTTACCTATGAAATGAATGAAATGTGGCCCCACTGAGCTACGACATCATGTAATTCTGGGGGTTGGGACTTCTTTCTCTCCATGCTTCCATTGGTACCCCTGGAATGCTTCCACATGGCAGCACCATTGTTACTAACCTGATATATGATCTGCTGACCTTTTCGCTTAGTTCTAACTCCCTTTTCAATGTATTTTTCATGTTTTCTTTGTGTGGAGGAACCACATGCATTTCCTTTATATGTCTTTGTCCACACATACCTTACCATCACATCCCTAATCTTATTTCAAAGTATTTTCTTATCAAATATTTTGTAATGAGGAGTACTAAAACAACGTTGACTCCACCTGGGGATGACCTATTCATCTTAGGACGTGTTGAGAACTTCGCAAACCACTTGCAATTTTATTCGGCAAAAACTGAGGTCCTTTAAAAATTTAAAAAGCATGATCATGACGAAACCAACATCAACTTATGAAAATGGAAATGATGACTGTATGTATATACACTATAATACAAAGGTCCCCGGGACCTGGATCAAGCTTGGAAATAGGGATTTAGAAACTACCCATTTACAGGCATCTCGATCACATCACCTTCCAAATTCTCCAATATGAAGGTAGTATTACCTTTGACATCAACGATTTTGAATGGTCCAAACCACATAGGATTGAACTTCCCATGTTTACCTTTGTCGGCTCTCCTGATATCCCACCTCAGTACTAAATCCCCTGTGAGCAAATATTTATCTTTGGCATGTTGGTAAAATAGTCTTTTCATTTTCTCCTGATACTCTGCTAAATTTTCATTCACTTGACTGTGAGTCTCATCTAACTTGACCAATTGATTGATTCTCCTGGTTAGATCATTGGGCTCTTCATGGCTGTCTTGAAGGAACCTGGAGATAGGCAAGGCCATTTGTATTTGAAAAACAACCGCTCTGCCATAAACTAACTCATACGGAGATTTACCCGTCGATCTCTTATTTGTAATTCTGTTTGCCCACAACGCGAATTTTAACTAAGAATCCCAGTTCTTCTAGCTTTCATTTATAGTCTTCTTTAATTCCCTTACTAGTGTTTTATTTGAAGACTCGCCCAGTCCATTTCCCTAAGGGTAATAGGTGGTGGAATGACCCAAGTGATATGCTATTGCTGACAGAAATTAGTGAATTTCACAGATTTAAAAACTTGAGCATTATCTGTCAAAATATTTATCGGGCAACCAAACCTGGATATGATATTCTCCTACAATAAATTGATCACCACTATGTCGGTTGCATTCCTTGTTGGTGTCGCCTCTACCCACTTGGTGAAGTAGTCAGTGGTTGTTAGTATCCACTTATGTTGACCACTGGATTGAGGATGGATTTCCCCTATGAAATCTATCCCCCATTGCTGAAAAGGCTCTTCTATGTGTACGGGGATCATAGGGAGGGGAGCAAACTTCTGCTTTTCCGCCGCGAACCTCTAACATTTTTCACAGGCCCTGACTCGAGCATGTACATCCCTGAATAGCTTGGGCCAATAAAAAACTGCCTTCAATATTTTATGAGATGTTGACCTCCAACTGTAATGCCCTCCACAAATTCCTTCATTAAAGTCAGCCATTACTTCTTCCACTTCCATTTCGGATAGGCATAGGAGCAATATTCCTGAAGGATCTTTCCAGTATACTCGGTCGTTTGCAATGATATACTTCTGCGACTTCAGCCTCAACATTTGATATTTAGCCCTATCAAAGTTCAGTGGGCATCTAAGAGTCAAAAGGTATTCCATGATGTCTTTATACCACAGACTAATAAGATATTTCATGTGAGTATTTTGTTCGGAAGTTTCTATTTGGCGTCTTTCCACTGTGTCTCCAGATAACTCCCCAACTCCCATAGATAGGTCTATTCCTAGGGCTTGACAATTGGAATCAGACAAAATCTTGGCCAGACCCTGTCCCTTTATGATTTTTGTGGGACGAATGTCCAATTCATATTCTTGTATCTTAGCAATCCATTTGCCCCTTTTGCCCTCACTATCCCCCTGGATCAGCGTATCTTTAACTGTAGTTGTGGGGACGAAAGCAGTGATAACTGACTACAAGACATACATTCATAAAAATTTCAAGGACTTCACCAAAGCGTATGCCTGATTTTCTAGGATATTGTACTTTAGCTCAGCATCTCAGAGTACCTGGCTAAAAAAGGTAATGGGTTGTTCGTATCCTTCCTCATTTTTCTGCAAAATCACTGTGGCGATAGTATGTGGTGAAGCAAATGAGAATATCATGAATGGTTTATTATAATCTGGTCCTGCTAATATTGGAGCTTCTGCAAAAGCACCTTTAATCCTGTTGAAAGCTTATCTTGATTCGTTCAACCACTTCACCTCATTGTTCTTTCTGAGCATATCAGTGATATGCCAAACTATCTCTGCGTAATTCAGGATGAACCTTCTTAAAAAATTTATGTGCCCAAGAAAAACCTGAACTTATTTCTTATTACGAGGTAAGGGTATACCATTTATCACTTCCACTCGTTTTGGGTCAATTTTTACTCCTGATTTGGTAATGATATGGCCCAATAATTTTCCTTATTCTAAGGCAAACATAGATTTCTATGGATTTAAGGACAGAACATACCTACGACATTTTTCAAAAGTTCGTTGTAAATGTTCCACATCTTCATCATCATATTTTGAGAAAACTGTGATATCATCTAAGTATACCACTACTAACTTGTCTGGCTCTGCCACGAAAGCGATGTCCATAGCACTCTGGAAGGTTTCCCCAACATTTATCAGACCAAAAGGCATAAGGGCATACATGAAGGTACCCCATGGCATGGTAAACGTTGTTTTCTTCTGATATTCTGGTAAAACCGCCACCTAATTATACCCCGAGAAGCCATCCATCATGGACATTAGGGAAGACCCCACTACTTTTTGCAGTATGTTATCCATTTTAGGGAGAGGATAGTTATCTTTAAGGGAGGCCCTCTTCAAGTTCCGAAATTCCACACATAACTTGATTTCTCCATTCTTCTTTCGAACTGGCACTAAATTTTCCACCCATTCGGAATACCTTAGAGGTACAATAATCTTAGCCTTTAGCAGCTTCTTAATTTCCTTTTCTATAGCGGGGAGTAGCAGAGGATTAATTTGCCTTAATTTTTGCTTATGGGGTTTGGCTTCAGCCCTCAGTGGGATCTTATGCTGAATGATGCTTATATCAAAAGTTTTGAGATCTTGGTAAGACCAAGAAAAAACATCCTTATAGGAGTGAAACAACTGAACATACCTCTCTCGGTGTTCTTCTGGTACTCCCTTAGATAGTTTGATTATATTAGGGTCTTTTTCCGTCGCAACATTAATATCTTCCACTTATGTTTCTGGTGTTAGTTTATTTGGGCTGATGGGGACATCATTCTTATCAAACACCCTCTCCAAGGGTACCAACCCTCTGGGGATCACGTTTCCTTTTAACTGCAACACCTTATGACCAACCACCGTCTCCTGCCACTTATTTTGGGTTTTTCCTTCAGTTTCTTCCTCCTCCCCAGTATCAATAGCCAAGTTAGTGAATTCCTCTATCGTCTCCATGAAACATTTCATCTGCTCCTCATATTCGAACACCTGCTAATTTTTGACATTATCTGGGATGGAAGGATGATAACGCACCTCTACTTCGTACTTTAGAAGTAGGTTCTGAGGTGGGTGGAAATTTCTTGCTGCCATAGCCAGTGAATCTGCCATTTTGTTCTGATCCCTCAGCATAAATTGTATGTTGAATGCTAAGAAAAAATTATCCATCAGATCCCATACTTTGGTCCTGTATGCCCTTAGGCGAGGATGTTTAATTTGACACTGGTTCCTTATCTGTCTCACCACCAGCTCTGAATCCCTAAAAAATTTAAGGCTCTGAATGTTCATATCCTTGGAAGTTTGTAGACCTAGGAGTAACGCTTCATACTCCGCCACATTATTAGTGACCTCATACTCCAATTTAAAAGAGAAGGGTACTAATTTTCCTTTAGGAGAAATTAAGAGAACCCCTGCTCCATTTCCTTCTCGGGAGTTAGCTCCATCAAAACGTAAAACCCACATTCCCGTCTCATCTTCATCCGAGGAACGTTGCAGTTTTGATAGATTAAATTATGGTTCTTAAAAAATATTTGGGTCTTCTTCAAGCATTAGACATGAGAACTTCCCTTCCTGGCTATAGACTGGTGAATTTACAGAGCCATCAGCTTTGGTTACCATTTTGAAAAATCTTGACTCCCTGTACAATCTTCTTTCTTGTCCTCCAAACAATGGAATGGTTGCATAAGTTAGATCTATTTTAATCGACCCTCTGATCTTAGTACCTCGAGATCTGGATAGGAGAATTCCGAAATGGGCTGGGATATCTGCAACAACACTCTTGGCCGGGATTTGAGCCAAGTTCACCACTAGGTCTTTAATCATTCCTAGACACTTTACCCTTTTAGAGTCAAATGAATAGAGATATTTATAGGGATGGGTGATCTAGAGACCTAATTGGTCCATGACTGAAAGTGGTAACAGATTATGTGAGGCTCCCGAGTCCAACATGCAGTTATGTAGCAACAGATCATAAATGACCAAAGAAACATAAAAAGGTGGAGTAGTCGAGTCCATTTCTTCTACATGGGGGCCAAAAACTACCATGGGTCTTTCTTCTTGAAGGTTGAGGGAGTCTGGGGGTGAAGTTACTCCATGAGGGAGCATGAATTGGAGACTTGAGTCTTATAAGAGGCCTGTTTAAGAAGTTCAACCAGAGGGACCAGGATCTTGACCTTCTCTAACTCTTTTTGGATATTGAACACAGTACTAGCTTTTTCTGCAGAGGTATATTTTAGTTCCTTAATGAAGATAGGGGGATTTTAGACATTGGGCATACCTTTGTCATGAGGGAGAGGATCAGGTATAGCCTTGGATGATGACGCACGAACATATTTCTCTGCCAGAAGTTCTTCAATGGGTTTATTGCCTTTGTTGTCAATCTTTAGAGAGACAGTTTCCTTAGAAGGTGATTCTTCCTCTTGATCTTGAGTACGAGTCTACTTACTGGATGACCACAGGTCATACTTCTTATGAAATTGGGCTTCCATAAAATCAAAAAACTGCCTGCAATAATCATTTATGTCAGGTTCTTCAGTGGGGTTCATCTTTCCCCCCTCTTCTTCTTCTTCTTCTTGTAGAGAAGGACCTACCTCTTCTCCTTCTGAATAAGCAAAACACTGATCCTCTTGCCCATTCAGAACATATTCAGTGGGACCTCCCATTTGTCCCTCCAAGTATAAGGGAGGTTGAATGTGATCTTGTTGTTATTTTATATCCCTCTGCAGGATTTGTAGAGGAGGTTTCTTGTTCTGCTGATTGTACCCTCTATTAAAAACAGGCTGAGCTGGCCGAGAGGAGGCATTCTTGGCTTCTAGTTCTAGTTTCACCAATTTGCTAGAAAGACTCTTGATCATTTTATTCATCTCCTCAATTTTTTAATCTAATATTTCCTTTTCTCGAATTGAAGAAGAAGCTTCTCCCTTATCCTTTCGCCTTGAGTCATGATCTAATCTACCTTTCGATTTTCTTGCCGAGGCAAAGTTAGCTTCTACTTCTAAAGCATCGGTCTAAGCTTGGTCGAGCAAAGAATATTTTCTCTCCCTTAGAGTGAACCTGAATTCAGACTCAAAAGCTCCCATGAATACTACTTTAACGACCACTTGAGGTGGCTTTATATTAGTTGGTAGGTTGGCGTACATATTATTAAATCTCTTTATAAAATATGTCCCATCTTCATTGTGTCTTTTCTTGGAAGTATTGAATTCTATAAGACAAAACCATGGTCCCTTTTTTCTCCCCACTTCCGGGTGAAGACATTTTCCATATCTTCCCAGTTAGTGATGGTATTATCCCCAAGGGTTTTGAACCACTTCCTAGCTTCTCCATCCAAAGATTTGACGAATAACCTCAGAACCACATCCAACTTTTCTACATTGAAATTTTCTGTGAAGGCACAAAAATATTCCAAATGTTTCTGTGTGGTACTGATATCCTCCCCGGTAAATCGGGTCAAGTGCTTCATGTAATCTTGTGTCATATCGTTCAAAATCTGTGGCAATGCCAAAGTGGCGTATTTATTCAACAAGAAGCCAGGGACCTCCATGAGGGGTGGTGGACCTAGAGGGGGGTTTTGCTGGGTGGTACTAGGAATATGCTGAACAGTGGTCTGTAAAGTGGCTAGGCCCAGTAGGAATTGGGTAGTAGTTACTTGCTTTATTTATTCAGCTTCTGGGGTAGGGTTTGGGACAACTCTAGATGTTTCTACAGACTTTGCCTCATCTTCTAGCTTCAGCTGTTCAAGAATGGGGTTATCTGGCGGGTATCGAAGCACTTTGGCAATAGATCCTGAGCTTTGAAGCTGAGCTTGCTGAGAAGAATATGGAGAATATTGAAGGAAAGGTTTGGGTATGTCATTTTGAGCAGGCTGGTTTTCCTTCCAAATCCTTTTAAATAGAATTTTTTCTCGATCAGATACGGAGGGTGTTCTAAGCTGAGAAGTATTTGACCTTAAGTGAGGCTTCTGATAAGCCAAGACTGCAAATAGATTTAGGAATTTTTATGGACTGTGGTGTCGCGAAGGTGAGGGATATACAGCTCTCAACCCTTCATGCTCACCTGGTTTGGAAGGGTGGTTATTATTTTTGTCGTACCCAGGGATAATATTAATAATCGTTCCCTGGCAACGACGCCAAAAATATGTTGTAGTTCCTAGAGACAACCCTGAGTTGTGAAGGACCAGTGCCTAGGTCATCTTAAAACTAGGAAGATCAGGAAAGTTTTCCATGCTCAATGATACGTATCTTCTTGTTCCTAAACTATTTCTATAACTTCATAAACTGGGATCAAGACCTCGAGAGCAAAGATATACAAGCATCAATATCCAATAGCAAGTAATTAGGGTCCTATCGAAATATAATCGAAGATGAATCTAAATATACGAGTTATGAGAAGGGCCAGATTCTAAAACACAGCACACATATATAAAAGTGTAAAGATCATTCTAACAATGACAGCAAATAGGGAGGATATTAACTAGAGATAGGCTTAATATTATGTAAGAATCCATCAACAGTCAATATAGGGAGAAAGATGAATACATGAAGTGAAACAACGTGAACATAATATCATAGCTCTGAGCAATATTTAAAGCACGATGAACTAAGAACATGAGTATCTGAGACAGAAAAATTCATCCTCATTAATTAAGTTCTCCCATTCTAGAAATGTATGACATAGAAGGAGTGACAAGGTGAGAAAACATTTTTATTAGATTAAAACGAGTACAAAATACAACTGATCTTGCCAGGAATCCTTCTCACAACAAAATCATTTCATTACATTCTTCCCCATAGGTATTTCTTCAACATAAAACAAAGGAAATCCTTAAAAATTTACAAAAAGCGAATTTACCAATAGAAATCTCTATTCTCCAAATCTGAAACCTTCATTTAGACTTTGGGTCCTTCTTTTATATTTTTATTGGTCTCCTGGTAGCAGACGATATTTTTTGGATTAACATGTGTTCCTAGAAATATCTTTTCTGTTACCTGTCTTTATCAAAATCAAAAAATGATGATGGGGAAGAATGCTTCTGATCATCTCAGTAGTGGCCTTAGCATGAGTTCCAACCAAAAGTAAAACCACTTGAACATAAAAATACAAAGTGCATAGGGCGAGATTAAAATTTCACCCGATATTAAAAAAGTAAGAAAATAAAAGTAAGAGGGCCACTAGTGCCTGAACATAATCATCACTTTTTGGTAGAGTGAGGTGTAGCAGCAGCTGACTGAGTTGGAAGTACTAATGAAGAAGAAGAACCAATTTTGTGCTTCTGAGGTGGAAGAGACTAGATGGACGGTGTGACAGCTGGCACATTTGAAAAATTACTGCATTTTTTCCAAATGACCACTCCTGGCAAGGGAATTTTAGTGAAGATCTCCACTGAGGCTTGCATATCTATCAATTTTGAATAATCTACTTGTACCTTCAAGCGTTGTCTGACCTGGCAGAGGAGGGAAATTTCCTTTCCTAAGGCGGAAATTACAGTCTCAGCTTTGAGGCGAGTGGTCTTCTCATAAGGAATGTTTGTTTGATTCATGACCACTGCCGGCTCCTCCTCGTAATTAGTTAAAATTGAGAATGCAGCAGTAGCAGAATCCTAGCATGATGGGAGTCTTGCTTTCACCAACTCATCCCATTCCTCTTCAAACTTTCCCACTCCCTTAGCGACACACTCCAAACCACTCAATGCATTCACGTGTGCTATCTCCTTCTCAATTATTCTTCTGATTTCCATCACAAACGGTCTTCAATTCCCTACATGGCTAACTCTTCATACAGTAAACTATTTAGGTAGATAATATACCTTTTGGCTATAGCTACCTTGGCCTCTGCTTCTGCCCTTCCTTCCTGCAATTTCTCTTTGCACAATTGAATCGCAATTTTCTTCTCATTCATTAGCATAATAAAATCCCAACATTTCCCTACCTCTGCCCCGATATCCATCCAGATGAGACACCTGGCTTCAAGGAGGGTTGCATTTCCTTTCATATGGTTGTTTAGGTCTTTTATAACCTTTTCTTGTAGTTTCTTCTCCTTCTTGGATTCCTCCACCTTTGTTTGCAGGGCTGCTATTATTTTGTCATTCTGTTACACTTTGGCCATCAACTCCTGAATTCTTTGCTGAGAAGTATGAGTTCGCTTCTCTCAAACCTGTAGGTATGAAAGGGCCTTGGTCAGCTGTGCTGAGGTAGCATCCATCGTGTCAGTGACTGGGGTTACACAGACATGGGTATCCCACTTAGCTTGCAAGTCGGTGAACCTCTGTCTGAGGGCAGCCAACTCTTCAATTGTCTTGGCATTCTCATCTCTTTCCTGAGCAAGGGTATCTGTGAGGGCAAAATTTTATTTTTCCACTTGAGCTAATTCCTCGGGTTGCACATAGTCCCCTTGAGGAATTTTATGTCTCTTCTTCAATTCCAATTTTTTGACCTTTAGATCCAAGATGATCATCGTCGGGATTCCTTCCTTGTCGCTTCCCTTTTTGCTCATTATTTTCCTGAGATGACGAAGGTTATTGCTAACCCCCCTAGCATTTTTCCTCTCCTTCTTCAGATTATCTACCACCTTCTTATATTTATCTTCGAGCTTTCTCAAAGCAAGTGCGAGCTTCACGACCTCGTCCCTTAACATGTCTCTAATACATTAATGTAAACCTAGTTTATCTGTTAAGGGAACCTGTGACAAATTCACAACTACCTCCAAAGCCTTGTAGCTGAGTTTGTTAGAAGTAGGGTCCAGCACTGCCTCTGTGATAGCGAATACTAGCAGTTATTTATCCAAATCCAGCTCTGTAGTGAGCCGGGTATGATACTTTTCTATGAAACTCGCTAGTTCTACTCAAAGATTTTCTCTCACGGTCTTGTTTCTGATTCTAATTTATTCTCTCACTTCGGCCCTACTTATTGAAGTGGCTTGGGATATCCCAGAGGGTTCTGAAGATGACGCACTGTCGTAATTTACTTTGAAACCCAACTTGCTCTTATCTGGCTCCCCATGCCTAACCAAATCCTCTAGGGGTAGTTCATCACAGAGGATATCCACATCATTATTTTTTTTCTTTTTGGAGGGATGAGATCCCTCCCCTCTATACAATCCTTCTGGTTCTTCTGAGAAATATTCTTCATCAGGCTGCCCTTTTCTTCCTATGCTCGTTGAATCAGTGTCACCCTTTCCTTCTGCTGCCGAAGACTCGGCCTCCATCTGCGAAGCGAAATTCCATGTGTCAAGGTTAGCTCTCCATTAAATGAAGGGCCTAGTCTCATGCACATATGAAGTGGACCTAATATTTCTTTTCATACTTGATATAATTCCCTTCGGGTCATAGGGCCAGACTTTCCCTAAAAATAAATTCATCCCCTGGAGCAGCATTTCCATAGTGGAGAGGGCATGTCTTGAGTTTACAGTAAAGGGTCCGATGGTAGGGGGAAGCTTGAGGATATAACCCTTTTTAGCAGGGACAAAATGGAACTGGTCTGGCTTCATGGTCTGACGAATGTACTCAAGGGAGAAAAACCACATGGTAGGAAACAAAAACAGGCGGTAAGGGGGTACATCATCACCATAGACCCTAATCTCGGTGTAATCATAAAAAAAAAACCAATCCCCTATGCTTTCTTCATTGCTAAACTACAACCAGTCTTTCTTCTTGGGAAAAATCCTGGGTGGGGGAATATCATGAAGTATGGTGTAGGAAATGGTCATGAATTCATTCAAAAACCTTATGTAACCCCTCCCCTTTGGCTACTGGTGAACTGAAATGTTCCACTCAAAGATGGTTCTGGGTTGGCCATTCATTCTAGAGATATTTTCAAGGTCTAAAGCTTCAAATTTTTTGGAACGCTCGAACAAAAATAGGTAAAAAAATAGTGAGAAGAAATGAAAAGCCCTCAAAGAGGACATTTCTTGAAATTGGGTCTAGATGGCCGAAGCTAGAAAGGTGGGAATATCCAGAACAACACCTGGCCGAGACATGAGCCAAATGAGAGCTATGCACTCTCTGGACACCCTTTCGACTTCCCTAAGACCTAACAACCCAAAGATGAGAGCGAGAACTAGTTGGAGGTGATCGACAAATGAGGTCAAGGGCACCATGTCTGAAGATAGAATAGAAGTAATACGGGAGTTTGAGATGGAAGAGAGGAACTCACTCTGTTTCTTCCAGGGTAGTTTAGAGAACTGATGTGACAGGGATAACTCAGTGAACACGACATATTCTAGGCTGTGCCAGAAATAAAGAGAATTCTTAATAAGCTCAAGGGAAATTCAGAAAACCTTGGTTCCCTGAGCTGAGAGGAACACCTCCCTGCGCTCTTCATAGGCATCCTTGAGCCAAAAAATGAATTCTGTAACTGGGAAGGTAGTTAGAGCAATTTGGTATTACAGGCGAGACTGAACAACTCTGAACTAGTCTTGGCCTTTCACATGAATTTCTAGTAGGTTTGGCCAGACGTGGGAAACATTGAAAGGATAATGGGAGTCGTAAATACAGGCCTGCATATCAGTAATAGGGTCAGGTACAGGGATGACCCTAACTTCACGAGCTTGGGGAGTTTTTGGTTCAGGATTTTTAGACTTGACTCTCCCGATGACCATTTTGAAAGAGAGAAAGGAAGGAAAACTGTAAGGAACAGGGATGGTCAAATACGTGTGACCTATGCGAAAAACCCAAGAAGGAAAGTGACGTTGGGGAGGGGGGGCGCGAGGTGGCTGCAAGTGACCTATTTCTGTAATCCAAACTTTAACCGTTGGGTGAAATGTAACAAAAAATGATTAAATGAGTCTCGGGTCGGGGTTAAACACGCCATATTTTACAAAAAACAAGGCTCAGTTGACAACTTGGAGGGCTGACATGTAATGTTCCAAATTTTATGGAACATTAAATTTTTTTAAGGAGATGAATAAAATGGGTAGGGGACCCATTATTTGCATCATTAGAGAATAAAAATCCTCTAAGTATGAAAGGGGATCTTACTTAGAGCTGGATTTCACACCTCCATGTGTGAAAGGAGGTTTTTTCATACATTCTTGGCCAAGGTTGACCAAGTCAAACTGCGTTGGCATGAGTTGGAAAGCACTATGTGGACAACGCAGGAGGGAAGATTCTAGATGGAGGAAACCCTTATTTGAATTAGGGCCCATGGAGGGAAGGCTCATTGTTTAAAATAGGAGCAAGGAAGCCATTGAGACTATCTTTGATCATTTTTACATTTGAGTCCTAGAGACTTGTTGCTGCCTCTTGTTGTTCAGCAAAGCTGCAGTGCCTTCGGGCACGAGGGAGTCATGTTTAGGAATTACTATCATTATTGAGTAGCTCATGAAGTACTGCAATAATCCTCCATATTCAGGCATTCAGACCATAGCTTCAGTCATTTACATCAGTGTAGTTTCTGCAGCAGACATTGTGCAGTGTAGCTGGGTGTTGCTGGGGAGGTTTCGATACACCATCCGGAGCTTGTTTTTTAGTGGAGAGAGGTTGTATTCATTGGAGGATCTGAAAAGGTGGTTCTTGAGCATATCCCACCATATTTGGCATTAGGAAAACCACATTCCCTCATTAGCAGTGCAGTCCCTTCATTAGACAGCGTTATTCAGAGAGGAGATTTACTATGAGGGATTGACAGTCACTTCGAGGAGAAGTCTTGGGTGAAAGGATCCACCTTTCACTTAAAATTTATATTGGAGGAGGGTTCTTCATTTTTTGCAGCCATTTCAGCCTTCTCCATGTATTTCCAGTTCTTGAGTTGTTGCTGCCCAACAACTCCGGCATTTCTGCAAAATGCCATTTTTGTATATATTTCAGCCAATCCTTTTAGAGGATTGATGTATTGTATTTTCAGGGGTTGAGATCATGCTCCCCCACTTTATTTGAGCCTCATATTTATATATCATTGTATTATTATATTTTATGCAACAGTTCCTCTATAAACTGCGCATTCATGGCCTAGGGCTTTATTTATGCAGCTATGTATTTCATGTTTACATGTACAGATTTCTTGAGGCTTCTAGTGCTTTGCTTGAGTGATCATTCTTCCTCAAGATTTGTATACTTATTGCTGCTATGTCATAATATATGATGGCCATTGGATTCTTTGGAATTTTATGTGTTCATGAGTCACTTTTATTTCCATTTTATGTATTTGTTATTGATGTAGCTACAATATTGGGAGAGTCCCAATCTTGTTGTATTTCCCTATTGGGGATATTGTCCTTTGACAATCACTCTATAGACAGAGTTTGCTAGTGGGCCAGATAGCCTCTAGAGCTCATCCTTTGTTTAAATGTGACAAATCCAGTAAATTTCCCTGCATTCTATCTCTGGAATAGATTTGTTTTGTCGATTGACAATGTTTCTGAAAAAGGAACATTATAGTGGTATCAAAGCATCGAACTGGCACAGCTTGTGAGTTCGATTTCAAAGGAGAATAATGAATATGAGCTTGAGCTCATATAATTTTGAAAAAAATGAGAGCCTCCCTGAGGAGGAGGAGAATAAAAGAGGAGAGGAGAAAGTTCCATGCACTTCCTATTCTCTTGAAGACCATCATGGCATATGCTTGGATTTCCAGATCTTAAGCAAGTACCTGGGTGATTATAAACCCCATTCTGCAGCATTCAGGGGAGCTACAACATTCCCACAGTCTATTCAGGAGATGGAGGAGATAAGGCCCTATGGAAAAGAATAAATCAGAGGCAATGGGTTTCTATTGTCTTCATTTGATGGGGTTACTTCAGCTAGAGCTTGGGAGAAGAAGCTAGAGGCATTTTTATTGTTGCATCCAGTGGCAGAGGAAGTAGCAGTGGAGATGGCAACGTTGCACATGGAGGATAAAACCTCTGTTTGGTGGTTCAAACCCTTGGTCCATTAAAGGGTGAGTTATTTTGATACTTTGCTCAAGGGTTGATCCAAACCTTTGATTAAAGGAGGACAAAGGAAGAGGAAGCCATTCCACCATGGGAGGAGAATTGAACCAATGTTGTTATAGCTTTGGAGGACCAGCCTTATACATCTATGGGTGAGGAGGACATTGGAAGAAAAGCCATTGCAGCCACACAATGAGGTCCCAAGATCCACCAAGGTATGAGTAAAGTTCCACTTTCTATTTCAGCAAACAAGCTTAAGGATGGTGGAATTTCATATGAGGAGGTCCCAGGATCAAATCACATGGCCACTTTAGGGCCTCATGTTTGCACTGCACTATGCAAAGGGTTCAAGGAGGAGAAGAACCACCATCCTCATACATCTTTGATGATTTTCATTCAGCCTTCAAGGTGGGAGTGTAAACTTTTGGAGGATGAAGTAAACCATGATACCTCCATGGAGAATCATGAAACAACTTGTGAACCGGAGGAGGAGATAGCTGCTACATCATTGGAGGAACCAACAGTGCTATTGAACATGGGTGGAGAGGATAAATCACCTCCATCACAGTTGGATCCTCATATATCCAACATATTCATGGGAGAGAGGCCTTTCCTAAGAGATCTCCAAGAAGCTACATTTCAAACTCTCATGAAATGCAAGGAGCAATAATTGGTTTGAGAGGATGGTAGCCCTCATGGGAGGAGTACCAAAATGATGGAGAAGATATGGTAGGATGTTTACATAATTGGGAAGAAAGGAGAAGGGATACATATTGCTGATATTACACATATATATCAGTCATGAAACCTTCATCACATGAGTCATATGATGTGAGCATGAGGAGGCATCAAGCACTTGAGTTGCTTGGGATTGACAGGAGAGAGCACAAGAAGATTTGCTCTCACATGATTGATGGTGTTGCAGGAGTAGAGGAGGGAACTCTCATAGTGAAAATGGATCACTCCTTAGTTGGGATTGATTGGGAGGAATTTCCCTCTTGGAAGAAACTTCATATTTGCAGCAGCATCATCAAAAGTGTTCTTGACAAGGAGCATGTCAAGGAACAAAGATTGGCATGGACAAGAGCCTTTTTGCATAAGCTCACATCGTTGTCATTTGGGAGGAGGATCACATGCATAGATCCATATATCATCTCAATTCCATCCTATGGTAATATTATTGTGTGTACCTTTTCTGATTTACATACTCTTATCATTATGATGCAGTGCAGAGTTTTTCAAAGGGGCAGATTTTTCATGTTGCTCCATGAGAAAAATTGGGCCAAACTATGTGATGGAGACAGCTATATTTTATATGGCCTTGGGAAAATTTTACCTTCCATGTATGTTCAGCATTCATATTCATCCATTCACCATGCACTATCAAATGTAAGAACATACATTATTATTCATTAGCTGAAAACAACTTGCCATATCATTTCTTAAAGCAGCAGTTTGGGAAACTGTGCTGTGAATACTTGGGAGACTGTTGGTACAACTTTGAACACCATGAAACCTTTAGTACTTGCCTCATTTTATTTTTTAGTATGGTCTCCTTGTCTGATATTTCTGTTATCTCAGTGAAGGACATGATTAGAGGAGAGACACATGGATGAATGTGTCCTTGATGAGGGAGGACTCCCATATTTTATGCATTGCATGTTCTAATGGGAACATGAGAGGAGACATGGAAACCACAACCAACTATTTTCTTACTCTTGAGGAGGGCCATGAGCATGGTAATGTTATCCATCCATTGTATGTATATGGGCAGGTGTTTGACCTTATGTTTTTGATTCACTCATCTATTTTACTGTTCAATAGTAGAGGTGATATTCTTGTACAATACTTGCCATGTTATTTTCTGCAGCTGCAGTGGATGAGGTTGCATTATAACCCTATGTGGCATTGTTTTCACTTGCTGCACATGGCATAACCTACATAAAACATGTCATGGGATCATTCTATGGTGATCTTGTCCTATTCATCATAGATGACATGTCTTGGGCCAGTTGATTTTTCATTGATGGAGGAGAGATTCTTGGGGAATTACTCTTCATTTATCCATTTGAGGGAAATATATTTGCAGCCCAGGATCATAATAAACTCCACACTTGTCATAAGTGGGGGAGAGGACAGCATGGGGAAATTTATAGCGCTTGCCATGATCAGATTTCAGCCCACCTTCATTTCTGGAGCTCAAGGTGGAGGGTGATTTTTTCCATGATTTGTCTTGTTGAAAGGCAGCTTATTTTCATGATTGATGGCATGGGGATGAGATATTAATATGAGGGATGATCAGTCCCATTATATATCATATCTCATGCCTCAAGGAGGCCCTTAGATAGCTCTTTTTCCTTCATGGACACTTGTTTCTACATGATAGTTGTTTTGGGAGTATTCACTCCAAGGTTAGATTGCATATGTTGGAGGGACAGTTGGAGACTTGAATGCTGATATGGTGTCCCTTTTATTGAGGAGAACATTAAATAAGGATGCTACAGGAGGAAGTTCAAAAATAAACTCAGTTCATCCTTGCAATTTCTTGAGGGCAAGCAATATTTTGAGAGGGGAGGATTGTAATGTTCCGAATTTAATGGAACATTAAATTTTGTTAAGGAGATGAATAAAATGGGTAGGGGACCCATTATTTGCATCATTAGAGAATAAAAATCCTCTAAGTATGAAAGCGGATCTTATTTAGAGCTATATTTCACACCTCCATGTGTGAAAGGAGGTTTTTGCATACATGTTTGGCCAAGGTTGACCAAGTCAAACTGCGTTGGCATGAGTTGGAAAGCACTATGTGGACACCGTAGGAGGGAAGATTATAGATGGAGGAAACCATAATTCGAAGTAGGGCCCATGGAGGGAAGGCTCATTGTTTAAAAGAGGAGCAAGGCAGCCATTGAGACTATCTTTGATCATTTTTACATTTGAGTCTTAGAGACATGTTGCTGCCTCTTGCTGTTCAGCAGAGCTGTAGTGCCTTCGGGCACGAGGGAGTCTTGTTTAGGAATTCCTCTCCTTCTTGAGTATCTCATGAAGGATTGCACTCATACTCCATATTTAGGCATTCAGGCCATAGCTTCAATCATTTACATCATCGCAATTTTTGCAGCAGACATTATGCAGTGTAGCTGGGTGTTGCTGGGGAGGTTTCCATACACCATCCAGAGATTGTTTTTCAGTGGAGAGAGGTTCTATTCATTGGAGGATCAGAAAAGGTGGCTCTTGAGCATATCCCACCATATTTGGAATCAAGCCAACCACATTCCATCATTAGCAGTGCAATCCCTTCATTAGACAGTGTTATTCAGAGAGGAGATTTGTTGTGAGGGATTGACAGTCACTTGGAGGAGAAGTCTTGGGTGAAAGGATCAGCCTTTCACGTCAGATTTCTATTAGAGGAGGGTTATTCATTTTTTTCAGCCATTTAATCCTTCTCCATGTATTTCCAATTCTTGAATTGTTGTTGCCCAACAACTCCCGCATTTCTGCAAAATGCCATTTTTGTATAGATTTTAGCCAATCCTTTTAGAGGATTGATGTATTGTATTTTCAGGGGTTGAGATCATGCTCCACCACTTTATTTGAGCCTCATATTGCTATATCCTTGTATTATTATATTTTATGTAGCAGTTCCTCTATAAAATGCACATTCATGGCCTAGGGGTTTATTTATGCAGCGATGTATTTCATGTTTACATGTATAGGTTTCTTGAGGCTTCTAGTGCTTTGCTTGAGTGATCATTCTTCCTCAAGATTTGTATACTTATTGCTGCTATGTCATAATATATGATGGCCATTGGATTCTCTAGCATTTTATGTGTTCATGAGTCACTGTTATTTCCATTTTATGTATTTCTTATTGCTATAGCTGCAATATTGGGAGAGTCCCAATCTTGTTGTATTTCCCTATTGGGGATATTGTCCTTTGACAGTCACTCTATAGAAATAGTCTGCTAGTGGGCCAGGTAGCCTATGGAGCTCATCCTTTGTTTAACGGTGACAAATCTAGTAAATGCCCCTGTATTCTATCTTTGGAATAGATTTTCTTTGTCGATTGACAATGTTTCTGAAAAAGGAACATTACATGACGTCATAAGGAGTTCGACACTAAGCCACGTGGCATTGGGCTATTGGTTTTTCAGGATCGGGTAGGTGTGTGTCATGAGCTGGGTTAAAACTGGTACTAGTTGTGTACCAGGTTCCCTGATATACCTTAGCTTCACCTTAGAGTGCACCACCTATTCGTCTAGAGGGGTCCACCATAGATTTCTAGCCGAGGCTTGGGAAGCCCCTTCATATCGCGCTGTTTACCCGCAGAATGAATGAAATGTGGCCCTACTAAGCTAGGACGTCATGTAATTATGGTGGTTGGGACTCCCTTCTCTTCGTGCTTCCCTTGGTACCCCTAGAATGCTTCCACGTGGCAGTGCCATTGTTACTAACCTATTATATGTTGTGTTGACCTTTCCGCTTAGTTCTAACTCCCTTTTCAATGTTTTTTTTGTGCTTTATTTATGTGGAGGAACCACATGCATTTCCTTTATATGTATTTGTCCACACATACCTTACCATAGCATCCATAAGATTATTTCAAATTATTTTCTTATCAAATCTTGTTTAATGAGGAGTACTAAAACAACAGGTGCAATGGCACATAGTTTTGTAAGGTCGCGGGCAGGTCCCAGGGTCAAACCAGTGGACCTCCCAGGCCATACATGGAAAATAATTACATTTGTTGGAACTAAGCGCTATATTAAACTTTGCATTAAAATTACCTGCACACTTAATATATGGTGTGTTGTATTTAATGGAACAACACTTTATTTTTTATAACCTAAGCCTAAACATAGACTGAGGTTAATCATTATAATAGTGGTGCCATATGTATTAACAACTAAAATTAATTTTACGTCATCATTTCCATGGTTTTTTTTGTGACCGTTGGTTGATCCTCTAATTATGGAGAGTCAACACTGTGGAAATTTAACTTAGTTATTGGGGTTGGCAGACCTGCCAAGTATGGCGGGCTTTTCCAACCTCCCCCCCATACACCATACCATATAGCTTCAAGTATAACCTTTGTGCTATGAATAATAAAAGTAAATGTGTGATTTATTGGTAGAGTTTTGTAGTGTTGAAATGGAGTGTTATAGGTCAATTTGGGCACCATTCCAAATGACCTAGTTAACTGGACATCATATCCAAGACCAATGATCAAGGGTCTATCATTCCCTATCATTTTAGTTGCTACATGCCTTAAGACAAGAAACAAGACAAATCAAGCAAGACTTTCATCAAGAAAAGGTTTCCAAGGTTTGAAGCTTATTATATAGCATATGAGAGCTCACAAATGTAGGCTCTAAGGGGCCTACGTGCATTGCATATGCAAGTAGCCCCATGCAAGGATTCTCTACAAATAACTTCCCAACATTCACAGGTGCATTGGTCACATTGGGAGCGACATTTTCATTGTTCTGGAATCTCCACTTGGCCAGTGCCTTCTAGAAGAGTTCACATGTGTCAAGCTTCGGATCCAAGTGTCCATTTGACATCTACATCATTGGAAACATGTCTTTCCTATTATTGGAAAGTCATTGATTGCAAAAAAACCTATAGTTCATCCATAAATTAAGCACAAATCTGAGTGCTTGAGAGGAAGAATTTGAGTAGAGAAATGCTGGAGAATTTTCAATTGAGAGCTAGATTTGTGCAGTTGTTGCTGGAGAGATTTATATTGTGATGAGGCTTAGGAACATTGCTGGAAGGGTCACTTCAAATCAGTCATTTGGTTGTAACCTCTCCTTCTATCATCAATAAATAATACTACTTATTTTTCCCTATATGCATCTATGTTGGCTTTGATTTTTCATATCGCAAGATCTTAGTTGATGTGTATGGTTTTTTCTTTACTGATTTAGCAAACTAACTTGAATATATATCTATATTATTGCATCTTCTGCTAATACAGTTTTCTTTCTTGCAGGAATAATTTCACACAAACCACTTGAATTTGAAGCTGCAACGGAAGCGGCAGAAGGAGCCATTTAGAAGCGCTAGGATCCTAAGTAACTTCTAATCCTCTCTGTGCATCTATTATGAGTTAGAAATAGTCGTATAGTATTTCACTTGTTGTTCTAGACTAGAACCTGTATAGGGAAGCATGATTTATCCGTAATTCACAATTATGGCCCAACATGGAGGTCGTGGGTTCGAGCCTCAACCCTGCCAATTGACCTGCCTGGTTAAATTTGACTTGACTACGTTGACTTTGACTGCCTTGCCATGTGTCTTTGCATGTGCCTTCCACTTGGCCTACAAGGCCTACATTGTTCTAACCGTTTGACTTAAACCTCATCAGGCATTTTATCCTTCATACTAAGTCTATTTTTCGAACCATGTATATCATTAGAATCAGCGCGACGAGCACTATAGCTTGGCACTAGTTTCAGGAGCATCTAACACCATAAAATTACGAGCAGTTTAAGGATCCTCCTAGATCATTCCTCTTCACTGGAATATTTTGGACCACCAAAATTTTGGTTTTAATTAGATATGAGGTGAGGGTACATCTCCCTCACCCTTTTGATCTCCATCCACCTTGCCTTGCTTGGATTCATGCCTTTGAGTCCCACTCGAAGATACTCAACATCTCCATGTCTGGAAGTGCTAACCTTCCTGTCTAAGATGGTATCTTCCTATAAGTCAATCATACATTCAGGTGAAAATTCATCTACATTTTGAATTTGAACATTTTCCTCTCGATCCATGAACATAGGAGGTTCATACAACTTCAAATTTTCAACATTTACAATTGAATTTATGTGCATATATGGAGGAAAATTCAACTGGAATGTATTGTGCCCAATATTTTCAACAATTCTAAAAGGACCATAGTTGATCGGTTTCAAATTTTTACCTTCACATGAAAGTGATGATCCACCCGATGCTTATCATGGCACATTTTGTACTTGGCTTGACTCTTCTCCAGTTGATCTTGCACTACTTCATGAATCTTATAAATTATTTGAATGAACTTGATTTCTTTTTCAACATCACCATGTACATCCTCCTGAGCTTCTTCACCAAACATGAAGTCCAATGGTGACTTCAGTAGGTACCCAAAACATGTCTCAAAAGTAGATCTACCAGTAGAAGAATGTAGGGCCCAGTTGTAAGCATGTTGACAGAGTGTAAGGATTCATCCCAAAGCTTATGATGTTGCTGCAATATCCTTTGAGAAGATATACCATTTTTCTTTTCACATCCTTTGTTTGACTATTGGTTTGTGGACGAAAAGTTGTGCCCTTTTTCAGTTTACTGTCCATAAGTCCCCACAAAGTGGACCAAAACTCTTCCATGAATCTAGAGACCTAATCTGAAATGATGGAAGTAGGCAACCCAAAATGAAGCCATGCATTTGAAAATAACAAATGTGTAGTCTATTCAATAGTTACTTGCTTTCTACATGGAACAAGAATACACATATTTCCAAATCGATCAACCACAACATAAAAACAGTCATGCCCTTTTCTATACATAGGAATTCCACCTAAAATCCATAGATACATTGCCCCATGGCTAAGAAGGAACTAGAAGTGGAATATACAAACCTGACTTTCTATTGTTTTGTTTTCTTGTCAAACACATGACACAACCTTTGATGTACTTAGTAACCGTTTCATTGATTCGAGGCCAATATCAATACCTTGGTAACTATGCCATTGTATTACCTACACCAAAATTCCTTGAAACACGAGAAGAATGTGCTTCCTTGATCACATGCACTCTTTCTCCCTGTGGTATGCACAACTTGCCAAGATGGTATAATAATTTTTCATGAACATGATAATTCACTTCTTCCACCTGAGCACCATGAGTTAGTGATTCATAAAAATCTTTGAAATAAAAATCTTCAACATATTATTCAATGTAACTTTCATGTGCTAAGGAACTGTTTTGCAAAATAACTGAAGCATTCAAAGATGGTCTTGATAACATATCAACTAATTTATTAATGGTACCTTTCTTATATTTGATTACTAAGTGGAACTGCTGCAAAAAACCCATCCATCTATAATGTCGATGTTGTTGCAACTTAGTTTGAGATTGAAGATACGAAATTGGTTGATGATCTATATGAATCACTATTTATTTTCCCATTAAATAATGTTTTCATTTTTTAACACATTCCACTAATGCAAATAATTATTTATCATATGTTGGATAGTTAGCAACTGCCTTAAATTTTTCTAAATGAAAACGAATATTCTTTCCTTTATGCAATAACACATCACCCATTGCATACCCAATGACATCAATCTATATTTAAAATGGATGTTGAAGGTCTGGTAAAGCTAAGATTGGAGCTAAAACAATTTTTTGCCTTAAAGTGTCAAATGTTTTTTGTTGTTTTCCTTCCGATTGGAAAGAAACTTTACAACTTTTTAAATCATGAAGTGGTGATGCAATAAAAGAGAAATGAGAAATCAAATTCCTTCAATAATTAATTTCACCCAAGAAACTTCTAACTTCCGTCATATTTTGTGGTCTTGGCCACTTAACAATCACATCAATTTTAGTTGGATCTATTTTTTGATGACCACCTCCAACTATGTAACCAAGATAAACTAAGGAAGTTATTCCAAATTCACACTTATAAAGTTTGAGATACAATTTCTCCCTTTGCAACACATCAAAAAATTGTTTAACATTCTTTACATGTTCTTCCAAACTTGAATAGAAATGAAGAATATCATCCAGATAGACTATGACAAACTTATCAATAAAAGGATGAAAAACGTCATTCATTGCTCTCATAAATTTTTTTTGAGCATTGCATAAACCAAACGGCATAACCAACCATTCATAAAGCCTCTATCTAGTCTTAAATGCAGTTTTCCATATATCATTCTCTGGAATACGAATCCAATGATAACCACTTCTTAAATCTAGTTTTTTAAAGTAAACATCAGTCATTAACTGATCAAGAAAATCATTTCTTCTTAGAAGAGGATACCTGTTCTTAATGGTGTTTTTACTTAAAGATCTAAAATGAACACACATTTTCCAAGTTCCTTATTTCTTAGGAACTAAAATGATTGGTGATCCACATAGAGAAGAACTAGGTCAAATAAAGCCTTTATCAACGAAATCCTGAATTTATTTCTTATTTTCTCCATTAAATTCTATGACCTACATACGATACATGCCAATGTTCGGAAGAGGAGCATAAGAATTTAATTGAATCACATGTTGAATATCTCATTTTGGAGGTATAATTTTTGGTTATTTAAACAATTATGCATATGAATATACTATTTCAACCAATTTGTCCTTAAATTACTAAGAATCACATCCTTGAAAAGTGTCATACTTATCTTTAGGTTGTTGCTTAACAAACATGAGAACATACTTTTTACTTGAATGTATGAGTCTTTTCAGTTGACTAACATTGCATTAGGGGAATTTTGAGGTCTAAAATGGACCTCCTAAGGAAATTATAAAATAATAGTGGAAATAATAAAATAATATTATATTACATCATCAAATTTTTAAGGGAAAAAAGAAAATAGTAAATTATTTCAACTCATATTTTCAACTTATCCCCCTATGGGTTTACTTAAAATTCAAGTGGAAACACTCATTGGATGCATAATTTGATTCATCATCCAAGAAGTACCCATGTTGCATACTTTCAATGGACCTTGCTACGTGAACAATGAGAAGCACATGAAAAATGTGATTGCAATCATGTTTTTTAATGTATTTCTCATTTTTTTGTATAGTAGGGTCCATCGAAAGTACGCAACATGGATAATCCTTGGATGAGGAATTAAATTTTTCATCCAACGAGTACTCTCACTCGAAATTTTAGAAAAACCTTAGGGAGATAAGTTGAAAACACGAGTTGAAAAAGTAGTTTTATTATTTTATTATATTTTAATCTTTTTACTTTTTTACTCCAAAAATGGTGAATCATCCCCCATGGTTGACATCATCATCTTGAATCCTATTGGTTCTTATAAAGTTCATTTTGGTTGTACATTTTTCTAAGGAGGCGTATTTTAGACCTCAAAAGTTCTCTAATGATTAGATCCAAGTTTGTCCTAAGTCTGTGTTCCGTGACAACATATTCAATTCCACCTTTAAAGAGATTGTACTTATTCTCCTTTATATAAATATGGAATATCTATCATAAAGATAAGGACTACCAAACACAACTCCACATATATCCAAATGAATCACATATAAATCAACTTCATAAAAAAAATTAGTTGTGATTGCAAACCTTCATCAACATTGTTTTGTGACATGTATCTGAGTGTTTTCCTTTAACCATCCTAAAGGGTAAGGTTTTGGATGATATTTAGCTTCTAATCCCAATTTCCTTACTAATTTCTCAGATTTTAAGCTTTCTTGTGATCCACTGTCAAATAATGTGTCATTTTTTGTGTGCTTTGATATTATCCTTATGTGAAACAACTCAATTCTCTTCTTTCCCCCAACCACATTATTAGATTTTGAAGATGTAGAAAATGTAGAAACAAAACTATCTTCAGAAGGACTACCTGCCAAACCCATAGCATTTATCTTCTTTTGTTCACTGGAGTCATGTCTTAAATCTTGTTGGACATCAACATTAGCCTTCATTTCACCCTTCCTCTTAAGTAAATTATTTTTCTTGAGTTCCGGATGAAGCTTCCAACACTTGGAGTCATCATGTCCAACCCTTTGACAATGAGTAAAAGTAGACCTTTCTCCTTCCTTCTTAGTTGTCGCCTATTTATTACCCTTTGATTTTCTCTTCCTTTTTCTATCCTTGGAATATTTATTTTTTGAATTCTTGAATGGTTTCTTTGAAAACTAAAAATGTATGCCACCTGATTCATCATGAATGGCTTGCAAACATACTTCATAAAAGTTAGTTGGATTAAACATAATAAATGTATGTTGCAAATAATAATGAAAACTTCTAATATACTTTAACAAAGTGTCCTATGTGTTCAATGGAATTTTTAGTGATAATTACTTCTTCATGAATTCCTATGTAAACTATTGCACACTTTTTCCTTTACCTTGCATTAAACGTTTCCAATCCATTACATCCTGTTGCGTATATCCTAAAGGATAAAATTCCTTTATAATATATTTAACAAACTTGGACCATGGAAAGATGATTTTTCTTATATGCTTCAAATCTTATTGATTTTTACTTTCCCACCAAAGCAAAGTTGTTCCCCCCATTCTAAGTGTAGCTAACTGAATTATCACATAATCATCACAAATATTCTTAATTCTACAATATACTTCAAGTTGGTTAATCTAGTTATCTAACTTTTCAGGATTCATTTCACCATAATATATTGGAAATTCAAACTTAACATTAAGAATTAATAAAGAATATTTATTTTTCTTCTCTGATTTTGAATCTGAATCTGAACTAGACGTGTAAGAGAATAAAGAAGAAGAAGACGAAGATGGAGAAGAAGGAGATCCATTACCACCAAATTTTTCCTTGCCCTATTTCTTCTTCATGACTTTAGAAGATGAAGCTACATCTATAGTCTTCTTGTCTTCATAAATCTCTGCAATCATTCGTTTCATATTAAAGAAAATTTTCTAAAATTTCGCATCGGTCTTAGGCTCAGGAGCTTCTCCTTCATTTTACCCTGCCATATTTCGAGGAACATTCCTCTTTTCAATCTCTAGATTTCTCTTCAAGTTTCCCTTCTCCACGTCGTAACTTGGATCTAGTCAACATTCATACTGGAAAATATCGTGCTTATACATGATCAACCTGCTCTGGTACCAAAATATTATTTGAAAACACATAATACTGAATATTTGCGCAATCTCGTTGAACATTAATTGAGGTTGCATTTATGTGAATGAATGAAGGAAATTGAATTATTAAAGTGAATTAAACATAAAATTTAGAACTGAAACATAAGCATGAACAACAACAATGAAATACACAAACACATCAAACATTGATGACGGAGTTCGTCCCTCTTAGACTACATCTCTAGGTCCTTTTCCAATGGGCGTACGTTATATTAGGAATGATAAAAAAGGATATTTACATACATTTTCTCCATTCTGACTGTGCACACATCCACTCATGGTTGTTGTCAACATGTAGTCCTTGACCGCTACTCTCCGACATAAGTATCCATTCTAAAAAATTCCCAAGGATGGCCAAGTTATGCTCAAAAGAGAATTTCCAGGCACACATAACATAAGAAATGTAGGCTTCACTATACAACCCCCTTGCACTGGTGAAATGAAACATAATTTTATAAGGCCACGGGAAGGTCCTGGGGTCAAACTCGCGGACCTTCCAAGGCATACAGGGAAAATAGTTACATTTGTTGGAACTAAGCATTATATTAAACTTTGCATTAACATTACCCATGCACTTTAATATATGGTGTGTGGTGTTTATTGTACCAAATATTTATTTGTTATAACCTAAGTCCAAACATAGAATAATTTAAATCCTTATACAGATGGTGCCATATGTATTAACGACCAACCTTAATTATGAGATGTCGATTCCATGGCTTGGGTTGTGACCGTTGGTTGATCCGCTTGTTATGGAGACTCTGAGTTGTGGAAATTTAACTTAGTTAATGGGGTTGGCAGACCTACCATGTATGGAAGTCTTTTCCAACCTCCCCCCCATAAACCATACCATATAGCTTCAAGTATAACCTTTGTGCTATGAATAATAATAGAAAATGTGTGGTTTATTTGTATATTTTTCTAGTGTTGAAATGGAGGTCACGAGTTTGAGCCTCGACCCTGCCAATTGACATGCCTGGTTGACTTTGAATTTCCTGAATTGACTTTGACCACCTTGCCACGTGTCTTTTTATGTGCTTTCCACTTGGCATGCAAGGCCCACATTTTTTTATGTGTTTGACTTAAACTTTAGTGGTCGTTTTCTCCTTCATATGGAGGCCATTTTTTGAACCGGATATATCGTCGGAATCAGGGCAACAAGCACTACAAATTGGAATTAGTTTTAGGAGCATCTGAGACCATAAAATTTTGAGAATTTTTAGGATCCTCCTATATTAGTTGTGTACGTGTTGAACATGTGGTGCTAATGTACATGTGGTAATGTGTGCATATTGTAAATGTTGTGTTGTGCATACGTGGTATTGTGTGCATGTGGTACATTTTGTTTTGTGAATGTGTGGTATTGTTTTTGGGCCTTAAAAATGCCCATGTTTTCATCATACAATACTACCATTCATAACCTATATTCATGTACTTTTAACCCATTTCTTACCCTAATTCCATAACCTATTTCTTCCACTAAATGGTTGGTTATTACTATTTTTCTTGACTCTTCCATAATAAAATATAATTTTTTTGTGATTTACTAATGACGGTTTCACTAAGTTCATTTTCTAGAGAGTTCCATCATTGAAATTCTTCACAAGGAAGTTTAACTAGTTACTACATAGTTGAGTATGAAATCAGATTGTTGTAGGTGAAAATATGAATTTTGTGACCAAATTATGAATAATATTAAAATTATGAGACTTGCATTGTTCTCAGAATACCCTCTTTCATATAACCCAAAAACCGTTTGGGAAAATTCATTACCATAAGGAGCTACTGTGATGAGAATATTCCAATTCAGTGTTAAGTACGGAATCAGGTCAAATTCAGATTTTCCTATTTTTGGCCACAACTATAGTTTGATAAAACTCTTGTGCTCAACGAGGAGTTGGTTCCATGCTGATATTGGGACCATGCTAATGTTAGCATATTTTGGAACCAGTTATGCCAAAGATAGTGTGATCGATCAAGCAACCGGATCTCAAGATTAAAGTTGGTAAATTCGCTGAGTTGCCATGTATGGGTTTACTATCATTTTGAAAGGGAATCATTGCATAAAAATGCCTGTGTTGTAATAAATTAAGGGGGAGTAGAGGAAAAAATATTTTAATAGGAGCAATAGCTTATGATGTATTTTCCAATTTAATTCTAAACCTCAATAGATAACTTCGCTTCAACACTTAATTATATGTGAGTATTATGGTTTCCTGTGATTTTTAAGAGCATTTTGTTAATATAGGATTTCTCCGGGAGTGGAAAGGGCCTACCACCACCTGGAAGAAAGTCTAGAAGTCAATATAGGCAATAGAAATTATGTTTAATTCATATTTATATGGATTTCAATTTGAATAAAATAATGATTAAATTTGAGAGATCTTTTATTATGTACCTAAATTCTTTTCTCTATTTTGCAGATTCGAATAAAACGCTATAGATATTATTTTGAATTGTTACAAACCAGAAATAACTATGTTAAATAATGATTTTCAATACACGAATGATTTCCTCAATACACTCTCATGGTTGAGAATTTTTAAAAGAGTGCTTTCCAATTCGAACGAATGCATAAAATGGTAACTGTGTCGTGAGCTTGAAATAACATTAGTTTTCTCATCTTGCATCTTGTATTTTTCTCGTTTGATATAGGATCATGTATCACTATGTTTCAATTAGGTTTTATTTCATATTATTATATAAGGGAGAAATTCTTCTTAGTGATTCTTAGATAAATATGAGATTCCTACGTTTAAATATGTTGTTTACACATGTAGATGCAATGTTTGTGACATGTTTGAAAATTTTTTGTCATGGCTGGGAGGGGTCCAGATGAGTTCCTGATGATTTAATTGCTTCCATGCCTTTTTTTTAATTCTATTTATCCTCTCCTAAAGTCTCATGAAGTTTTGGGTAGTGACCTGGGCTCTGGGGCTAAAAAGGTGGCACAAATACCGAAGTTCAAGGCACAAACTGAGTTTTTGGGACCATAGCTAGGACCTTTACTTGACATGTCCATGGATATAGGCTTATAGCCACTCCACTTCCCTTACATGCTTGAAACTAAGGCTCAAAAGGGTAAAAAATCAGTTCCCCTTCAGGGTTCAGGGGCATGGGACGTTGGGTTACCTCTCGGAGGTGTTTTTGATGATTTTTAAGGTATGTTTGTCAGGTTTCCATTAGTTCCACTTCTTGAAGGTCATCTAGGAGGTTTAATCTCATATTAGTAGCCTCTCGTCACATGTTTACCTAAGTTGGACGGTCACTTGGGTATATGTGGGAAGAGGGTGTTACAATGATCTCACCCCTCATTCCAAACTCCTGTCAGAACACATCCATGTTTTGCGTACCATGTTATTTCGATGTCGCAAGTATAACATTATCGTCAATCCCTTAAGTGTGTCTTCTGCATTCCTGCTAACTGGTTCTTGGGCTTATTATTTTCCAAACATAGTATCAAGCTCGACCCTCTCAAATTTCAACCCATTCTCAAACTTCTTCCTCCTCGTACCCTTCGCCAGTTACAAAGCCTCTAAGCCAAAGCCAAATTTATTCATGGGTTTGCTCCTAAATATTCCACCATGCGCATGGGTTTCGTAGACTCCTTCGATCTACCATTCCATTCATTTGGGATGAACAATATCAATAGTATTTTTATGCCCTCAAGTGTGATCTCACTTCCACTCCCTTTATCAGTCCACATAAATTTGAAAGGGACTTCATCTTTTATATCTTAGCTTCCACGTATTCAGTTGCTGGACTCCTAATCCAGAAAGATGTTAACGGAAATTAGCATGTCATATACTATGTCAATAAAAAGTTTAACAGTCCCCATTTGTTCTATTCACATGAAGAAAAGTTGGCGCTAGATTTTATTTTCTCTGTTCAAAATATTCGTCATTATATCCTTATATTTACCACTAGAGTTGTGACCAATTTCAACCCCATTTCCTTCACGTTGAGGCAACAGATCATGAATGGGAAGTATTCTCGTTGGATCGTCATTCTTAAATAATCGATCTCAAATTTGTCACACCCAAGAGTAATAAAGCTTTGGCTCTTTTTCGAATTAATTTATGAATTTCCTGCTAGTATGCCAGATCCACCAATCAATGATGACATTCCATATGAACACTTTTTCACCATCACCTCGGATGATCCTTGATATGGTGACATCCTCACCTATTTCTGAACCCATAAGTTCACCCCCCATCTTGACCGTGATGATCAATGACGTATTCAACATTAATCCCATCACTACATCCTCATCGATGACGACCTTTACCTTTAGGGTGTTGATACTGTCCTTTGTCATTGCCTCACCCATGTTGAAGTTGAACAAGTGTTGAATGCTTGTCATTATGGTGCTTGTGGTGGCCATCTCTATGGAATGGCCACTACCCAAAAAATCATGTGCATTGGTTATTTTTTTCCTTCTATCTTTATCGATTTCGTTGACGTAGTCAAACAATGTCCCAATTGTCAATTATTTTCCCCTAATGCGTGAGCTCCACCTACTCCCCGCCCTCTTGTCATTGTAGCCAGTCCTTTCTATAAATGGGTTATTGAATTTATGGAGTGTCGACCGCCATCTTATAACAACCACAATTATATTATCGTGGTCATCGAATATTTCATGAAATGGGCTGAAGCCATGCCTATGTTCAATAACATCATGGCTACTACAACCCTCTTCTTCCTTAACCATAGCGCTCGATTCGGGTTTTCGAAGCAATTGGTTTCTAACCATGGCGACACTTTGAAGATGAGATATGTCATGACATATGTTCTCTATTGGGATTTGAACATCAATATTCATTAGGTTATTACCCCTAAGGAAATGGCCAAGTTGAAGTGGTCAATAAAAACCTTAAAACCAAGCTTCAGTGCAAGGTGAATAAACATAAGACAACTGGCACCTTATGTTCTTCCCTTATTTTTGGGCCTATAGAACCTATGTTAAAACCACCACTGGGTTTACTCCTTTCCACCTAATTTTTGGAGAGGAGGAAACCTTACCAATCAAGTGTGAAATCCCCTCCCTCCACCCTCCCGTGAACTACTACCGAATACCCAACCTTTAGAAAAACAACTTATAATGCTTGAGCGCACCAATTAAGACCTTCTTGTTTCATTAAAAACCATTGAAGTGGAAACAATGTGCACCAAATCTCAGTGATGAGATCCATCATTAAGTACATTTGGAGGGGTTGATTTTCAACTTTTTTCCTTATTAAGTCTTTTTTTCTCACATTTAATTATATTATGGTCTTATGTTGCTAGTGTAGATGGTGATTAAGGCTTATCATACTTTGAATTCCTAACATGATTTATATGTAGGAAAACCATGAATATATTGCATTTTTTTATGAATACTTTTCCATTAAAGCTCAGAGTAGATATCAAGGAGATATTATACGAGAATTTTCCACATCATTAACTCCCAAAAGCAACCAAGAAAACTCAAGAGCAAGTGCACCAAAGCTACACTTCACTTGCAGTCAAAGTGGACACATCATCTAATTTTTAGAGAGATGTTGGTAGCTACCCTCTAGGTTAAATAGGGTTGAGCAAGATATCATTAGGATTCAAACTTTGAAGGAATATAATAGAATATTAGCTCTTATAATAGGTTTTTGTGACTTTCATGTTTATGTAATGATACTATTTTCAACAATAATATGAATATTCATATTATGCTTCAATGATCTAGTTTCAGAGGGCTAGGCTTGTTGGTCAGGGCCCAATCCATTGGCCTTAGTGTATCTTGTATATTCATTCTTTACTTTTATATCATTGTAGCTAGTTTGCTTATTATTTCTTAGCTATTTGTCTTACATTTCAATTCACTGTTTTTTGTTTTCTTCCATTTTTCTTTTTTTTTAGATTAAGCTCGCTTAGATGTTGGTAGAATAGTTTATAAACTCAGGAAGTTGTGTGTCAACCCTCCCTTGCTCATCTCTTCCACTGGAGATTGAGGAGGGTATAACTTCTCCACAAACGAAATTTTATTTTTAGTTTAGGATTTCTTGGAAAGAGTAGCTAAATTATTGTAGTGTCATGAACATGTTTATAATGCTGAGTTAAATATCTATTTGTAGGCTAAAGTAGGTTTTCTTTCCAAATTCAAATTGTCTTCTCCATTTCCTTCATCATGAATTTATCAGTATTTGTTGCTTGAACATGTAGTTTTCTTGTAGGTTCAAGTAGAAAAACAAAGGAGGACTTCACCAGCACCTTCAGCTTCATTTCTCACCCTTCATCAACCTTCTTTTCATCAAAATCGCCATCATCCCTATTTTCAGATTTTTCACCTTCACACCGTGAGAAAACCTTAGAGGTGAAAAAAATGCTTCTTAAGCGGTTCTGAGCTTTTCCAAGGGGTTGACCACCTTCCACTCATCCAAACACACCTTCAATCCACCTTCACTACACTTTTCTCACCCATTTTTGGCCTCGGATTTCCATATGACTATTTCCTGTAGCAATTCAGGATTTTCCTGTAGCACTACAGGAAACCTATAACAGAACTTGCAGAAGAACCAGTGGTCCCATAATTAAGCCAAAAATCCACCATCCACCTCATCCAGACCTGCCAAAACCACCTAGAGACCTTCAACCTTGCACTCATGAGTTCGAGCCCTTCCTAAGCCACCTTATCACTTTCTCCTCCCAGCTACAAAACAATGTTTTTACAAGCATAGTTAGGTCATGATTAGATACATGAGTAAATATTGGAGCGGGGTCCCCTAAGGCACACATTCCAAAAGAGATAGTTTTTGTAATTTTGTATGTGTGTGCTGCACAGATGTAGTCAAAGGGATTTTTGCCCCAATTTTTGACGTAATCAATCTTCAATGTAAACTATGGGCCTCAACCCATGGTTTGAGACCATAACATCTGTGCACAAGGAATACTATAAATAGATAGAGCTTTTCTAAGTTAAGTAGCTTTAATTCAAGTAATAAGTGATATGTGATATTGATATTAAAATAATATTTGCGTCTGTAAGGGTTTGGGTTGGGTTAAAGGCTCCTACTTGCTATGTGCACATAGACCTAGTCTTGCCTTTCTTCATACTCCGCTGGCCGTGTGTGTGGAAGGGATTGTAATTGATTGTAAGGCATTGCAAGATTTTTTGAAGGAAAGCTAATGTATTGAAAAATCTGAAGAATTAATACACGGAACAGTTTTTGTGAATTCTTTGCATTATTCATATATTTGTTATTTACTCTTACTATTATGCTTTGATGAGATCACACTGTCTGTTTACTTATTGATGAATGCGTTGAGCTAATTGGTATGGTTATGCATGAGTATTGATATATGTTAAGTATTACATTGATTAGATCAAGATCTGGTTCTGATTTATTATTTGCACTAAGTAAGACAAGTATTTATGTGTTATCCTAATAATGATTGCACAATATATATAATTCTGCTATAAAGTGACTGCATGCATCTATAGAAGATCAATTAGGAATTTTCCAAGGACCACTTAATTAAATTCTCTCTCAGGGTGTGAAAAGCTGGTTCCAGCACCCCCCCATACTGCTTCAGGTGAGACTTTGGTTTGCGCAAGTAGATCATTGCCGAAAGGGCCAGTAGTTGGAGGGTTTGTTGGGTTATCCATAAACTCCGAACCTGGGTCATGACCCCTCAAGAAAAAAAATGGTTCTATTTCTGTGATTGGGATCATCATTTTGAGGGATATTTTATGTTGTGGTATCCATCATGCAACGAATTATAAGATTGGTTGGATAGAAATATCCTTGAATTTGTGTTACAAGAGAATAAAAGCTCTAAGTTGTCTGATGAATAGTGGGCACAGAAGTATATTTATACCAAATTGCATGAAATTTTCTTCTGTTTCTTTGTGCACAAAATACAAGAGTGGTTGTTACAGTTGGCTGAGTTCCATCACTATATAAAAGACGACGTAGTAACTGAGTGGACTCCTCAATTAATCCAGCAAGTAGAGAAATTTGATAATAAGATCACTCGTGCATTAGATCATTGGATCAATCGCCTTCTGGGTGGATTTGTGACTAAATTTGTTGTTGACCAATTTGTGTCATATTCTGAAGAAGAAAAAAGGATTTTCAAAAGCCCTAGAGGTAAGTTTTTGTGCTCATTGAAATTATTACTAAAAATTCTATTGTGTGAACGGGATTGTTTATGTGAACATATTGCCTCAATGAATCAAAGAGGCTCAATTAAGCACAATGGAATAATTTACCGAGAAGACTCTGAAAAAGTCCTTTATATCCCTCTGAATCCTAGATATGATAGTGAACCTGAACTAGAAACATACTCTGAAGAAGAAAGCTCGTCATATCAAAATCCCTTGAATCTGTTTCCCACTCCATTCACTCCACTTATGAGTTCACACCACAGATCACCTACCCCACCACGCAAACCATTTCCACCTCCACCTCCACCCCCTCCTGAAGTAGATATGGCTACATCCATGAAGTTACCTAATTTAAAAGGCATTGGTAATGAGGACACTGATTGCTTTTGGTTTTTAACTGAGGTTTTGTGGCAGGATCAACAAGTTAACAATATCGATATTAGAAAAGCACATCTTTCTACTGCATTCCAAGTTCGCGCTCTAGACTGGTACATTAGGTATGCGCAATAAAATCCTAATGCTACTCTGAAAGCAATAAAATCAACCCTAAAAGAGAAGTTTAACAAACCTAAGTCAAACATGAAACTGGTGATAGAGATGAAGGATATCCATCAAGAACCTAATGAATCTGTATGGGAGGTTGATCAAAGATTGAAGCACACCATCAGAGATGGTGGATTTATGATTGATGATATTCATCATAAATAATGGTCCATTGCTATGTTGCTCCCGCATATGTGCCAAGCATTAGGTCAACAAAATATTGCTGCAAAATCTAAGGCTGTAGAAGTTGCAATGAAACTAGAAACTACCCCAAAACCTATTGCATTAGGAACTCAACCGATTCAAATTTAGCTGGAAACTATGCATCTGGAAATTCAAAATTTTCACAAGAACAAAGGAAAGGAGGTCTGCGCAAATGTATGGTGTATCAAATGCAAATGTTTTGGGCACCATAAAGACCAGTGTCCTGTTTTCAAAAAATATTTGAATGCTAGAGGTCCTAGTCCATTGAAGACCCCTATATGGTGTACTATATGTCATATTGTTGGACTACATGACACATATTGTCGCCCAGGGATTGGAAAATATTAGCCTGGATCGAAGAAACCATTTTTCAAGTTTTGTTTGTCATTAGGGCATGATGAGTAGCATTTCCGGACCTATGATATGATGTTGGATAAAGATGAGATCTATAGAATGTAGGTTTAACCTACATCACCAACATCCCCTTCTGGGTGTGGATGATTCCAAGGTAGTGGAAGAGGCTGAGGAGGAGGATCACCTAGTTGAGGAAGAGGAAAAGTTATTTTTATAACTATGGTGATGATGGTAATTATGCGCGTGACTGTCTCAACCCAACACGACAATCCTGCAGGTACTATAAAAATTTGATCATGTTATAGAATATTTTCATGTATTGATTGCCAAAATGTAGGAAAATAGGACCCCTACGTAGAATATTCAAATGGTCCATGCAAAGACTCATGAGGAAAATTATTGTGTGAATGTATTTACTAGGACTAGTGTATCTATCAATGCAGATAAATGAAAGCATCCTACCACTAATGTATGGATCCAAAAAGCACCTGAAACCAAAGAAGGCCTTAATCTTCAACGTGCAAAAGAAACCTTTATTGAAGCAAGGAAAGAATTCACAGAAGGAGATACTTCAAAAAGTTCTAGAACACTGAAGGGATACAAAGGAGAAGAAGATATTAAGACATTTTTACAATCATGTATAAAGTCTTTACGCAACAAAAATGATGTTGAAAATTTGCAGTCATTGATAGATAATTGCGCAGAAAAATAATAGCCTCTGGTAGAAGAATGTGCAGCCAAAAAAATATATAAAAACAAGAAGAGAACGAGTAGAGAGATGCGTCTGACTGAGAAGATCAGTGCTTATGGAATGGACCAAGTCATTCTAGATTTGGGATCAGATGCTAGTGTTCTACCTAAAAAAACCTGGCAACGCATGGGGGAACCAAAGTTGGAATGGTCCACTATCCAACTGCGCATGGATAACCATCAGAATATCATTCCCTTGGGGATATTGTCAAAAGTTGTGGTCAATATAGAAGGAGTTAAGGTGTTGGAAAAATTTTAGGTTATACAGATTGTAGATAATACTGATCCCTATCCTGCACTGCTAGGACTGGATTGGGCCATTGACATGGATGGTGTTACGAATCTAAATAAAATGAGGATGGAATTTGAGAGCAATGGAATTAGGGTAATCATTCCTCTGATCCTGCAGAAGGTCCAAGGTATACTGAACCAATGCACACTAAGGATGACATTGATAAAATTTATAAGCTAAATTTGCGCGAGGAAGATTGCATTAATCCAACAACAGATGGGAATAGTAAATGGGAGAAGGATAGTTCTTAATTTTCAGACTTTGATGAAGAACTAGAGAATTGGCAGAACTGGCTGCATGAGGTGTCTGCGTTGCATTTTAATCGTGTGATCCGCGCTTTGCAGTGTATAAGATCTGAGGTACATGATTTCCCACATTATGATGGCTCAACTGATGTAAACACGTTTCTGGGAGAATAGGAAATGTTTGTGCTAGCATAACAGAGGTTCCATGCTTTGGATCTTGTCTTGCGTGCTACTCCAGGAAGAAACACATAAGGAAAATATGGGATATTGGGAGGAATGTGTGCAAATGATGTGGCTACAATTTGAAAGCCCAATCATTAAAGAAGATCATTTATATTCTGGCAAAGAGGATCCGCGCAAACATCTGGCCAAGTGGAATCAAGTATCGGGTGTAGAACCAAGACCTGAATGGGTTCATATGTTTATTCATACATTGGGAAAGGTTCCAGCTGAATGGTACTTGAAAACAGAGATGCGTAGAGGCACTAGCGAGTGGTCTGTGCTGGTAGAAAGTTTAATTATTACCTTTAGCTTTGAAAGTGGGTTTGAAACAACTAGTTAGGCCCTGCATAATATTCAAGAAGTCATATTCGAATCCTCTAAGCCTGTGGTTGAGTGTGAACCACTATCTTGGGACACACAGATGAACACCATTGCGAATTTTAGAAACCTAACAGTAGAATAAAATGATGACGATCCAAGGAATATCTTGATTCCTAAATCTGAAGGCTAGAATGCAGTGGTTAGGCCCTCAATTAATTTTATGGATGTGACAAAGCCATTAAGGTTAAGATAGGTGAATATTGGAACTAAATAACAACCTAAGTTAGCAAATATTAGAGACTATTGGGATGATGATTATGTTAGCGCAAGGAGTCACTCCTTGACTACAAAAGGAGTAAGCCTTACAAATCATAGTTCATTTCAAATTTTAAAGGGTTCTTTGAGTGGTGGGATGGCTTCTCAAATATTTTGAAATGATCTTTATTTTCTTTAATACTTTCATGCATTTGGAAATTTGTGGTAAGTATAAGTGGTATGGGTAATTTGGTAGTATAGGGGGAAGAGTGTAACAAATGAAGGAGATGGATAGTTGGTAATTATTCTAGGAAATATTTATATCCCAAATTAGTCACATAGGTATAATGATGGCTCTTTACATAAACTATGCTTATGCAAAGCAAACAACATTCAGAAAATAGATTACATGCATAAAGTATTTCACAAATCCTTTGTGAAATCTTCACTAACATGTTCTAAAACACATATATGATTTTCAAGAATCTGAAAGTAAATAATTTACTATTAAATCCTTTAATAGTTTCTCACTCACACCTTACTCGCTACTGCAACTCATAAATTAGAAGAAATTAACAAAGAGAGAAAACACACCATACATTAGATAGTTCTTGAGTCACAAAATCCTCCATCATGAAGTGAAAAAAGGCTTTTCTTTATCATATTTAGTCTTCAGGTAGACCAACATCCAACCTAGAAATGGTATTTACAAATGGTATATATAGAAAGAGAGGCACCAAATCCATCTCTTCTAAAAATAAGGAAACAATACTCCTATAATTACATAAGTGTCATAGGCCATTAAAACCATATCCCATAAAAATATATTTGAAATAACATACGTAAAAGAAAGAGGAGAATAAATCTGGGTTGAACTGTTGAGTGTGTTGTCATGTTGCCCCTTTTTATGTTGATTTGTCTCTTTATGTCTTTGGTATTTAAATAACCATGTATCTTCTTTTAATATGACCTCCAACAACCTCATAGCCACCTTTCACCATCAATTGTTATATCAATTTAGTTATGAGTCTTTATTCTTCCTAAATTAGCTCAGAAACTTTGCTGGCAGGTGTCAAAATTTAGTTAGAATAGGCGCTACCGAAAATTCCAGTAAAAAAATGTAATTGCGCAAAAACTGGAAAGCTACAGGAATTTCCGGTAGCACTCTGTTTATTCTTTAAAAATTCATATAAAATGTTGAAAAAAATTTACAAACTTATATTATTTTACATCTAAGCTGATGTTCAAAATTGTGATTGATAAGCAAAAAGGTGTTTGTATCAAAAAAAATTTTTACCTTCCTTCCATGTGGGTTGCACCTTCAACAAGCATATCCAAGTCTGCCTTGTTGTCAACATCTAATTTTCATCTTGTTTTTCTTCTGGATTCTTCCTTGAAAATTCCCTTCTCCTCCTTATAACTGTTTTTTGATATTTATTCCTTTTGAGGGTTCTGAGTGCTTCCCTAAAGGGGTTTTTCTTTTATCTTTATTCTTGGTTTTCTCTGTCTTTAACCATTCAGATATTTCTTCTATATCAATGACCTACGTCATTAAATTTTGATTGTGTAGAGCCTTGGACTTGAGCCTGAACTTGTTTCTGTCTCTGGTACCAGCAACAGGTTTGGATTCTTCTTTATTATTCTTACTACTAATCTCATACCCTGCATCCTTGTGGAGATTTTCACTTTGTGGGCTGATAATATTTCTGCATTTTTTGATGAATATCTGCTTCTGGAATTTATAGTAGCATTTGTGCTTTAGATTTATGTACAGTTATGTACCTTCTTCTTTGAGTTATGATGTATACAATAGGAAAAGGAGGAATGGGGGGTACCATTTTCATAGACTTGGGTTTATCAACTATGGATCTCTCTCCTTTCTACAACTTTCTCTCAACCTTGACTGAAGAAACCTTTTATTTTCTGATCTTGGCTTTATGGATGTTATCCCTTTTAGCCTTCCTCTTGGATATTTTTTCAGGATGAGCGTTTTGTTGTGAGGATGGATGTGTAGGTGCAGGTTAGCTTGCCCTGTAAAAAAATAAATGGTCCCAGGTTTGATTTCTTTTCCTTAACTCTTCTTCAACTAAAACCTTGATGAGAGCTTGATGATACAAATTGTATTGTAAAGCAACAATGTGATTTGGGATCCTTGCTAACATATTTGTCAGAATATTCAACAAGAAGTATGGAAAATTGAGGCTCTTCATACCTGCAACATGAAAAATAAATATCATATGATAAATAAACACAATTGTATACCTCTTTTCACAAGTGAGGTAAATCTTGATGAGTTTAACGGCTTCTGCTTAGTCATTTTTGGGATAGATTCTTGGAATTCCTTTGGCCCAGTTGGGATCTCTGTGTGCATCCCTTAGGAAGCTATTGAGGTCTCCTCTAGTGATAACCTGACCTTTAAAACACCTCTCTCCTTCGTGTGGAGGTTTAAATGCCTCAGCAATTGAGTCTATTGAAACCTGCAATGTAAGACCATACACTGTGGATTCTTGTCCATTGAAAGAATTTGAAAACTCTTAAGCTACTTGTAAGTGAGAACCTCCTAATCTGGTGCACAAAGAATACAACCCTACTTGGATAAAAAATCTTCTCACCTTCGAACTTGCATCCACTAGGTCAGCACCTTGTGGCTCAATTCGTTTTTATCTTACCTCCTCTTTTACTCATCTTCATAAATATAACTTTGTCTCTGAAACTGATAGGTGGAAGAGCTATAAGAGATTCACCTAACAAGTTTTTCTTGTGTATTACTATGAAATCATGTCTGAAATCTAGACTCCTCAAACTTCAACTCTATGAAACTCGTTCTCAACATCTAGGCTCACAACTGATAATGCTCCTGCTTCTTCGGTGGTTTTAAAACAACAACCATTGTTTGTCACCCCATGCAATATATTTCCATGATGGAAAATATCCTTGACCGTAGTATGCACCATGTGATGGCCATCATAATCTTCAGTTTGATGCGTAACTTCGAATAGCATGATACAGATGGCTTGAGGCAATTAGATCTTTGATTGGCAGTCACCTCTGCTACATGCTAGTTTTTTGTCCTAAATTTTCGGCAACGTCGTTGTGCGACCAACCAAACGGTCATTGCATCAAGTCTGATAACCCACAATATTCTCCATTTGAAAAACACATACCTTGACATGAGATTAAACTGATTCGACTGACAGATAGGATGAGATTAATAGTTGGGTTTATTACTGCGGGTTGAAACCTAGGGACTATACGTATACCATGACTTGAATTTGAACATAACTGACTACATATGAATCCTATCACATGATATAAATCCTTTAAAAAATATTTGAAACGTATTTACACCATAACACATGGCTTGACAAAAAACAGATGTACTTTTCGTTTATTTTTAAAAACATGGGTAGTTAATGAAATTTCTGGTACCATCAGAATAAAATAAAAATAGATAGTAATAGGAATATAATGGACCATCCAAAAATACTAAAACAGGTGCTACCAGAAATTTCAGTAGCGACCAATTTTTTTTTTTTGAAATTTTCAAAGTCTAATCCTAAAAATAAATTTTTTTAAATGGACTCATGACTTAGCAAATAACTGTGTTAACAAATACAATAGGAAATATTGTTGAGTTGCTGACAATATTAGGATATGTTCCTTACAAAGTTTTCAGAATTGAAAGGAATCATTGGGGACCTAAAGTAGTGAAAATCACATTAAAGCCTGATTTGTGGCTAGAAAAACAACGACCATAAAAGTTGAACCCTAGATATAAACATAAAGTGAAAGAAGAGTTGGACAAAATGGTGCTAGAAGGCATCATTGAGCCTATGGAATAATCTGACTGGGTAATTCCCATGGTGGTTCAAGATAAGAATACCAAGGGGGAAATCAGAATTTGTGTTGATGTGCATAAACTAAATGATGCTTTTGTGCATGATCCATTCCTAAATCCTTTCTCAGATGAAATCTTGGATAATGTTAGATGACAAGAAGAATACTCTTTTACAAATGGGTTCTCAGACTATCATCAGATCCGAATTGTGCCCGAAGATAGGAGTAAGACCACTTTTTCCACTGAGTGGGGATATTTCCAATATATAGTTATGCCCTTTGGGTGGAATAATTCTCCTGCCATTTTCTCGCTCATAGTAGTTGCTACTTTTAAAGAATAAATACACAAGTTATTTGAGGTATATTTTGATGATTGGAATGTATTTGGGTTGTTTAGGAAGCATGTGTCCAACCTATACTTAATGCTGGATACTTGTAGGAAGTATCAGATCTCATTAAACTGCGTCCATGGAAAAATTCAGGGATATGCACTGATAACTGTGTCCATGGAAAAATTGTTAAAGAAGGATGCAATGTTCTATTGGATTGAGGACTGCTAAAAGAGTTTTGAGCTACTCAAGGTAAATATGGTCACTGCGACCATCCTAGTCCTTCCAAATTAGTCCAAGGATTTTCATGTACATGTGCATGCCTCATGGATTATGCTCAGAGTTGTGTTAGCGTAGCGAGGGGATGGAGAGATTGATAATCCTATTTCCTATGCCAGTAAAAAACTCTCAAACAAGGAGAAGATTTACTCAACCACAGAAAGGGAAGGACTCGCTATGGTGTATTCACTACATAAATTATGCCATTACCTATTGGGAGGTCACTTTAAAATGTTCAATAATCATTCTACTTTGAAGTACCTCGTCAACAAGCTTGTGTTTAGGGGGAAGATCTGAAGGTGGTTATTTTTGTTTTAGGAATATGATTTTGAAACTATTGTTAAACCACGAAAATTAAATGCTCGACTAGACCATCTATCACACATTGAATCTAGAGAAGATCCCACCAATATCGATGATGGATTTCCTGATGCGTAGTTGTTTGCGATCAAAGTGGTTGATTAGCATTTTCCTTACATCATTCATTTTTTTACTACTGGTAGCGTGCCTGAAGAGTATAAAATGGATCAAAAGAAAGAACTTGTAGAGCACATAGTGGACTTCACCATCATTTCTAGACAAATGTACAAATTAGATGTGGATGAGATCCTACGACAATATGTCTTGGAATACGAAATAAGGGAAATTAATGAATCTCATGGGGGAGTTGTTGGTGGTAATTATGCAGGAAAGGCTATTGTGAAAAAGATATTGTGTGCTACGTTGTGGTGGCCCACATTGCACAATGATGTGTATGCACATTGTCGCGCATGTGATGTTTTTCAAAGATCAAGAAATGTTCGCGCAGGGACGAGATTCCCTGCATCCACATATGGCGTTGCAAGCTTTTGAGAAATGAGCTATTGATATTGTGGGGCCTATTAATCCTCCAAGAAGAAAGAGCAGTGCACACTACATAATCACTCCGACAAATTATGTAATGAGATGGACTTAAGCAAAACCGGTGAAATATTGTACTGTTGATACTGATCCACAATTTACTTTTGAGAATATAGTGACTCGGTTTGGTTGTCCTAAGATTCTGATCAGCGACCAAGGTGCACATTTTGTAAATGTCACTATCGAAGCTTTGACTAAATAATTCAAGATGCGTCATCAGAAAATCTCTCCTTATCATCCTTGGGAAAATGGTGCAATTGAAGCTTTCAATAAGATCTTGGAGACCACGCTCACTAAGGTATGCAATGTTAACATAAATTATTGGGACGAGCAAGTGCCTGTAGTTCTCTGGGACTATAGGACTACTTGCAAGAAGTTGACTAGGAGGACACCTTTTCGGATGGTATATGGGCAAGAGGCTATGTTTCCAATGGATTTCATTGTTCCCAGTCTATACATTGCTACATTTACCAATATGGCTAAAGAAGATGCTCTAGAGGAATAATTGTCACAATTGTTTGCTTTCGAAGAAGATGGATTCATTTCCAATTATCACTAGCAGGTCCAAAAGGCATGTGAAAAAGCCTAACATGATAGGCATATTAGGAAGAAGGTGTTCAAGGAGGATGATTTGGCCTTATTATATGAAAAAAAATCTGCGTGCCACCTAGGGAAATTGAAGTTGCATTGGCTACACCCCTATGTTGTTAAGGAAATCATTGATGGAGGAGTAGTGCGCATGGCCGCGTTTAGTGGTTAATACCTATCTCGATATGTCAGTGGAGGACGTCTGAAACCATACAGGGATGACCCCGTGCCTACCAAATCAATATATGGCCAGAGTATCAGACTTACGTAGATGAGATGGTGAATGCACAGTAAGGTGCGGAAAGTATGCGACATCTGTGCTAGGGGATTGAATAGTGCGAAAAGGTGTCAAAAACTAGTTGTTGGAACTGTAAACCTACCATTTTCAGGAGCATCCAATATGCAATTAATGAGGGGATTTTTTCAGATTTGGGACTGTTTTGTTAGTAATGGAACCTAATTAATGCATAAGGAGTCATTATGGATGCGCCATAATTATAAATATGCCCTAAGGGATTGCAATAGTTCCCTTTACATTCTGAGAAATTTTTATTCTTTGAGTTGTGTTTGCTATTTCCTTTTCTATGTCTATGTCTAGTTTTGACCCAGAGCTTGAGGAAGAATTGCGTGGAGCGGGTTTAGGGTACGTAATTCAGAGCAGAATTACAGCCACTAGACTCGGGGATGACCTTCCTGCATTGGAGGTGCCTGTGGTAGAAACACTCGCGCCATCAAAAATGAATAAGGGTCCACTAGCACATTTGGCCCAATTTTAGATGGCCAAATTGTCGCTATTCCGACACATAGGAATCCCAAGAGTGACACTTTGAGGCAGGAAAAAACATGGTTAGCCATTACATCGCAATTTTGACACTTCAATAAAGTGTCAGAAGAGCGACACATTCCGACGTTTCCAGACATTCATAGCTCTTCTGACATTATCCAAATCGTCGCTATTCTGACATCATCAAAGGCGTCTCTATTCCGACGTTAGACAAACCGTTGGTTTAACGAAATTATCAAAATCGTCGCTATTGTGACGTCAGTTAAACCATCGGTATTCCAACGATCCATAACTGTCATTATTCTGACGTTCCATAACGATCCATATCTTTCGATCTTCCGACGAGCCATAAATATCGGTCTTCCGAAATTTATCAGGTTTTCAAAATAATGTCGCAATTCTGACGTTAGCTCTTTCGACGTTTAAAGCGTCGCTCTTCCGATGGATATAGAAACTCTCTTCCTACGTTTATATCGTCGCTCTTTCGATGGAAACTAAAAATTATTTTTTCTCAAATGGTGTGCTGATGAACTCCTATTCCATAGTTTCTTCATTCATAACTACTGAAGCATCTTTCGTGCTAATGTCCCAGCATATTTCTAGTTGAATAGCTTTAGATACTTCAAATATTCTACATTATGGTCAATTCTATCATTCTTAGTATCTAATGACTGAAATCCACCTTTTACAGTGTCATCCTGCAATACAAACTCCATTTTTCACTCGCTATTGCAAATTTTGTTCCACTTTTTCATTTCTACAAGTCTCAGATTGCTCAATGATAATGATTTCCGAGTCAAACTCAGCAGTCTCATTAGCTATTGTGTTAATGTTCCAATCAATATCATTTGAGTAAACTTCCACGTCAAACGTTTATTCCTGTTCTTTAGTCAGAACTGCAGTAGCTGCAACCTCAGAACTTGAAAAAACATCAAGAACAGGAGGGTTGTCATGAAGATCTCTTAAAATTGGAAGTACAATTCCTGCAACTTTCCATTTTTTGGTATGTGCATGATCAACAAAAATAGAATCCCAATGTTTTTTTTAATAGAATCACCACATAAAATCTCCACAATCTCAGCAAACGTTGATGGAAGTGTTTTAGCCATTTCCAAAAGTTCTAACTTGACAGAATACCCACTCTGCCAGCAAAAAATAAAGGCTGCCTTGATTGACAAACATCACCCATATGGGGGTAGTGTGGTGGATACATGTGATGCTTTCTTCCCACGGAGTGCATCTGAAAACCATGAAATTATTTTCTTCCACCCATAGTCTGATGATCAAGGAGTCTTGTGTGAAACAATGAAAGCCAATTATGCTTTGCATAATAAAATAACCCTTAATATTTGGTATAAGTATTTTACTTGTCCATGGATAATGTCAAGAGACCACTTTATTCGCTGCCCAAATATGTGTGACAATTCCTTGATATTGATATGAGGGATTCGTCTTAAGGAAAATAAAAAAGTAGCCATCCAATAGAAATATATTCCCATGTCTTTGAAAAACAAATTAAGTATGATGTCAATACCCAACTTTAGAAAAAAAAAATGCAGAATATCTGATTGTGTGAATTAGTTATAAATGTGGAATATCTGATTGTGTGAACTATTTATAAATGCAGAATATCTGATTGTGCAAATTAGTTATAAATGCAAATATAGTAGACTCCCATTCCCTCTAAATTTATCTCATTTATTACCAACAGAGATATGTATACTTAATTCCTTTTTAAGGGTTTTCATCATTCATTGCATAAATTAAGAAACTTTTTTAATCAGCATTTTCTGTTTGGTCACCTCTAGAGTTCATATCACCTCCATCATCCAAAGACTAAATTCTATGTGACTTTTCTGGTTCGGCTCAAATGCCTTGAATCTTTTATTATAACAATTCTTCTTGGAATGTGTGCTTTGGTTTCATAGCATGCACATGAAAATAAAAATGTACTGGAAACCTGTGAAATATAACGAGGGAAAGGGGATTGTACCACAAATACCCTACCCTAAAAAGGGGATAAATGGAAACCATATACTCCTATGTATGAAGAGAAACAGAATTGACATCACAACAAAAGACAACTTTGACTTTCATAATCAAAGCCAACTCCTTAAATATACTCAAATCCTGAGATCTGAAAGGGGAAGAATCCTCCTGAAAAGTACTTTCACATAAAATTTTAAGGTAATTGCGATGTAACTAAGGCTTCTATGATTATCAGAAGTGCATGAAGAGAAATAAATCATATTACTCTTTGCTCTCACTGTGTTATTCTTAGTTTCTTTAAGTTGACAATAAATATTTCATCCATTCCTATATTCTTAGCATGAATCTCTTCTTAACATTCATGCTATATTTGTTATATAGGATGAGTAATGGAAATGGGTTGAAAAGCTAATTTCTCTAAACATGAAATATATATTGCACAATAAGCCAACAGAAAAGAACCATTAAAAAGGAAATTTTTCTATTTTCCAAATTTTCTTCTAAAATAAAATTACTAAAAGTACTTCTCACATGTTATAGCATTTCCAGAACCTAACATGGCACACAATCAAATTTCTGCCTCTATTTTATGCTGCTTACTATGCGGCTTAAATTAATATAAAATGTGATTAGCACAAATAATATACAATCAGCACAAGACTACTTAAGGCCAAGAGAAAAGCCTTTAGGTTTGAGTGTGCCTTAAGTGCATAACCTATTAAAGAATATTTTTAAATCTAAACAACAAAATAATCTCACTAATAAGTTCTCTGAACAAAAGCATCCTGAAAGGTTCTCCAGCTACCTTGGTAAACCTGTTGATAATTGAGCATCCACCCAGAATGGCCAGCAAAACCAACAAGAATGCAGTCCACACACATACCCTTTGTATAATTAGAAAAGTACTTGTAATTATTTAATGTGAATGAAAACTTATTTGCATAAATATCTATTGTTCTTAATTAAAAGAACTACAAAAATAAATCGTACTACAGGTATCAAACATTATACTATTGCAATTTAGAATGAATTTGTAACTTGTTGACACAAGGTTATCAAATTTGAAGTGCATACCACCCTGTCCAAGCCAGAAACAACTTTGGGCCTAAGTCTTCTCTATCTTTGGCAAGTTGTACATGAATGTATACATAAGCACAGTAGGTTTAGCAACCCCAAGAATTAACAAAGGCTGACTTCCAAAAATAGAATTGATGATGCCACATATTGCTGTGGATGACAGTGTTTGAACTGTAGTCAGGATTCCATCTGCAGTGCATTTTGATACTCATTTTTTAATAGCATTTATCAGTAAAGCCTCAAGAAAGAAAAAAATGCAGCTTTTATTAATCCTAATGCTATTTTTTCCCATATTTTCTATGAAATTATTGACCAATTTCAATGGAAGATTCATCTGAATAACTAAAGTGATTGGAAAATTTAAAGAATGAATTTTTTCAAGGGATGAATGTTAATATGCCTACAACGAATGCTTGTTAGTCAATACTATTACATGAAAACTATTCCTTTCATATATTATTATTTATTCCACAAAGATAACTTGACTTGTATTAGACTTCCTATGGAGGAATTCAACTCTAGATGCAGCAATATGGAGTGCACATATGGTAGATTTCAATGAGGTCTATTACTTTCACAGATGATCAATAATCTTCAAATCCCTTTCCCACAAAAAGCTTGCATCTCCTTGCGATATAGATATAGTGGAATGAAGTTTGCCTCTATCAAAGTGTAGATCAGACCAAGGCCCCTAATTGATATATGGACCTTGAATGTACATGAAGCTGCAAAGGCCTTTCCAACAACCTCCTAGTAATTTAGAAAAAATCTATTTTTCCAAGATATATCTCGAGTCCTTTAGTGGAGTTTATCTCTAATGCCAAAACTTCCTCAAGTGTTCTACCTTTTTTCTTAGAATCATTTTCAAAAGAATATTTAAAGCATACTGCAATGATTCTCATAATCATTTCTCTTCTATTTCCAAGAGATATCAAAGAGTCTTTAAGTGAAGTTTATCTATAATTCCAAAATCTCCTCAAGTGTTTCACCATTTTTTTTACAATCGTTTTCAAAAGGTCATTTCTTAAAGAATACTACAATGCTTAGAATCATTTTCAAAAGGTAATTGGGTCGTAGTACGGAATGTGCACATCCAATGGGCTATTTAAGCATACTGCAATTCTTATAGTCATTTTCAAAAGGTAATTGGGTCATAGTATGGAATGTGCACTTACAATGGGCTATTTACGAATATCTATGTGCATAACTACCCTTGTAGATGGTTGGATATCTCTTGAGGACATTTTAACCAATGTCCATCATGGATTTTGGGGCTTTAAAGGGTTTTTTAGGGTTTGGATTTCCTAATAAGCAGGGTTCAAGGTTTAAACCCTTCACATTTTTGGTATAATGCGTTTAAAGTTTTAGGGTCTAAGATTTAAGATGTAGGATGAACTAGCTCAAGGACATTGGATACTGGACTTGTTATGCTATCAATTTGATGTTATACTCTACGATTAAGTTAGACATTATAGAATTTTTGCAAAACCATAAAATATACTTGGGAAAGATTGTGATTTGAGTTGTCAGTTGATTCACATATTTCCAGGTTTTATAAGAATTGCAGTGCATTGAGAAGAATAAAGTGTTAACATATGAGGTGAGCTAATTGTTACAGCTAAAATTTAGCATGTATATATTCTCACTGTAATAAAATTTTAATATGATAATTTAATTTCTTTTTGGCTGGTATAAAGTGTTGATGCTGGAGGAAACTCTTCTCTCAAATGGAATAAGCCTGCATGATCAACACAGTGCTATGCGACTCGATATAGACAACATGTCATATGAGGTTTCTCCATACAATTTGTTAATTGTATATAGACAAATTGATATGAAATGTGGAGGAATTGATTTGTTTTATTCGGAAATATGACATGTTTCCTCCCCTTATTTATTTAGGAATTGTTAGCTCTAGAGGAGCAGATTGGCTATGTTAGCATAGGACTTAGTGATGAGACTATTTCCAAGTGTTTAAAGAAAAGCTTGTACTCCTCAAAAACATAGTATTCTTCTCAGAGTATGGATATTGAAGTCAAATGTAGCATTTTATAAGTATTTATAATATCTGTGGGGAGATTATCAAAGAATGAAGTAGGTTTGGACTTTAAATTTTGTTTGTAGATTTATAGATTTAGTTAGTAGTTTTAAAGTGTAAAAATTTCTCCCTCTTCAGATTCAAAAATATGGAAGCCCTTGCTTCTGAGAGTATGAAAATGATGGTATGAATTGTTTATACATGAAGAGTATGAAGAAATAGATGAGCTAGGTAGTTTAAAGTGTAGTCACAGTTATCACGAGGCCTGCATCAAGCAATGGTTGCTTCAGAAAAAACAAGTGTCCAGTCTGTAATATTTTTGTCATTTCATAGCAGGAAAATTCTGGTCTACTGCATTTTTTTTGTTTCTGTGAGGAAAATCTTAGTATTAGTGCTTTGATAAAGCATCAAGCCCCCCTTGATTTTCTTCCCCTGGGCTGGTGTTTAAACTTTTAGAAAATCCTGTACATGTAAATATCCTTTGTGCAACCTGCATTCTCATGACTATTCCTTTGATAATGTTCTTTTGCTTTTCTGGTAAATTATTCTTATAATATTCCTTCTACAGATATGGCTAGCATTATTTCCAGTTATATGGCTAGAAGTGAGCCCTTCCCTTGATTTTATTTCCTTGTTCTATTTTATTCATCATCAACTTCTTGTTTTAGGTGGTGTTTCATTTCTCTTCTAGTAACCTTGTTGATTTTGTTTATCATCATAACCATTCCCTTTGAAAAAAAATTCTAGGTGACCTAACTCAAGTTAATTTCTCTTTCCTATAGATCTTTATAGCTCTATTCAATAATGTGTTGATTGCACCAATATTTTATTCCGGGAAATGATGTGAACTAGAATGTGAGTGTTTGTGTGTATGTCTAATTCGTAGACTTGGTGAGCTAGAGAACCATCCTCTTTTCCAAAAATCAAAACATCTATAAAGGGTATTCCCTTCAAATTTTTTATTTCCATTTTGAACTTAATGCTAGTGTTTTGGTTATTTAGATTCTCTAGGGATCTATCTAGGTTTTCTTTCCCATGAGGCCATACTATTTTGGCATCCTCAACATATCATTTTCACCTTTTAGGTTTGAGTGGAAAAAACATGATGGCTTATTTTTCAAAATGCTCCATATATAGGTTGCCTACTGTCGGTGATAGCAGAGAACCACCTTCAATTTGTTCCTAAAACCACCATACTATTTTGGCATCCTCAACATATCATTTTCACCTTTTAGGTTTGAGTGGAAAAAACATGATGGATTATTTTTCAAAATGCTCCATATATAGGTTGCCTATTTTTAATGATAGAAGAGAACCACTTTCAATTTGTTCCTAAAACCACCTTCAATTTGTTCATAAAAAAATCCCTTTGGACTTATGAAGTGAGTTGATTTATGGCATACCTTTACTAGGTTCATTGTCACTTCATCATAGGTTCATTGTCACTTCATCATATTCTTGAAAACCCTTGTGGCTTTATCTCTAAACTTGAGTCATGTTTGGTCAAAATCACCAATACTCAATGACTATGACTAGGATTGATCAAGGTCAATAGGCTTGATCAAGGTCAATTGCATACGACTTTTTTTTAGCTACATTAGCCGAATTATTTTGCATGCCATGGCCTTTATGAATATCCTATGTACTGTTGATACAACAAATTAATGCCAACTGAATTTCACCAAGTTGGTAAGTTGACTGTTGATTTTGGGAGTGTCCGAGTTGTGTGCTGGATCCTCTAATCTTGAAACAGACAGAGAACGAGAAGGAAAGGTGTAAAATCTAAATCATAAAAATGGTTTAACGAAAATTAAAGGCCACTGACAATGAAATCTCTTGCTCTTAATCAAGGAGGGAGAACGTCATTCATATGGTGTTTCTTAGGCATTCACTAGCAAGCTAAAAAAGGATTTAAGGTTTAGAACAACCACAGATATTGTAGAAACACATGAAAGGTGGTGTGAGAAAGCACATCTGGGGTAGAATCCTCCAGAATGAATTGAATGACATGTGATGGAAATAGAATTCATTTTCAAATACACAAACTATAAAATGTATGTAATTTAACAGAAACTTCCATTTCTTTAAGCGATAAATTCCAAAAACACTTTGTAAGCCAGAAGTGATCAGTAGGACAAAAATAGTATAACTGAAATTAAACAAAGCCAACATCCTTTACATAAAAGATACATGAAGTTGGCTCAAATTAAAATATTCCTTCAATGGCAAACTAAATGGAAACATTCTCAGGCTATGCTTCTTCATAATTAGAGACACAATGCACAATAGCATTGCTTCAATCTTGTTGAAGAAACTGAAACATTTTAAAGTCCCTGTAAATCTCCTTGGTGATTTGATAAAACTGTTATTTATTAAACTTTTGCTGCATAAATTTATGAAAATAAATACAAAAATAAAAGCTAAGTAAGAAAGCCTATTGAGGGTGAGAGTATCAAGAAAATTTAGAAATCTTCACAGACAAGTGAGTCTAGAAGACCCCTTTGGGAGATATTGCAGAGAAAACACAGTGAAACTGACTTCTTCACTATAGCCTTGCTAAAGGACAACACATAGTACAAGAATTGTCCCGTGGATTGCCAAAGGATTAAAGAAAGATGTACACAACAAAACCAGAAGACAATTTTCCGACATGCTATTTTTGGAAGTTTATAGATTGAAAATAGCCTAAAACCCATATGAAATTTTGCAGACTTTGTCCAAAATGGTATTGGATAATCATGTAGATCATCTTCAGTATTCACTTTAGTCTTTAGACCATTTTGTTCTAAGATTAGTCCCATGGTCTAACTCGCATTATAAATCAAATCCTTACCGAGAAAACATTATCTAGATTTTTCATTCATACCTAGCACCTAAACCAATGGAAGTCTGGACTTCAACCAAATGTATCAGAGCACACCTGGAAGAAGCACTCGGGATCTATTTCTTTAGTTACCACATCCTTCCTCCAAACCTGCAAGAGTATGGTCACATCCTTCCTCCAAACCTCCAATAGTATGGTTGCATCCTTCCTCAAAACCAGCGACAGTATGGCCGCATCCTCCCTCCTTCCCTGGAAAAACCATGCAACCAGAGGGAAATGAACGAGGGAAATTAAAGCTTTTGATATTTTAAAATTTTTGACATTTTGAAATTAAATACATGTGTTTTTTAAGGCCAGTCAAATTCTATTAAATAAAATGTGTGAGACTTTTCTTGGGGTTAATAAGGGGTTTGGGTAAATAAGTGATATTGTTGATTATAAATAATTATTAATGAGGTTAGATCTAAGACATTTATTTAAATTATTAATTATATAAAATTGTTGAATTTTTATTTCATAAACTAGGGATTTTGGTTGATTTTTTAATCTAATTATGTGATATTAAAGATGAATTATGGTAACTTAAAAATAATTTTTATGTAGTTAAAAGGGAAGTAGAAATGTTATGGTATGAATTATTATTTTCAATGAAATTTTTGGTTTAGTAAGGATAACTCATCTATGGAAATTTTCCATGATTTTTAAGATGGAATCAATATAGGAAAAGTGATACTTAAAGGGCTCCCACATGCTTTAGAAATTTTATATCTATTGGTTTATAAACATTAGAGGTGGAAAAATATCCTAATCTCTAGAGCGAAGTTTGTTCCAACTTAGCTATATCTTGAACAAAAAATTGTTGTTGATGTCAAGGATATGATAGAAATTTGGTGGGTTGTAGGATAGTCTTGTCATGAAATAAATGTAATGTAGTTACTAGGTAGGTAGGGGGAACCATTTTGGTGGAACTTGGCCATAAATGGGACATCTATCCATGCATAGTTTTTTAAGAACAAATACACGTAGTGGATTATCACTGTACGGGAATCACTTTAGGAACTAGGCTACTGTGCACATGCTAACTAAATCGATATTAGTGAAACCCACAAAATTATTATAGGTGCTTTTATATAAATAGGTGTTCTTGTGTTCTCATTGGTTAGTTATGGGAAAATGACAATAAATTAAGAGAAGTTATAGGTGCTTTTATAGAAATAGGTGTTCTTTTGCTCTCATTGGTTAGGTATGGACAACTAACAATAAAGTAAGAGAAGGATTTGACTATTGGACAATTAGAGGAATGATTCCACACAAAACCAAGTGTGGTGCTGTAACACTTTCTAGGCTAAGGGCTTTTGAATGGGTTCCCCCACCATATGACCGGAAGAAGAGAATGGTCATTCCAGAAGCTCTGAAAGTGTTGAGGCTTCAGCCAGGTCACAAGTATTGTCTACTAGGAAGGCTTTCCAAAGAAGTTGGTTGGCATCACTATGACACTATTACGGAATTAGAAGGGAAGAGAAAGGCAAAGGCTCAAGTATCATATGAGAGAAGGAAGAAATTGGAAAAATTGAGATAAAAAACAGTGGAGTTAGCTGAAAAGTAGCTTGCCCCAGATATGGAGCTCTTAGATTTAATAAAGTATTAGGTAAGCTACATGTTGTGCTCAATGAAGCAGTCAATTTTTAAAATGACAAGAAAATATTTCTGAAGATGAGGTTTTTGACTAGAAATATATAACAACTCAGAAATAATTACATTGTTGATACAATAATAATATAATCCACAAACAACCTTCTCACATTCATGATCTGAGTATATAGTGAATTAGATAGAAGTAAGAACCTGATAAGTAGCAAGGAAATGAACGATTTGGGGTATGTTCAGCAAACCCTTGAAGTAACAATAACGCAATAACGTGTCCTAAACCCTATATTGCGATTTTAATTTGAATAAGTCTCCAAATTAAATTTCTATTTAGTTATTATGTTTTTAAATGTGAAACATGGAGATGTGTTTTCTAGATTGTTTCCTAATAAATTTAAACATAAACCTTCCACGAAATTAATAGGTTATTTTTTCTCCTACGAAACTCTTTTTTCTACCCAAAATTTCTCATATAGATAATGAGCTTCAATATAAAAATCCCATAGACATGAAGAGTGTCATACGCCTTGTTCAAAAATTAGTAAATGAAACTGTGGATATAAAAAAGAAATCTAGACAAGACACCTTTGTTTAAATAAGTTACAAACCATATTGCAGAAAACAATTACTTCTTCAAAGCTAATTTAAATTTGGAGGGCCTAGGGGATTGGGGGTTAGGGTTTAGGGGATTTAGGTGCATTTAGGGGTTAGGGGTTGAATAATGAGTTATTATTTAAGAGATTAGGGATTGGGGGCTTAGGGGGCCTAACCCGAATGGGTTTGGCCGAGAAAACCTAACCGAAACGACTCGACCCAAATAGGTTTGGGTGGGCGCCCTCAAACGAAACGACACGACGCACCCGACCGAACGAAGGCACAAGGGATAAAATGAAAAACTGGCCACACGAACGTGCATAAGCCACCTGTGCGGTCACAACTTAGAAAACTTGATACAGCCGCCCTGAAACAAAACGACCCAACCCGAACGCATTTGGGCGGGTGCCCTCACATGGTGCGACACAGCGCGCATGACCGAACGAAAGCACAGGGGAGAAAATGGAAAATAGGCCACTTGAACATGCAAAAGGCACTCATGTAATCTCAACTTAGCAAATTTGATATGGCCACCCTCAAACGAAATGACCTGACCTGACCCGAACATCTTTGGGTGGGCGCCCTCACATGGTGCGCCCAACCGAACAAAGGCACAAGGGATCAAAAAGAAAATAGGCCGCACAAACGTGCAAAAGGCACCCATGTGGTCACAACTTAGAAAATTTGATACGGTTTCCCTCAAAATGAAATGACCCAACCCGAACACATTTGGGCGGGTGCCCTCACACAGCATGCACGCTCGAACGAAGGCAAAAGGGAGAAATGAAAAATGAGTTGCACAAATGTGCAAAAGGCACCCGTGTGATCACAACTTAGAAAATTTTATACAACCACCCTCAAATGAAACAACCTGACCTGACCTGAACACATTTTGGTGGGCACCCTCACACAGCGTGCCTGATTAAATGAAGGCACAAGGGGGGACACGACAAACTAGCCACACGAATGTGCACAAGGCACCCCCACAGTCACAACTTAGAAAATTTGATAGGGTCAGCCTCAAACGAAACAACTTGACACAAATGCGTTTGGGCGGGCACCCTCACACGGTGTGACACGACTCGCATGACCAAATGAAGGAACAAGGGAGCAACTGGAAAACAGGCCGCACGAATGTGCACAGGGCACTTGTGCAGTCACAACCTAGAAAATTTGATACAGGCACCCTCAACCACAACAACTTGACCCAAATGCATTTGGGCGGGCACCCTCAACTGAAACAAACTGACCCGAACACATTTGGGTGGGCGCCCTCAACCGAAACAACCCGACCTGAATGGGTTTGGACGGGCGCCCTCCAACGAAACGAAGCAGCGCGCCTAACCAAATGAAAGCACAAGGGAGAAAATAGAAAATTGGTTGCACGAATGTGCATAAAACACCTGTGCAGTCACAACTTAGCAAATTTGATATGGTTGCCCTCAAACGAAATGACCCGACCTGAACGCGTTTGGGCGGGCACCCTCACATGACGCGACATGGTGTGCACGACCGAATGAAGGCACAAGGGAGAAAATGGAAAACAGGTTGCACGAACATGCAAAAGGCATCCATCTGGTCACAACTTAGAAAATGTGATACGGTCACCATAAAAAAAAAATGACCTGACCCGACCCGGATGCGTTTGGGCAGACACCCTCACACAGTGCGCCCGATCGAACCAAGGCACAAGGGAGAAAATGGAAAACGAGCCTCACGAACATGCGCAAGGCACCCCTGTGGTCACAACTTAGTAAATTTGATATAGCCACCCTCAAACAAAACAACCCGACTCGAACGGTTTTGGGTGGGCGCCCTCACATGACGCGACATGGAGCACATGACTGAATGAAGGCACATGGCACCCGGGTCGCATGAACGTGCATAGGGCACCCATGCGGTCACAATACTCTTGAAGTTACATGTATTAGGGACTACATTGATGTGAAAAATTTGGTGGATGCAATATACTGTAGAAATTATATATAATTGATATGTTATACATCCAATATTCTCCTGATCACACACTATTTGACTTCATGCACAATACAGAATCTCTTCTACCATTGATCATCACACGCGGAAATATAATCAATTGCATGCACACATTAAAACCATAAAAATTCACACATATGAACACGTGGTGGCAAAATAGCGAAAACCCCCAACTATACATGTGGCCATGTCATAAGAGATGTGTAACAATCATCATGCAAAGCTCTCCACAGCTCTCAGAATACAATCTCCAATTGCTACACACTAATGGAGCTCGATCTTGCTGGAAGTCCATGCAAGTCTTTTGTGACCTTTAGCACACTCTGCCTTACGATCCATGTGAAAAATGAGCTCTAGATAAGGTTCGAATCCATCTATGACTGACCATAATCCTCATTGGCATCTCCATCAATGTGTGGTGCAAACTCATGCACCAGTATAGTCACAACTGATAGTCACACTGCTCTTTCACCTACCTCTTCACTGGTCTCCACTGAAACTGTCCATGCACTGAAGTTAACTTATGTATTCTTTAGTTGATTAATGAGTTTATAATTAGTGAATTAATTAATAATTAATTCACACCACTCTTCACTAGTGTATTAATCAGTTAGACTAAATACAACTAGCTCAGCTATGTTTAGATTAGTTAAACTGAACACAACTCCATTAACTCCTCAATCAACTCCACCAAACTCTGTCACATGAGTTCTAACTGAAGTATCCATGCAATAGCTCCACACAACCCTCAGGAATAGCGTAATTCCTTCTGTCAGCTCCTGTGCCACATCTGTGCACTTAACTGAAGTGCTCCAAGAAAATAAGATAATGTTTAGAGTCCAAATATTATTAAGAGCTAATAATATTCGACATATCTATTTTTAGACTGGCAATCTAAAAATAGATTCCACCCAATATGTCTAAAAATAGAAGTCCATCTATTTTTCCAACTTGACCAACCATCCACAAATAACATCTTGCAACTCATAGAATATGATCGACATGTCTAAAAATAGACATAGTCTAAAAATAGACTTTGCGACAAAAATCACCTGTGTGGGCCCCACCTAGTTTAGGTGATCACTTTCCAACTAGGATCGAGAATGATGTTTCAGGATGCCTCCTTCACTGTTTCTTGTTGTAATCTTCAACACTCCCTCTCAACAAGAAAGGACTGTCTTTGCATGCGACATGCAACTCCATGCAGTAGCCACCAGCAATGGCAGCAGCACAATAGCCTTGCTTGTTGTTGTAACCGACTCAAAAATAGAGAAAATAGATATCAACGCCCTTAGTCGTGCTTGAGGAAACCTCCAATACATTACATAAATGAAAAATTCTTGGATGATACAATTTACTGCAAACCTCCCTTTCATATGCCAGAATTTTTGTGGGGCCATAATGTAATCTGGTGAGCCCATAATGTAATCCTACTTCGTCCTAACAATAATAATTTAAGGACACAATAATAGCAAAATAGGGTTACAAGGGTACAATAATATGATAAAGAGGTTACACTAACAACAATAAGGGACTATACTAGTAATATAGGGACCTATGCCCCTCTCCTTCCAAAAAAGTGTTGTCCTCAACGGCAGGTAATACACTAAGTGTGCAGCATAAAATTCCAATAAATACTCCATGTAGAATCTTCAGTGGGTAAGTTTTTCCACTTGATGAGATACTCTGAAATTGATCGATTCCATAGCTGTCGAGTTCTTGTTTCCGTGACCCCTTCAGGTTCTAATATGATTTTTCCTTCCTCATCAAGTTCTGGCAATATTGTTTGAACTCGAATATTTTCACCTATAACCTTGTTTAAGCATGAGACATGGCTTGGATGTACTAGCGACGAGCTCAATTTGTATTCCATAGTACCAATCTTTTGCAACACCTTGTATGGACCATAGTACTTTGGCGATAATTTATTATCCTTCTTAGCTTGCTTGAGGGACATTTATTTGTATGGTTGTAGCTATAAAAATACCCAATCTTCTACATCAAAACTTCTCTCACTACGATGTTGATCTGCCTATTGTTTCATTCGATTTTGTGCCAAATTCAAGCTATCCTTTAAGAGTTGGAGAACTTCTTGCTGATGCTCGATGTGATCTTCCACTGCTTGAACCTTCGAATTTTCCCTTAAAGATGATGTGATGGATGGTGGATGACATCCATAAAGTGCCATAAATGGGGTCATTTTTGCTGCAGTATGGAAGGAAGTGTTATACCACCATTCAGCAAGAGGTAACCACTTGACCCATTGTGTTTGTTTATCGGATACAAAACAACGAAGATATCCTTCCAAACATTTATTTACGATCTCAGTTTGACCATCAGATTGAGGATGATAAGATGAGCTATGAGCTAATTGAGTACCCAAACAAGAAAATAACTCCGTCCAAAAATTTCCGGTAAAAATGGGATCTCTGTCGCTCACAATAACCCTTGGGCTTCCATGTAGCTTTTGAATTCTGTCCATAAATGTAGTAGCAACTGTACTTGCTTTAAATGGATGAGATAATGCACAAAAGTGTGCCTACTTGGTAAGTCTATCAACTACCACCATGATGACACTCTTTCCTTCAAACTTAGGTAAACCTGTGATAAAATCCATTGAAATATCCTCCCAATGTTGACTTGGAATGGATAAATGTTGTAGAAGTCCCGCGGTCTTAATTGTTTCCACTTTATTCTGCTGGAAAGCTAAACATTACACCACAAACTTTTGAATATTAGATTTAAGGCCATCCCAAAAAAATTATTTCTTCACCCTATGGTAAGTTTTTAAAAATCTCGAGTGTCCTCCTAAAGGAGAAGTGTGCAATTCCAGAAGAATCTTTTGTTTTAGTTGGGAATTCTTACAAAGATATAAGCGATATTTGTACCATAAGTAATCATTTTTCCAACTAAATGTATCAGATGTTCTAGGATCTTGCTATAACTTTTGAATGAGTGTCCATACATATTTTTCCTTCTTCCATTCATCTCTTGCTTCAGTTATCCAATCTGGTTGGATAATAGAAATGGCACAAAGAAATGCTTCCACCTCTTCATTCTTTCTTGAGAGTGCATCTGCAACAACATTAAGCTTTCCTTTTTTGTAGATTATTTCAAAATCATAACCCAACATCTTTGTGACCCATTTTTGCTGCTCTTCTGAAGATAGTCTTTGTTCCAAAAAGTGTTTAAGACTATCATGATCAGTTTTTACCTTGAAGTGTCTTCCCATTAGGTAAGTTTGCCATTTCTTTAGTGCATGCAGTGTTGCTAACATTTCCTTCTCATAAATAGGTTTCTGTAAATACTTTCCTTTGATTGGACGACTTTCAAAAGCAATGGGTCTTCCTTCCTGCATTAAAACAGCACCAATTCCATTTCCTGAGGCATCACATTCCACGATAAAGGTTTTTGTGAAGTCTGGCGTAGCTAAGACCGGTGCTAGGCACATTGCCTCTTTAAGATGTTCAAAGGCCTTAGTTGCTTCAGGAGTCCATGAAAATGCATTTTTCTTCAATAATGTTGTTAGAGGTGCTGCTATTCTCCCATAATTCTTAACAAACTTGCGATAATACCCTGTTAACCCGAGAAATCCTCGCAACTGCTTTATGGTTGTGGGGACTTTCCATTCCTTAATGGCTTTAATTTTGTTAGGGTCTACTTTAACACCCTCGTGAGATACAATATGACCCAAATGTTCCACCTCTTGTACTCCAAAGAAACATTTGGATGTTTTTGCATATAATTGTTTCTCCTGCAATAGTTTGAGCACCCTGTCAACATGTTCAACATGATCCTTCTAAGACCTGCTATAGATTAGTATATCATCAAAAAATACTAGCACAGATTTTCTAAGGAAGGGTTTGAAAATGGAATTCATCAACCCTTGAAATGTAGAAGGTGCATTGGTAAGGCCAAAAGGCATGACCAAAAATTCATAATGACCCTCATGAGTTTGAAATGTTGTTTTTAGAATATCTTTAGTCTTCATTCTAATTTGATGATATCCTGAATGAAGATCCAACTTGGTAAAATAAATTGCTCCATGTAATTCATCCAATAATTCATCAATCACAGGAATGGGAAATTTATCTTTAATGGTGAGCTTATTGAGCTCCCTATAATCCGGACACAGTCGCCATGATCCATCCTTCTTGTGTACCAATACTACAGGAGCAGAGAAAGAACTTTGACTAGGTTGAATTATACCCGCCTCTAACATTTCTGCAATCATACGTTCAATTTCGCTCTTTTGGAAGTAAGGATATCTATAAGGCTTGATATTTGGAGGAACACTTCCTGGAATCAAATGAATAGCATGATCATGATCACGAATAGGTGGGAGTCCTTTGGGAGTTTCAAACACCTTGGAATGATTGTCCAAGACTTGTTGGAGATCTGCAGAAATAGATGATTTTGATGTTGGAATTTCTAGTGAGCATAATTGTGCAATTACGCCTCATTGTTCTTTCTTTAGAAGCTTTGTCATGACATTAGAGCTTATTATCCTTCCCGGCTTCCCTTCAATACCCCGTAATTCGACTTCCTTTCCTTCTGAAAAAAATTTCAAGAAAAGTTCTTGAAATTAAAAGCTACCGTCCCCAAAGATTGTAACCATTGTACTCCTAGTACAACATCAGCACCTCCCATAGGAATGGAAAGCATTGGACTTGTCAACACATATTCCCCCATAGTTAGCTTGATATTATGGCATTTTCTAGAGCAATTTATAGTTCCTCCATTTGCAACCATCACTTGACATTCTGGTGCTGGGTATAGGAAACAATTTAATTCCTTGGCTACCTTACAATGAATAAAATTATGGGTGCTACCTGAATCAATCAACACTATTACCTTTTCCTTCTTGATTTGTCCTTGTATCTTGAGAGTTTGAGGAGTGGTAATTCCTGCCAGTGCATTACACGATATGGTCGGATTCATTTCTTCCTCTTCTAGGGTTGGTTCCTGGTGTATATCCTCTTCTTGTTCATTTTCTTCTTCCTCTTTACAATCTATGTAAAATAATTTCTTCTCAGCACACTTATGACCTTTAGTGTATTTGCTATCACAACTGTAGCAAAGCCCTTTTGCTCTTTTTTCTTCCAATTGTTGTGGTGTCAACCTTGTAGGTTGTGGAAATCTAGGCGTAGCAAAACTTCCTTCTTTATAGAAGTGAGTGGTAGGCTTCCTTGTCGCCATAATTTTACATTCAATTTTTCTTGCCAACCTGAATGCCTTCTCCAATGAATCAGGTTCCAAAACACGAACTTCATTTTGGATGTTATCCTTTAGAGTACCTATGAAGAGATCAATCCTGTGTTCCTCTGGAATATCAGTTACCCTTATATTCAATTTTTGGAAGTCCTCAATGTGCTGCCCCACTAAACCCTTTTTTTGAGATTTATCAATTGGCTAAAGAAGGTGTTGCTCTTTGTATCCTCATAATGTGCTATCATTTCCTCCGTAAAAATTGACCAAGTGACAATTTTTTTACGGGAGAAAAGCCATCGATACCATACAGATGTATTTTTTTCTAAATGTAAAGTTGCAATGCATACCTTTTGTGTGTTTTGCACGTTATGGAGATCAAAATATTGCTCCATATGTAGTATCCATGTTACATGATCCTTTCCATAAAACTTCCTCATATCCATTTTTGGAATATGGTGGTTCTTCCCACAAACATTAGAGTTTATGAAATCACGATTAACATTTATTTTTTTCTCATCATGAGGTTCTTCTACTATCTTTTCACCAATAGGACACATTTGTTGTATCAACTTTGTCAAACCTTCGATGTCTGCTTTTAGATCATTTTTCATGTTTTCCATGTTGTATTTCATGTCATCCATCTTAGCTTCCATGCCTTTCTTCAAACCTTCCATCTTCGCTTCCACGCCTTTCTTCAAAACTTCCATTTCATTTTTTGTTGCTCTTTGCGAGAGTGAAATTTGTTGCACTTTCTCTTGTAATTTTGATAGATCATGTTGCAATTCTTCATCTTCATGAGTCATAGTAGAGCCTTATGAAGGTTTAATGGGTGTTGAATTATATTTACGGGTCATTTTTTAGAACCCAATGCTGATATATATTCTACAAGATGCCCTTGGAATCAATTCAAATTGATTTTTCAAACAAGACTTATGCAATTCGGAAAAAAATACACACCTTTTTCTTGCTTTTGAGGAGCTCGATATTGAAATTTGATTATCTCTGTGATTGCAGCTCTTCAATATCTGAAATTCAGCACTAACGTAGCCCTATGAATTCTATTTTTAATGCCACAGGTCGGACCTGATTTGGATTCTCCAAGACAAAGTTATGTCCAATCTCCCACAATGCCCTAATTATGGACTGGTTCAGTAGAGTGAACCTGTATGACTTGCCACGTGTCACTGTTTCATTCTTCGCCTCTGAAATTGATAGCCAAAAAACTACAGTCTATGTACTTTCAACCTATTTTTACGACACTCCAATCCGATGCTCAGAGATAGATTTATTGAACTTTTCCCACGATCGCCTCTTTGAGATGAAATTCGGGAGCCTGAAAAAGCACCACCTTCCACAGATCATATCTCAAAAAATATTGTGAATAAAGCTCTGAAATATTTTTAAGCGTTTCCTCAATATTTCAGCTTCGCACCCTAGAAATTTTAGATTCTAACCTTCGTATAAAAAAAGTTATAGCAAAAATTCCATGATAACCTGTTTAGGAGCCTGAAAAAAGACCTAACTTCCACAGATCATATCTCTGCAAATATTGCGAACCAAGCTCTGAAATTTTTTGAAGATATTCCTCAGGATTTTGGCTTTGCACCCTAAAAATTTCAGCTTCTGAAAATTTGTAGAAAAAACGTTATAACGAAAATGCCACGATGACCTGTTTGGAGTAGCGGAACCCTAGAATCCAAAGCTCTGATACCAAATGTTGTGTAACTAGCTCCAAAAATAGAAGAAAAGAGATATCAACGCCTTAGAAATGAGCCACTTTGAGGGGGAAACCTCTAATAAATTACATAAATGAACAATTCTTGAATGATACAATTAACAAAACCTCCTTTCTATATATAGGAGTCCATGTGGCCATAATGTAATCCTAGTGGGCCACAATGTAATCCTAGCCGACCTAACAATAATAATTTAAGGGCACAATAATAACAAAATGGGGGTTAAAAGGGTACAATAATAACAATAAGGGGGCTACACTAACAACAATAAGGGACTATACTAGTAATATAAGGACCTATCACGCCATGCAACTCCATGCATTTGCTCTGCAAGTCTTCTGAAATTGAATAGGCTCCAAACAACTCAATCAATCTGATGTATCTATCATCAAAGTCTTCAACTTCAGCTTAGCTACTGCACATGTCTTTAGGAACCACTACGTTGTTGAACTCTACACCATGCACTTTGCACTTGCTGTCAACTCTGAACCGCGCTCCAGTATCTGACACTGTCACTTTGATCTGCCTGCATCAATCCAACTAATCATGCTATTGCTGCTCTGTGGGCACCTCGTAGCTAGGTTCAATTCATGAGATCCACACCATCTCAATGAATCCTGCCTATAAATATCCTCTTGGTATTACTCATGCATGTCGCCCCACCTCTCACCCGGTGGTATAGCTGCATGCACTCCCTCTGCCCATCTGGCACGAAATTTCTCTGCATGAGTGGTTTCTCCCACTCCATGATCCTCATCTTGTGGCTGATCCACATCTTGAGGTTCACTCTCACCTGCATGCAAATCCTACTCCCTATCAAGCTTCAATTTTATGTCTTTATTGCACTTCCCAATAGTAGGAAGCTCCGTAGAAATCCCATCTACATCAAACCTATAAAGATTCTTCTGCATCTCCAGTTGTGGCTACTCCACAACCTTCTGAGACTGATTTTCACACTGCATGTTGAGAGGCTCCCTCTCAACCACCAAGTCACTAGCCTCTACTTTTCTCCTCAATTATTTTCATGCATCTTGTACCTCAGTGCATGTAGATTCTTGGCTCGCACACATTGCAATTGTCCCGCTGTCGCAAAATTTTCTAACAAAGGAGCTGATATTAAAACGATGATATCTCCCTCATCCGAGCTCCAATTCGACCGATTTGTTTTTTCAATTTGGGTTTTTTTTCGCAAGGAATCCAAATATGCTATTTTTTTCTGAAAATATTTCACCAAAATTTTCAGATATTCTCTGCAAACTCGCGCACCCAAAAATTCATGCTCTCATTCCATGTAGAAAATCTATAACACAACTCCGATACCATGTAGAAAATCTATAACACGGCTCTGATACCATGTATAAATTATATACAATATGCATGTATATATCCAAACTCTTTTGATCTAACAATATTTATCTTCTTGCTAAATACAGAACCCTTCCACTATAATTCTTATGAAAATTTAATCAACAATTGCAAAACACATGAAGCAATAAAAACACACATAACATGGTTGTTTAACGGGAAATATTGAAGCTAAAAACCCCCAAATATCTGTATATTATATTTCATAGAGATAATGTAGCAATCATCATATAAAGCTCCTCACAAGATCTCAGTACAATCTCCAATTGCTACACACTAATCAGGCTCGATCTTGCAAATCCATGCACCGATCTTTGCCAGCCTTTAGCCTGCCTCTACTGCACAATCCATGGTGAAGAATGGCTCTGGATGAGTTTGAATCCATCCTATATTGACCATGCTATCCTCATTGGCATCTCCATCAATGTGTGGCGCAAACTCATGCAACACTATAGTCACAACTCATAGTCAACCTGCTCTTTCACCTACCTCTCCACTGGTCTCCATTGAAACTGTCCATGCACTGTAGTTAACTGATGTATTATTTAGTTGATTAATGAGTTAATAATTAGTGAATTAATTAGTTACTTAATTCACACCACTCTCACTAGTGTATCAATCAGTTAGACTAGATACAACTAGCTCAACTATGTTTAACTGAGTTAAACTGAACACAACTCCACCAACTACCTCAATAACTCCACCAAACTCTATCACATGAGTTATAACTGAAGTCTTCATGCAATAGCTCCACTTAACCCTCAGGAATAGCATAATTCATTCTGTCAGCTCCTGTGCCACATCTGTGCACTTAACTGAAGTTCTCCAAGAGAATAAGATAATGTTTAGAGTCCAAATATTATTAAGAGCTAATAATATTCGACATATCTATTTTTAGACTGGCAATCTAAAAATAGATTCCACCCAATATGTCTAAAAATAGAAATCCATATATTTTTCCAACTTGACCAATCATCCAAAAATAGCATCCTGCGACTCATAGAATATTATCGACATGTCTAAAAATAGACATAGTCTAAAAATTAGACTTTGCGACAAAAATCACCTCTGTCGGCCCCACCTATTTTAGGTGATTATTTTCCAACTAGGATCAGGAATGATATTTCAAGATGCCTCCTTGACTATTTCTTGTTGCAATCTTCAACATATACGTGAAGCCATAGTTAATGTTCATCCTAGTGAAGTAGAGTTATGTAATGTTGGCCCGGGAAAGGGTATGTAAGTTATAACTATAGTTTTTGCATATTGTTTTTATTATGTAGAGTCTAATTTATTTTAGACCTATTTCTTACCAATGCCATTTTGATGTGGACAAGAGTTACTTGAGGAGTGTTTGAAAAGTAATAATGAAATTTAATATTAAATTATGATTGAAAAGTTATGCATTAATATTGGTCTAAATGGCAATAATGGGGATGTGGACATAAAATTATACTATCTTGTGCAACTTGAGGTAGAAGAATAATAGTCTTTGTTCCCCATAAGGGACAGAAATCGAGTGTTGGAACACAAAATTAGATACAAATTGTGATTTTATACCACAAATAGGGAGCCAAAAGAGCTCAGAAATAGAGGGGGGGAGGTTTGAGCTAGGGGATCTATCTACAGAAGGAGGAGACCCAAAATTTATCGTAACATGGAAAGAGACAAGATGGAAGAAAGGGAGGGAGTTTTCCAACTAAGAAAAAAAAGCAGAATAGAACTAAGGGTACCAAAGAAGTTAGTATTTATGCAGGGGAAATTGTGCATATGAAAATTGTTCAAGACTTGGGATGCATGAAGCTATACCAGTGATGGTGCCCTCAACACAGTAACACCTATTTCCATGAAAAACATTGCAGGATGCACACAGGGTGGTGAAGAAGCTTGAAATTTGAAGATGAGAAATTCAACACCCACTAGAAAAAAATCCAACTTGACTTCTTGAGATTTACGAAAATCCATTGACAAACTGGAGGGGAAATATTCCCAACTTCTTACTGCATAGGAGGAAAATAAGCCAATAAAATACAAGAGAATTCCACATGTTTTCTCTTTGAATGAGACGAGCGAGACAATGTTCACAACACCGAGAAAGAGACACATAAGATTGAAAGAATTCTTAGAATCGATGGAGTTTACAAAGGTGTGGAGAGCCCACCAACTAGCAGAAGGGTTGTCTTGACTCTCAATGGCACACCCTTGAACTGATACTTTATTCCTTATCATATTAACACTAACCATGAATTCCACCTTTAGACTAGTGAACTCCCATGCTCAAGGGATCGAATCAACCACGAAATTCATTAACTCTCCACACCCTGTATCCATCAATGAACTTGGTACAAAGGAAAAGGAGGGAATTAAGGGTTTTCCAACTTCATAAGACTCCACATGTGAGGGGTAAATGGGCACGTGGTCAACACCCCACAAACCACCACCTCACCCAGCTTAACGATGAGATCCTAACGCCAAATGTTATGCATGATGCGAATATGTACATATATAGGAGGAGACAGGGGGGCATAGAAAGGATGGATTTGCAAATCTTCAAAAAATAATTCTCATGGTGCATATATCCAACTAGCAAAACAAGAGAGAGGGACAATTATATTGAGTGGAATTATTCATGGAATATCTTTCCACCCTGACATGTCATTGATCTCATACTAACCCTCTTCCTTCAAGAAGGAAGGCTTGATTCATTTGTGTATATGCCTCTTTCTTTTGGCTTCTTAAAATGTGGTAATAAGCCTTTTGAGAGAATTATTTTAGGGTAGTATTTATTTTTCTAAGGAGAAGGGATAAATTGTTGTTCTTCAGGAGAAAACCTTTTTGAAGGTGTTGAATAGTGATAAGGGAATCCCCCAAGATTGCTAACTTAGAGACATGTCGATCATTAGCCAATTGGATACCTGGAAGAAGCCCATACATTTATGTGAGATTGTTCATTATTTGGACTAACCCCCATAAGTACTTTATTTTTCATATTCCATCGGGATTTAGGAGAATTTCTCCCCCTCCCCCTCCTACCACCCAACTATTTAACTTTTATATTTTATTGAACTATTATGCTTCTATTATAACTCTTTATAAATGTATAAATATATAAAATTTAAATGTATGTGGTATAAAAAAAAAAACATAACATATTATAATCATGAAGATAAAGATAAAAAAATAGAAACTAAAAATATTATAAAAAAAAGTGGTGTTCTATGTAAATTAACAACATAACTTCCAACATGATCCTCATAAAACTAACTTAACCCATATTGGTCTACTGTCAAGTTTGATATTTCAATCATTTTTAGATGATTTTCATGAAATTATTAGAGCTTTTGTTTAGCTGGTTTAAATTTGACTTGAGATTTGTGAACCTCATGAAATTAATTTACGAAAAAAGAAATTAGACAAAATTCAAATGTAATTAATTTTATTCACCAATCTAATAACTTATTTCAAATCTATATAAAAATATATATTTAAAATATAATTGTTAATATATTTGAAATGCAGTGTGAATTCTATAATAATTTTAGATATTTATTTTTCAAAATTTTTATTCTATTTTATATTTATATATAAAAGTATGTTAAAACTCTATTTAAAAAATATATTTGAATGTGGAATTATTAATGTGATGTTTATTTTGAAACTATATTATAACATTGTATGTAAAAATAAATTTATATTTATATATTAATGAGAAAAAATATATTTAAATGTGAAATTATATTAATATAATTTTCATTTTAAATTAAAATTTGAGCTAATTATATGTATGTGTTTGAATTATAGTTTAAACAGTATGGAGTATTTTTAGATACATAATTTTTTATATATATTTTTACATAGAAATAATTTAAAACTATATACAAAAAATTTCGAATGAAATATTAATGCATTAACGACATTTGCTCCAAACCGTCGCAATACCGACGCCTATTTTAGAAACGTCGGAAATGCGACATTTCTAAAATATGCATCAGTATTGCGACGATTTGGAGAAAAACGTCGCAAGACCGATGCACATTTGGGAAACGTCGCATTTTCGATGACATTCATAAATGTCGCAAAAGCGACAATGACCCTAAACGTCGATATAGAGACAGTTGTTGGCAGGATTTGAAAAAATGATAAAAAATGGGGAAATTTATGATAATATGACAAAAGTGTCGGAACTAAAGTGTTGAAATTTTTACCAAATGTACTAGTGGTCAAACATATGGGACGCGCAAGTCCCCTAGAGAAAATACCCTAGATTGTGCCATTATGCTGGAGAGAAGATGAATAAACCTATGTCTGAACTCCCGAAGACTATTGAGGAAGGGGACGATGAAGTGGTAGAGGTATCCCACTTCTTGCAGATGCCCAGTTATATTGTGCCACACAAAACTATCATCAAAGTGCCAAAGGACTTGGATAAGGTGTGTTCAGGTATCCAAGAGCCCCTAATCCCATAGAACATCCCAATGGAGGGGGATATGTTTTCTAAAATCCCACAGATGTGCTTTGATGACTGGGACATCATAAACGTTGAAAGTTTTACAGAGCTTGTGCCAGAGCTCTATCTTGATGCAATGCCCTATGTTGGAGGACTGGTGTGCCTCAAACAAAAAATAGAAATGCTCAGTCTACATAAGGCAGGCCTACTCAATCTCTTGCATATCCCTCATTTTGGGTGCAACCCCATTAATGATATCCACATTAGGAATTTTTTGGCATTGATGCATGATGCTGTTCCCTGGTCGGGCAAGCACATCCAAATTGATGCAGAACTATCTCACTGAATCACGAGTCTGTTGAACAAGGGACGCAACCCTATGGCATATTTCGGAGGGAAAGCACAGGAGAAAGTGTTGGCAGATAAAATCAAGAAAAAAGTATCATGTTATGTGAAAATCCTGGGGATTCCTGGTGGAGGAGATTAATGACCCCATTTTTCCATTTTGGCACACTCATCTTGGCTTGCAAGATGATGCGCAAGTGTAGGCAAAAGGAAGTGCCTGCACATGTGATTACTCTGACTGGAGGAGGGTAAGCCTTTTCTATACGCTTGGCTCTTAGTTTTAATTTCCCTAATTAGATGGAAAACCCCTAAAGATACCTAGTTCCATGACCTTGAAGATCCGATGTGCGAAGCTGCACGCTACCAACCCTATGGAAATCCTCTTAACCAGTGCCCGCGAAGGAGAAAAATATATTTTGGGTTCTATATAATGTAATATTATACCAAGTAGTACAATCAATGTTGAAACAGGGGAGACCATTGAGAAGGAGCCAACCCAAACCACAACAGGGGAGACCATTGAGACAACCACTGTGCTTGAGAAAAATGGCAATGTGCCTAAGGAGAGTGGAGAAGAAGAAACCTGAAAAGGCACAAAGCACGACATGCAGAACATGGTTGGATCAAGTAAAAAGAAAAAGGGATCCAAGAAAATAGGATAGGAGGTCCTAACACTCACAAAGTATGATCTCAATGAGATCATGAATACAATGACCACTACATAGGAGGATCGCTGGATGGACATGGAGGTCCAGTATAAATCTGCACTTGAGACTATTCAAGTGGGGTTGCAAGAGTTGAAGGTATAAGTGAGCCATTTACAAGAGAGCATGATTCAAGCAAGCCAGACAAGTGCACCTATTACCAATGCACAACCTTTGGATGTAGCCTTGCCATTATCCATGAAGGGTGATTTGTTCATATCCCCCTACCAGAAATCCAAATGGATGCAAGCCAATGCACTTAGTTTATTGGTACATGTGATGTTCATGTTAACCTTTCTGGTTTGCCTACAGGAAAACTCCATTTACTACAATCAGTTATTGCTGATGAGCTCCAGTACCGAGAAGCAACAGTGCAGACACAGACCAATGATGCACAAAAGTAGGACATGCAAGTGCATGAGTAGCAACAACATGCTGAAGCAACATAAAGAGAAGCATAGGCCCAACACACTGTGCTAGAAGCCAAGATTAACCACGTGTGCCAAGATATTCTAGGGGTCGCGACCACAACTATGCCCATAGAGAAGTTCGATGGACTGGCTATTGCAATCATGGATGGGTGTGCAGAAGCTCACACCACTCAAGCTGAATATGAGCAGAAAATTGTGGACCTCCAAACCAATTTGCAACTAGATATACCACCTAAGGTTCACGAAAAGAGAGTAGTAGAGGTTAATCAGGCCTAGAATAGTATTTCTGCTGTGGTCACTCAATGTGACCAATCTCTGAATGAGGCCATGGAAATTTGGGCCTCTATCCAAAATGATCTAGTCATGCAGTAGCTACATGACACACTCAACACCAAGGAGAATCAGTTTGAAGAAATATTCACAGTAGCACCCACATTGGTGATCACACAAAGGCTTGCTCGTCTACAAGAAGGTCGTAGACTCCAGGCATAAATTTCAGACTTCTGCTACAAGGAGAAATTAATCAAAGAAAGTGGGAAAAGGAAGCGCTGCAACTCTCTCAGATGTTGCAAAACACCCTCAATATTATTTAGCAGACCCAACACAGTGTGGAGATGGCTGTTGAAGGGCCTATGACAAATAAAATGGTTTAGCAAGCATAGGGTGTAGTAGGGCGGATCCTTGAGTTAGTGCTCCCTCTCCAGACTTCTATCAAGACGCTAAAATATAAAACTAAGGAAACAATGAAAACACCTTTGTGATTTAGGACAAGCCACATGTTTGTGTTGGGGGCCTATTGGAGTAGATTCCCCTAAGGCACAAGTTCCAAAAGATATATTTTTTGTACGTTCTTTTGTGCCCGTTGCATAGATGTATTCAAATGGATTTTTCCCCAACTTTGAATGTAATAAAGCTTAAATCTAAACTATGGGCCTCAAACCGTGGTTTGAGACCATATCATCTACGTACTAGGCATATTATAAATATATAGAGTTTTTCTAAGTTAAGTAGCTTTAATTCAAGTAAGAAGTGATATGTGATATTGATATTCTGATAATATTTGCATTTGTAAGGGTTTGGGTTGGGTAAAAGGCTCATGTTGGCTATGTGCGTAGAGACCTAGTCTTGGATGCATGTGGATTTGGCTGGTTTTGTGCACAGAAGGGATTGTAAGGGTTTTTGAAGGAAAGATTATGTATTGACATATATGAAGGACTAACAGAAGGAACAGTTTTGGTGAATTCTCTGTGCTATGCATATATTTGTTGTTTATGCTTACTATTATGATTTGATGAGATCACATAGTATTGATGAATGTGCAGAGCTAATTGATATGGTTATGCATGAGTATTGATATATGTTAAGTCTAGCATTGATTAGATCAAGATATGGTTCTGATTTATTATCTGCGCTAAGTAAGACAAGTATATTTGTGTTATATTATTAATGATTGCACAAGATCTGTAATTCTTCTATAAATTGAATGTGCACATCTATAGAAGATAAATTTGGGATTTTTTGAGGACCACTTCATTAATTTCTCTCTCAGGGTGTAGAATTCTGGTTCCAACAACCCACCATACTGCTTCGCGTGAGACTTTGGTGTGCGCAAGGAGATCATTGCTGAAAGGGCCAATAGTTGGAGGGTTTTTTGGTTTACCCATAAACTCCGAAGTTTATCCATAAACTCCAAACCTAGTTCAAGACCCCTCAAGCCAACAATAAAAGCATGATAACTAGAGAATGAAGTATACTTAGTGGTTTTATCCATTTGTCCCAACAAAGTGTTATTAGGTTAGTCTTCTTTATGCAATTTCAATTCAACAATTTACTTCAAGAAATATGCCAAGGTTGCTTTCATTTCTTACCATTAATTAATTTGTATATTTATTTCATTGCATAGTAGTTAGATGTAATTTATTGTTGTATAATAGTTCTTTGATTGCTAATAGAGTAATGGATTTGAATCATTTGTAGCCCTAGGTCTAAATTTATATGTGTGACAGACTTCATTCAAAACCCTAGAAATAGCACCCTTTCATAGAGCTCAGAAGAGGATGACATGAGTAGAATGAATTTTCTATGTATATAGCTCTGTCACCTCCAAGTTTTTATGAACCCCAGGTTGATAAAGTAGCCTCTGGGAGTTGCAACATTCTTGGTGCAATACCAAGGCTCACCACTTTTTTGTGTCGTTTCCGAGGAGGTGTCTAGTAGATGCTTTGATTTTGTTTTAGAATTCGTTTCTACTTCACTTTTACATGTTGTTTCAAAAGAATTGAAAAATACAAAAAAAAATATTTTTATCCCTCGTAGAACTAGGAATACTCAAGGAAAATTTTTACCTAAAACCCACACATCACCACATAGTCACACTTCACTCGTCTTTAGTGGCTATGAGGTTGAACACACCATAGGTGAGGCTTCTGAAAATTTTGAAAAACCTATTGAAGAAGAAGAAGATCTTGTTTCACCAGAGGAACCTGATTCACCTAGAGATGAATTTCCATTAAATTTCATATATTTTTGCTTAGTCTGTGAGGAGAATCATGCCACAGACAAGTGTACCTCCTTACCTTCACTCAAAGCTGTAATCAAGGTGGGGAAGTAGGACCAGATAAACTCTATTTCATCACCCAGAGAAGGTCTCAAGGCCCTTAGTCATATCATGAGTGTATGCAAGGTGCACCTTAATCCTATTATCAAAACAATCAAAATGCACCTATGAAATATTGGTACACCCACACTCCTCCATCCTAGCCTACACCTCCTACTTGGCTTTAAAACCATCCATTTCATCCTTAGCCTATGAACCAACCATTTCAATAGTATGTTCTTCAAAAACCCTCGTGGAACAACCCATACCAAGGGTGGAGACCTCAAAATAATAAACCACATGCTCTAATGCCTCCACCCCAACCTCAACTTAAAATTACTCATGTTGCTCCACCCAAGCTGCCTTAGATGTCTGTACAACCCAATTCAAACCTAAATAACAAACATGAACAATAGGTTTATAGTGGAAAGACATCCTATCCAGCTTAATCTATGAAGATACAAGAGATTAATCTTAGGTAAGGAAGAGTACTCCCAGAAAACCATCCTCCATATCCACCTGTAGAGGATCAGGAGGAAAAGGAAGAAAGTAACACTTAGATCCAATAACCTCCTTTTCTCGAGCGCTTGATCCATTCCAGTCAGCACACCCTAGAGGAGACCAAAATTCTCAGAGAACTGAAAAATTTATGTGTAAAAATACACCTTCTCTAGGCCATTAAGGATTTCCATATTTACAATAGGCTCATCAAGTAAAAGTGCTTCAAGAAACCTGGGAGAAAGAAGAAAGATACCCCCCCACTAATGTAGTAGGAAAATTTTCCGACTTAATTTTGGGAAGGGTGATCTTTCCAAAGTACCTAGACCCTGGTAGTCTAGTTCTAGATGCACACATAGATGATGTCATATTTCCCAATACTCTGATTGATCTCAGGGTTGCGATAAATGTTATGACCAAGGAAAATATGCTTAAAATCAACCTCCAAGGGACTTTGAGGAAAACCACAACAGTTCTGCAACTTGCAGATCAGTCCATAGTAACTTCGAAAGGAATTGTTGGGGATGTTATGGTTTCAATTGACTCTTGGGAGTATCTGTTATAGCATCATTTTTCACCCTCATGTGATTCATGATTGTCTTTATGGCTTTGGGCACCCATTCCTACAGACTTGAACAAAATTCACTAAAAAACAGTGTTAAAATTCCCATATGCAGTTATGCCCAGACTTTTTCGCGTGTATACGCGAGTCCACATGTACTTTTCCGTGTATGCCATTAAAATCATTAAAAAAATATATATAAATTCCCTATTTTCGAGCTGGGTTGATGGTTACTCCAGTAGTTCAACCACCCCAGCACGTGGCCAACTGTTTCCAACTTATTGAAACTACTTTGAGGGAGTATAAAAGCCCCTCATGTGCATGGCCTAAGGGAGAGAAATTTTATAGACATTATACTCTGTTGGAACCCCAATTCAAGTCTGATTCCTCTTGCCTCTTGCACTTTCCCAGATTTATACAGGAAACCCTTGTTTCCTGGAGATGTTCATCCATTTATATGCCATCTCGAGTGCACAAGTCTTGAAAGTATCCTAGCGAGGCAAGGGCGGGATGGATCCGGACGATGGTCTATTCGAAGATCATGGAAGGATTCAGGTGATCTCTCCACTCTTTACTTCTGTACATGCTGTTCGTAATAATGAAGAACCATTTGTTCCTGAACTTATGTGTTAATGTTTACTTATATGTGTGAAAAGATTATCATTTAAGCATTTATTATGGTTTATATAATGTTTCACATGGATTGCACTAACATTCAGGAGAAGTATATGCTGTATAACTAGGTTTCCGTGCACGTTCTTTCTTGTTTTCCAGGTTGAAGGAGGAAGAAGGGTTGCTGGGGGTTTGGACCCCATGGGATCTACATCGAACGTAGGACTACGGGTGAGTTCTACTATCGTTGTCATCTAGTTTTTTGCATTCAATTATGGTTGTGTGTGAGTCCTTCTGAATAGCATGCCCTGATCTGTGGAGGTTTTGACCCAACAAACCTCTAGGGTGATTTTCCCTGAAACAGAACTGGCGACTCCGCTGGGGACCGCATTTTTTTGATTCCCCTGTTGGGTGGTTTCAAATATTTGATAGGTTTCCAATAGTTTTAACTTTTATTTCCAGTCCAATTAACTCTTTCTCAGTCAGACTGAAGTCCTGGTTCCTTATCGAGGCTTGATCTTTTTTATTTTTCATTATTTACCTTTGCATACGTGGGTTTTTCTGCACACAGACGCGTATACACACAGTTTTTGTTAAAGGGAGTCACATATACACGTGTTTCCTTTAACACAGTCGCATATGCACGCTTGTTTCAAAACTGTAAAGTCGCGTATATCTGGGTCAATTTTGAAATTTTAGGTTTCTTGGCCTTTTAGTCTTGCCTGCCTGTGGAGGCCTGTTTCTACAGTGTCTTTGTATCCTCTGGATTGTGTTGAAAGTGGCCTTGCATCTTTTTTCTCTCTTGTTTGGTTGAAAACTAGCTTATTTGGCAAATCTTGTTTCTTGTGCTTGCATTTCTGGGTCGAGTACCAAGATCTCTTTCTGGGGATTCTTGGTTGTTCTGCTTTATCAGAACAGAGAGCCTCTACTCATTTAATCTTTCCTACCTTTGTTTCTTGCTTTGCACTTCAATTTTTTCCCATTTCTTGGTTGGTTTTCTTGAGTTCAGTTGACTAGGTCTTGTTGCAACTTTTGAAGAGTCTTTCTTGGTTCTTTGAAGTTTTTGTTTGCTACAAGGTTGTACTATTCTTCTAGGCTGAGTGATTGAGTTTCTTGTCTTCTTGTGCTCATATAAATCTTGCTACTAGTTAGCCCTATAAGATTTGGAGCATTTTTGAAGTTTTTTCTTGAAATTCAGAGTTGTTTGGCTTGGGATTTGATAGTTTTTCTTGGTCTTTTCCGAACTCTTCTTCGATAAAATTCAAAAGCTCAAAAAACATTTTGTTTTGGCATTTGCTTTTGTTTTGCATTTTTGTTTTCGTTTTATTATATCTTTTGAAGCTTTGTTGAGGTTCCTTGCCTTTGGTTTTTGACTTCATTTTGGAAAGGAATTTTCATTGGTTTCTTCCTCTTGTTTCAAGCGTTTTTGGTGTTTTTATATTAAGAGTTTCTGATTTTGGGAACTAGCTTTCTGGACAACCAAAAAGAGATAAAACTGAAGGATCTTTGGGAAATTTCTCTCTGCTTTATTAGATTTTTCATCTTAGAATTTGCATGCTCTTAGTGATTTGCATCAGGTACACTTAAGCATTTAGTCATTTTCATAGTTTTTGTGAGTGTAAAGTTTGTTATCTGAAAAGAAAAATACAATTTTTTTAGTCTCGTAGAACCTGTGTAGAAGTTACTTTTCATCGAAAGACAATTACTACATTTGAATGTAGTTTGGTTTTTATTAATTTCTTTTATGCGTCAAAACACCACAAGTTTCATTTCCGTATCCCTTTGACTTAACGTAACAACCAATTAAAATAAGCGATATAATTTAAAAGAAACTAGCAAGTTTTTATTAAGTGTCATACACCAACTAGCTAGGTTGCAAGGCCTTGGATTAGGTGAGTGGAGAGTTAACTCTCCAAGGCCGCTCAAACAAAACATAGAAGTTGATTAATTGAGCGAAATCCAACTCCGTTAGGTGGACCGGGAAATCTCTCCTCCAGAGAGTCAAGCGCGAAGGGAAGTGAAGGCTGAGAAGAGAGATACCCCCTCTCTGATTTGTTGGATCTAACCTCAAGACTGTTCCGCCCGGCTTCTGACACAGATTGGTGCCCATAGTTGCCACTCCTAGGCTCCACATAGGTGACTGCGGGGGGGAATACCCGTGGTAGCTGAGGCAGACATCGTATCACTTTCAGCAGTACTTCTGGGGGGTGCCCTTGCGAAGCTTGGGTACTTGTGCCAGCAAAGGTTGTCGCTAGGAGGTTGAAATAATTGTTTTTGTTACCTTCGCTAGTAGGCCTAGGCCATAATTATCCCAGAATACATTCGGGAGGTCCTATATTTCGCTTTCTTGTATTTTGGTGTCCGGTCCTAATCACCCAGAGCGGAAATACCTGAAGGCTGTTTTCTTGATTGTATCTCAGGGATTATTTTTTGTAGTGAGTGCTCTTTGCTCCTAGCTTGCCTAGCTTTATAAATTTTGAGTCTAATTAAAATTTGTTAAAGTGGCTGATCAAGCGCCTCGTCGATCGAGGAGAATCCGGGGGTTATCTCCCGAGAGTTCAGAGCCTTCTTCAAGAAGGCGTAGGAGTAGTTTAGCAGGTGATTATCACCCTGTGGCATCTGACACAGTGGAGAGATATCCTCCATAAGGGTCTGAAGTTTTCGTAGCTGATTCTGGTGTTGGTTCCGAGAGGAGCACTCCACTCACCTCGCGAGTTTTATTTCCGTAGGAAGAAGAATTTCAAATAGAGGAAGTACCTGAACCCTCTGTGTCACTTCCATCTCCTCTTCCTCCTGATTATCTGTTCATTTTTTAATACATCGGACCTGAGTCAGAGAGACCGAAAGATCCTCCGTATTATACATACCTTTCGATGGCCACGACTGGGAACACGGCTTCTGCTGTGAGTGCTGCAGGCATTCAAACTCCTGCTTCTGTTGAAGGAGGGGGCACTATTGCTATATCTTCGATTGCTTCTAGTACTGCTGTGTTTGGCTCTGGTTTCACCCAAGCACATGCTTCCCAATCTGGTCCCTTCTGTTTTGGAATGCCCACTAGTGGGATTCCTTCTTTTTCCTTTTCCGCTGCTGCAGCTGGATCTACACCCATGTCTTCCATGGATAGTGGATCAGCTTCTTTTCAAGGGTTCCCCTTCGGAACTGGACATATTCCTAGTTCGAATCCTTCTTTAGGGTCCTTTCCGTTTACTTCTCAGACCCAGAGTTTCAATCCTTGGTCTGGAGGTCAGAATTCGACTACTTTTATAGGTTGGAACCCTGTATTCACCATAGCGGGGGCAGGGAATCAGTTTTACGTTGGTCACCAAGTGAATGCTTGTTTCCCTTCATCAAGTACTTATCGGACCTTTTCCCCTCTTTCTAATGCCTGTAACCCCTATCAGGGGATTTCCTCTTCATTTCATACTTCAGTGGGGGGAACTGGTCCGGTCTTTGGTAACTCTGTGTTGGGAGGAGGTTCCTCTCCTTTTTCTATGAGTTCTTTCTGGCAACCTGGTGCCTCATCAAATCCAAGGTATTCTTTTCAGAATGTTGGGAATTCATCCTATCAAGGATGGAATCCTCAGGCTCCACCTCGTTTACCTTTTCTGGCAACGTTAAACTTGCCAGATCTGTCGAAATTGACGAATGATCCGATCCGGTATAGTCCGGGGTGGCCTCTGGTCCCGACCAAACTACCTTCAAACATTCAAAAGTTTTAAGGCAAGAATGGAGAGGATCTGGCTGTTCACATCACCACGTTCCATTTATGGTGTTCTTCTAACTCCCTGATCGATGATTCGATTAGGTTGAGATTTTTTCAACGCACCCTAACTGGAAACGCTGCCAAATGGTATATTGAGCTAACTGGGGGAAGTTTTGCTACATTTGGAGAACTGGCTGTTACATTTCTAAACCATTTCCAGTTGCCTGTCCGATATGATGCCGGGACTGAAATCCTAGCTAATTTTAAGCAGGACGACGCAACCCACATTTCTGACCACATTCAGGAACGGCGGAGAAGGAAGAGGCTTATTAAAGCTCATATTCCAGGAGAATTCCTTTTGGAATGGTTTCTGAAATCTCTGCAGTCAGACATTTCTAAGGATGTATCCCTGTCTGGGGTATTTTTTGAGGAACAGGCTATTTTTAGGGCCCAGTAGTTGGAACTGATATATTCTCAGTCTGGGGTCCTTCATAAATATTTTCCCAATGCTCCTCGCTCCAAATTAGATTTATCCAAAACTAAGCCTGATCCTCATGGTGATGTACTTATTGGGTCGATCAATAGTGGTGCAGCCAACCTGCTTACTCAATTGCAGCAGTTGTCTTTGCAATCTGCTCCTTCTGGTCAGGTTGTACCAGCTGAGTCATCGCCTTCCCAATCTTTGTAGATAAATTTTGTCCAAACTTCCGATCCCAAAGGAAATGAACAATCCGAAGGGAAGAAGAAAGGACAGAATAATAAGAAAAAGGGCAAGAATGGGAAGGGTAATGTGAATAAAACCAACGAGCATGTTGGTGAGCGTCAAAAGGATAAAAAGAAAGTGAAGTTTCCATGCAAGTTGTGTGCTGGAGACCATCTTACACACCTTTTCCCTAAAATTCAAGATGCGCAGTGCTTGTTAGCTCAGCCAGGTTCTTCCAGTTCCTAGGCTGTGTTAACAAACCCTTTTCCCCAAGGGCAAAAACTAGTTGTTGGCGCGAATCAAAATCCTGGGGCTTCCTCTAGGGGCACCCAGGAAGGGGAAATCCCATCAAACATATTCATGATGAGTGCTCACGTGGATGTCGCTACGAGATCTCGTGATTATGGCGGAGAAGAGTCTTCGAAAGCTAAGGATGCTCCTAATGCTACTGAGCCGCTTCACATTACAAGGCCTACTGTTGAGCCTATACCTCGGATGCCCAAAGCATCTACCAAGCGTTCGACGATTAATCCAAACGCTAGGGCTGCCCAGAACTACTCTATTGTGGAAGATCTGGCGTAGAGTCCTTGTGCCATGTCGGCTTTAGAGGTGCTCCAGTCCTGTCTGGCTCAGCGCAGTGCTTTGCTCACTGCCATTGGGGCTATTGATCCGAAAAATTCTCTTCTGATTACATTTGATATGACTAATTTCAAGAAGAGACTCCCCCATCATATGGCTTTTCATATTAAATCATCGTACTGGAAGTGCAATATCTTTCGGACGGTTGTTGATGAGGGTGCTTCCACATGCGTGATGTCTCTCACATGTTGGAAGACGAATGGCTCTCCCAAAGCTGTTCCATCTACCACTCTTCTGACTGCGTTTGATGGTCATTCTCACAAACCGCATGGTATTGTCCCAGCTTTGCCTATCTGTGTTGGGGGAAAAACTGTGAATATAGAGGTTGAGGTAGTTGATGCAAGCTTGGACTACAACCTTCTGTTAGGGAGAAACTGGATTTATGAGATGGATGCCATTGCATCCTCATTATTTCGGATTATTTTTTTCCCTCACGAAGGGAGGATTGTTACTGTGGACCAACTAGACTGTCCTCCTGTAGACCCGAATGCATCTACTGACTCATCTATTCCAAAGTTGGATAATATTAAGGCGCCTGTTGAGAATTTATGGGTTGGAATGTATTCTTCCTTGATGGGTACTTTCGATATTCCTCCTCCTACGGTGCATATAAATGCAATTTCATCCTCCAAGGGTCCTCTTCGAAGAGAGTTCTTCAGAACTCATTATTTTTTGGACCCTTGGACCTTACCTTCCCCTACTGCCACATTAGCGGAAGGTCAAGTGGGTGGAATGGCATTTCCAATATCTGCAGCTGAGATTGCTTATCAGTCTATTGTTGACTCTGCAGAATCCATCCCAGCTCCTCTCTCACCAGAAGAGTTGGATGGAGATGTGGCTCCAGCTTGGGCACTTAGTTCTTCTTCTGCCCAGGATTGCCTTGATAACACTCTTCCATCTAAAGAGGCCATCCTGGAAGCTATGACTGGTATAGATAGACCGTGGGATGATTTGCATCATCGGTCTTACTTTTTACCTGATTTGAGCGAAGTTGAAACGAGTTTTCCAAGTCCTCCATCTCCTGGTCTTGTTCGCCCAGTCCTGAACCCTTTAGCACCAACACAGGTTTATGCTGAAGGGAACATGGCTGTGATTTCTCCTACTATCCCAGTGAACATTTCCAGGGATCCCAATATTATTGAGAATGTCTTCATCGAAGCTGAATGTTCCCGTGAAGAGATTCAGATTTACACCGAGCTCTTTAAAGAGTATAGGGATGTATTCGCTTGGTCTTATGAGGAAATGCCTGGTATATATCCATCTATTGTCCAGCATGAGATCAATACTTACGAAAACGCTAAGCCTGTGAGGCAAAAACTTCGTCCGGTCATTCCTAGGAAGGCAGCAGCTATCAAACCTGAGGTGGAAAAGCTGCTTAAGGCGGGATTCATTTTCCCTGTTCCTTTGACTGAATGGGTTTCAAACCCTGTTCCCGTAGATAAAAAACAAGGAACAATTCGAGTTGGCATTGATCTCAAAGACCTAAATAAAGCATGTCCTAAAGATAATTACCCCACACCATTTATCGATCAGATCATTGACCAATGTGTCGGTAATGAGATTTTCTCCTTCATGGACGGTTTCTCTGGATATAATCAGATTACTATCCGTCCTGAAGATCATCATAAGACTGCCTTTATTTTTCCCTGGGGTACTTTTGCATACAAGAAGATTCCTTTTGGTCTTAAAAATGATGGGGCTACCTTTCAGCGGGCCATGTCATATGCCTTCCACGACATCAAAAATATTATCGAGGCGTATTTGGATGATTTAGCTGCTCATTCTCGAAAGAGGATGGATCATCCTGCTCACCTCCGTCAAATATTTGAACGGTGTCGTTTCTATAAGATTAGGTTGAATCCGAACAAGTGCGTTTTCGCGGTTACATCCAGTCGGTTATTGGGATTTATTTTTTCTAGGGAAGGGATAAGGGTAGATCCCTTCAAGGTTGAGGCAATAATTCGGTTGCCTCCCCCGTCCTCTATCCGTCAACTTCAAAGTCTACAAGGAAAGTCTAATTTTATTTGGAGATTTATCGTAAATTATGCTGAAATTACCAAGGGATTTATGAGATTGTTGAAGAAGGGAGTTCCATTTCTTTGGGATGACTTTGCTCAATGCTCATTCGATGCTTTGAAAAAAGCATTGACCTCTGCTCCTTTATTGAGTCCACCTGATTATAGCAGGGATTTCCTTTTGTATCTGGCAGGAGCAGAATCTACTATTGGTATGGTTCTGGTTCAGGAAGATGATGCTCTTGCAGAGCATGTTATTTAATATCTTAGTCGAGGCTTGGTAGGACCTGAACTCTGGTACACTCCGATAGAAAAGTTAGCTTTGGTAGATGTTCATGCTGTGCAGAGACTCCGACATTACAGTATTCTATGAAAAACTTATGTTTTGGCAGCAACCAATCCATTTCAGTTTGTCCTCAGTAGTCGAGTGATTGGGGGCAAATACAATAGATGGATTGTGATTTTGCAGGAATTTGATCTTGAGTTTATGTCTGCCAAGTCCAAGAAATCATTGGTTTTCGCAGAATTGATCTCCGAGTTTCCCTGTGAGGAAGAAATGATTTATGATGAATCCTTCCCGGATGAACATTTGTTTCTTATCTCTCCACAGGATCCTTGGTATGGAGATATCATTGTGTATCTTCAGACTGCGAAGTTTCCCTCTACTTTTTCGAAATATGAGCGCCGTAAGTTGCGTCACTTGGCTAAGAATTACTTGATCATTGGTGATGCTTTATACCGTCGAGGGGTTGATTCAATCCTGAGACGTTGCTTAACTCTCGAAGAAGCTGAGGCTATGCTGAATGATTGCCACAGTGGAGCTTGTGGTGGTCATTTATCTGGGCTTGCTACAGCCCAAAAAATCTTGCGTGCTGGATACTTTTGGCCTTCGATTTTCAAATATTGTATGGAGTCGGTCAAAAAGTGTCATCCGTGTCAAGTCTATACTCGAAAAATGCGCGCTCATCCAGCTCCGCTTTTTCCAGTCATTACTGTCGGTCCCTTTACAAAGTGGGGTATTGATTATACTACTTGTAACTCGCCTTCAGCTAAAGGTCACAAGTACATTATTGTAGCAGTAGACTACTTTACGAAGTGGGTCGAGGCTATGCCTACTTTTGGGAATGATGGTGAGACTGCAGCTCTTTTCCTTTTCAACCAGGTTATCGCTCGTTTTGGTATTCCTAGAGATATTGTCACTGACCATGGCAGTCATTTTCAGAATAGTATGATGGCTGAGTTGGCTCTCAAATTGGGTTTCCGGCAAGAGCATTCATCTCCATATTATCCTCAAGCCAATGGGCAAGTGGAAGCCGTGAATAAATCCTTGAAGACAATTCTTCAAAGGAAAATTGATAAAGCTAGATCCAACTGGCATATTATGCTATATCCTGCACTTTGGGCATACAGGACGTCAGTGAAAACTGCAACTGGCTTTACTCCGTTTCAGCTAGTGCATGGGTTGGAATCCATATTTCCCATTGAATCTGAGATTCCTTCTCTTAAGTTAGTTGTTGAACTTCTTCCTGATACTTCTAGTCTTGAAGAACGTCTCCTTCATCTGGAACATCTTGATGAGCAGCGTCGGGATGCCGCCATGATGAATGAAGCGCATAAAAACCGAGTTAAAGTTCAGTACGATAAGGCGGTCAAACCTAGGGTTTTTTCGGAATGTGACCTTGTTTTGGTCTATGCCCAAGAAAAAGATGCCCTGGGGGCAGGAAAGTTTAAGTCTATGTGGTATGGCCCCTTTATCATCAAAAAATTCCTCAAGAAAGGAGCATATACCTTGGTTGATTTTGAAGGGAACGAGTTGCCGGAGCCCAGAAATGGGCTCTGTTTGAAAAAGTATTATACCTAGGCTTCGGCCTGGCATGTTGCTTTTGTATATAGTAGTTTTTCTTTGTACATATCTGGTTTTTCGATCTTTGATGGGATGGTGATGTTTTTGATCTGCTTTGGCAGGTTGTGTCGAATGTCATGAGTCATTTTGGTTTTGTCGATGGTGCTAGTAGATACACCCAGAACTTAGCTTCCACGGCTTGGGTGCTTCATTATCCATCCGGTCAGCTGTTAGTATCAAGAGGGGTCTGCATTGGTCCTGCTTCCAATAAAATAGCAGAATACACCGCAGTTGTTTATCTACTCTCGGAGGCAATATCTTTGGGTTTTGATTCGTTGGTAGTTTTCTTGGACTCTTAGCTGGTGGTGTCGCAGTTGAACAATACTTATCGGGTTCGAGATCCATTTTTACTCCGGTTGTTCTTAAGGGTATGTTTGTTACAAAGATCATTTCAATTTTTAACTTTCATTCATATTCCTCGAGTTGAGAATTGGCTAGCAGACTCATTAGCTAATCAAGCAATTGATTGGCACATTAATCATTCCATACAATAAAATTTAATCATCAAAAACATCATACATTTTGATACATTTGTCACATCACATCAAACATCGCTGTATATATATCATCAGAGTGTTCAAAAAACTATACAAAATTTGGATCCATAAGTCATACAAAAAATTGGGCTTATGCCCCCGATCATGTTCAGTCTCAAAAAATATACAGTCATCTAATACATCATATCTATCTACTCCTGAGGTCCCTACCCAGAATTTGTGTTCCTATAGAACACGATCGCGGTGGCAACTCGGCGGAATAACCGTACCCAGTCTCGGGGCACTCCTACCACCTGTCTCTGGATGGCTTCAGGCAGATCTTCCACTGCAGCCATAGGTACTTGGCGGGTTAACCCCTCCAAGTTCCTCTGTACAACCTGGAGGGTTCTGTCTGAATCTACTGTATCCGCTTCGCCTCTATGACGCTTATGTCGTGGGTATCCCTCAGGTCGCACTGGTCCAATATCTGTTTCATGATCATTATAAAATTGTAAGACATTTTGAATCCAATAAAAAACATCTTTGTTTTTCATTTTTTCACATATATTGAAAAAATCCAAAAAATTATATAACTCAAAAATTGTAAACTTACCGACTGTGCCCCATGCCACGCCTGGTGGAAGGACAAGATCTGGATCGCCACGAAAGTCCATCCCGACATAGGGATAGTCATCCACAGCAATGGTTTGTTCTCTCCACCATTGGAAGAACTCATCATCCCAAGTGGTCCGGGGAACTTCAATTCCCCCCAATCTCTTCATCATGTCTGCCCAGCGGGCAATTCTTGGGTCTCTCGGGCTGCTGATGGTAGAGATCACTCTGGGTCTCAGCACTGGAATCTTCTCGAAGAAGAATGTCATCAAAATTGTACCATATCCAAAATGTTTTGTCTTTGTTTTTCGGATAGAATTCAATTTTTGCTTCATGTTCATGAGTAGAGCTGTGCACCAATCATATACATGAGTTAAGCATTCCACTGCTATACTCATTTGCGTCCTGGATTCCTGGTGTAGAGAAGTTGATCCTGCTACTCTTCCAATGGTAAAAAGGAGGATTTTTATGTGCAAATCTCGTAGATCTTTGATAGCAATTTGAGTTCCAACTTTCTTGGAACCCTCTACGCAGTACACGTGGACGTAATCTTCCACAGTTAGTGTTGAGCCTTAGAATTTCCTTCTCTTTTACAAACCTTCACTTCATTTCATCATTATTTTATCACTTCATAAGCCTAAAATCAATGAAGAATGATTAGGATTGCTTAAAGGTTATATGAACTTGATTAACATATTGTATTTTCATGATTTTTGCTATTTTAACAATTTTCTGCAAAATAGCTACAGAATACAGGCATTCCGTAGCTGACCGCGCATTCCGTAGCTGATCCCGCATTCCGGAGCTGTTTTACAGTTTGAGTGGGTTACAGGTGTCGTCTCAAAGAAAGGTGCATATGGGAAAATTCCAGACTTCATCCACATCATTCCTTGCTCCCTACAAAGTCTGAGCACAATTCTACATGTGGTTATGCACGTGGGAAACCAAAACCAAGAGGTAGAGTTCTACCGGGACACAGACTCTACAGCTGTCTACAGCAAAGTACACAGCCTTCAATAAGAGTTTTAATTCGAATAGGAATGGGAAAGACAGTAATCCCTGCATTATCTCAAGTTCTGTTATGTAATTTCATTATAAATATGACTTGGGAGACCAATCAACGCTGGTTAGATCTTGGTTAGAATTTGGCTTTTGCTGCTAACCGTGAATACTCTGTTTTAAGCATTTTTCTCCTTTAATGAAAGAAGCAGTATTCCTTTGAACGCATTGAGTCGATCTTGAGTTAGATTTTCATGCTACTCCGGTGGTAGAGGGCCCCTACCTCCTGAGCGGCTTCATTTTCACTGTTTAGATAAGTATTTTAGCTCTGTTTTCACAGTTTAGATGAGTATTTACTTTCAGTCTTACATTTGTGTTTCAATTGCATTGAGTGATACAACCAGAATTGTTCTAATAAACTTTTCCAACATATTATTCATGATGAACAAGATGGACTGTGTAATTTCATAGAGTAATGGCATGTCAATTTCAATAGAATACTCTGGAGGTAGAATGCTTGTGGTTCAGCTTTGTCCTTTCTTTTCAAGTATGATAATGGCTCTTTAGTTTAATACTGTTCATTGTAGATTAATAGCATCTTAGTTTAGTTTTAACTCATTGCTTTAACACTTCAAGTTTAGCTTTTGTCCATTGTAGCTTACTTTGTTTTAGTTGATAAATTCAATCTCATAGGCTTAATTATTTACAAAACTTCTTTTGTTCAAAATTCATACTCATACACAATTATCTGGACAAAAGATAGTATTATTATAAGGTCTGGAGTATTTTGCAGCTTCTTTATCATTTCACAAACAAGCCTCTTTCTCAAAGACTATTTTTGAAAGGAAATCTATAATTTTTGAGAAAGGTTTAATGGTGTTAAATTGAGTTGCAAAATAGAAGTAGAAACTAGTTTAGAGTAGAAACTTTACCTTGTTACAAATATTCTTTTCCACATATTTTCCAACAAATCTTTATTCATGGATAAGATGTTGTACATTATAAGTTATCTGTTTGATTAGTGATTCAGGAGAAAACTTCATTTACACTTAGCTTGTTCATTTCTCAGGTTCATTTCAATTTCATGTTGTGAGTTTACAATAGAGTCATTATCAAGCTTTGTATTTGTTGGTTGCTAGTCATAGTTAGACTATGTTTTGTTTCAGCATTTGCATTTGTTTACCATCATAGTTTAGGCTTCAGTCTGTTTTCACCAATAGTTTCCCTTCATTTAGCACTTAGTTCTTTTCCTTTTCAAAATAAAACCATAAAACCAAAAACATCAGAAAACACTAAACACAACGTAGTGGGAAATAGATACCTAGGCACATATAGTGCACCACACTTCAGTAGTTTACTGACCCTGGTTGAAAATTAATGAACTCAATTTAGGAGACTAGGTTGAGACCAAACATTTTGGCGCTGTTGCCGGGGAAGTGTAACTAGGTATCCTGATTTCTTACATCCAAAAAAACAAAAAAAAAACAAAAAAAAACAAAAACTTCAATCACCTACCACACTCACTATATCATGTGGTGCAGTAAGAGCCACACATCCACATCATGAATTCATATTTTTGCAGGTAGAAGAAGAGGTGAAAAAGAAGGTTGAAGAAATGGATGGAAATGATGACAATGAGGAAGATCCTTTTGGATTTCCCATTCAAGAAACTGATATCAACGTTCAAATGAAGAACATCCATCCATCTATACTTCCTAACTTCAAAGGTATGAGATCAGAAGACCTGGAAACCTTTCTTTTTGAATTTGAAATAATTTGTAGATCTTATGGCTACTCATTGCACATGCAAAAATTGAATTTGTTTCCGGCAACATTGAAGGATAGAGCTCTTAGATGGTTCATGACTTTAGGAACAAATTCTATAAGGAAATGGGATGATATGAAAAGAGTATTTTTGGAAAAATATAAAGGTTATTGCATGCACCATGACCTTAGAAATGAAGTCTTTAAGATGAGCCAAAAAGAGGATGAAAGCCTAGAAGATTTAGTGGAGAGATTTACTTATAATATCAAAAGATCTAAATTGCATAATTTAGGATCAGATGCATTAAAAAATCTCCTACTAAATGCTATAAAGGATGAATGGATTGATCTTCTTAATCTTGTGGGAAAAGGAGATGTTTATCGATTGCCATTTCAAGAAATTTGTGAACTATGCAAGAACATATCAAGAGGAAAAGCAAAGTGTGTAAGATCCCCTCAAGATCCATTTATAGCAAAAGTAAGTAAGTCAACATCAGGATTGCTAAGTCAAACTGAACCTAACAATTTGCTAAACATTCTTGGTAATTTAAATGAACAAACTGACATGCTAAGAATGCAAAACAAGCAAAAAGTTGCTTCATTTATATTTTTCCCTAAATGTAGAAAGAAACATACTTTGCATGAATGTCCACTTGATAACATTAAAATGTGTAAAATTTGTGCAGGATCACATACTACTGAAGATTGCCCATCATTACCAGGGTTGAAGGAAATTTACCAGAAGGATAATGGAGCAAATCAAGCACAAGAGAAACTTTGTCATGTAGCTCCAAGAGGACTATGGCAGCCTCATCAACCCAATATGATGCAATATCCTTATGCACAGTATCAAGGTTATGCACAACAATCTCAAGGTAATTGGAAAACACCCTTGCCTTGGCAACCTTGGCCATCTCAATCCCAACCTCAAAATCAACCTTGGAAACCTTGGCCATCTCAATCCCAACCTCAACATCAACCTTGGAAACCTTGGCCATCTCAATCCCAACCTCAAAACCAATCTTGGCAACAAAGTTGGCAAAGGCCCTATAAAGGAAATCCACCATATCCTCAATCTTTTCCTCTCTATCCTCAATACCATCATCAATGTTATTCATACCATTCACCTCCACTACAACATCAATATCACCCTTATTTTACCTCAATTAAACCTTTCCCATTATCATCCACACAAGCACCCCAAAGATTCCCCACTCCACTACCTCCACAACCATTTCATATCCTCAACAATAAAACACCTCAATCAACTTACAAATCTGAGGTATTGAAAAATGATTCACCAGCTGTCATTGAAGAACAACAACCAGCAGAAGAAGACTCAGATGAGGTCCAAGAATCATGGATGTCTATTGATAGAGAGAAGATATTGGAACCAGAGATTGAAAAGTCTCATGCATGCCTATCACCAGATTCTACGAATGAAGATCACATCTCCGAAGACTTGCATTTCATGATAGAGGAAAGACAAGGAAGACAATATTACATTGAATCTTGGTTCAATTCAGTCATCGGATTCCAATGCTCAATTATTCAATATCTTCTGACATCATCTAAATCAAGACAGTTGGCATCTCATATACAGGTACATATCAAAGAGTATCTTTCAAACCTGCATATGAGTTTATCTATCATCTTGTTACAAACATGGTTCCATTGGAAGTACTCATATACTTGAACAAGATTTTCTTTTTCAAGTAGAGTAGGACATTAAAAAAAAAAAAGAAAAAAAAAGGAAAAAAAAAAAAGTAAAGAGAAAAATAAGTCCTATTGTGAAAACCAGCTTGTTGGTGCAATTGGACATGAGCTTTGCTTGAAAACCAGGCAACTGGCGAGCAAAGTTCACAATAATTTCTGCAATTTCATGATGGTTTCAATCTTTCATGGTTCTTCAAATCATTCTTGGTTCTATGCTCGAGTTGGATGATGTGGAATTCCTTAAGGTCCACCTTCCAACAGATCTTGTCCCATCGACCTCAACACTTTATCTAGGATCAATATTAGAGATTATTTGAAGTGCCTTGGAGCTTGCATTCATCAATGGCAAGCCTCCTCGTTGATAACAATGGGAATACAACAATGTCTCTTGATTGTCAAATCTTGCAGGCGACTCGACTTCGACACATTCATTCGTCCTTGTCAAGATGCACTGAGGTACCTTGACACTCATTTACATTATTGGTGAGTTGTCTCGCATTGGTTAACGATTTTCATTATTGATCGGTAATCCAATGATTTCTTCCCATGCTCGACTTCGACACATTTATTCGCATGGTAAGAATTGTATCATGAATGTTGGCTTTGATGAAGACTAATGGTTTTATGGAATCAACAACAACTTGCAGCAGTGAATTTTATTAGTTTCTTGTAGCAGCATGTTCATATTTTTTTCAATTCAATAACAGCTGCAGAAAGTGGCAGTTTCTGCAGCCATTGCTGTAGCAGCCTGTTTTCGTCTTTTTGCAACTTTTTCCAGAAGGCAGTTTTGGCGCAATTGTTGCAAGAGATTGGAGCAGAAATAAAAAATTATGAGCTTCTGGGTTTTCTCAGAATATGATAAATTGAGTAAGGCGCGGACAGAATTTGGAAAAAAACAATTTTTAAAGGCATTTCAGAAGGGTTTTCCAGGCAGATTTTCAATTTTCAGCATTATGGACAGAATAGGACAGATTTGAGTATTTTTGCACAACAGCGCCTTTTCTTCATCAAAATGAAATTATGGAAGCATGTGGCAGTAGAGAAGGTAAAAATACACAGTTTCCCTTTGGAATCACTCAATTTGGCCTTAAAATGAGTTCGTGGCGTACTTTTTTGTTGCAACATTGGGCAAAATGAAGGGTGAAACAGGGCAGAAATTGATTTTGTCAGAACTTTCAAACCGTGCATCCGTTGGTCCTGAAATTTTTATGGTAAATGCATTGAGGTAGGGTGAATAAACACAGAATATTTTAGAAAATTTCAGTGTGTATTTTTCAAGAAATTGGCCACTTTCACCTACAGCCATTCCTCATCTTCCGGGAGATCCGTGTAACCAATGGCAGAGATTTTTCGTCGGAAAATGCATAATAATATTGGTGAGAAACTCAGAAAATTTCAGGGAATTCTGATGTACCATTTGAGAGAAATTCCAAAATTCATTTCATTCTACAATTCCACTCCATCTCACTCCATTTTCACTCCATCTCACGCCATTTTCATTTCATTTCACAAGTCCATTCCACTTTCACTCCATCTCACGCCATTTTCATTTCATTTCACAAGTTCACTCCACTTTCACTCCATTACATTTCACATCCATCTTCCATATTCATACATCATTTCTTTTTACAGATTGCATGTTGCAGCCACATCTTATTCAACAATTCTGACTCAATTGTACAGCCTACAAAGAGATGATGATTACAAGAAATTGAAGGATTCTGTTTTGAAGACCAACATGCTCAAAGAGGACCAAAGGAACAACATCACGCACAACAATTAACAAGGTCAAAATTCTGAGGTAAATTGTGAAAATTATTTTAATAGCAAAAAGTTAAAACATGAAATAGATACAATGTGTATAATCATGTGTTTCCTAAACAACCTATCATTCGAATTGATTAGCCATATCCCTTATCCAACATTCCATATCTCACCACAAGGTCATCATAAATTCTCCATCAGATCCATAGCCACTTCATTTTCCCTTATAGCTTAATCACCTCCATCCATTCACTTCCATTACACTTTGCAGCCAATCCATCTCTAAGTGCAGAAAGGTAATTCTAAGGTGAAGCATCATTCTTCAACTAATCCATCTTCAGACACAGAGATACAGTTTCAAAATAAAGCATTAGACTCTGTATTCAATCTAGCTTCAAGCATAGAAAAGTAATTCTGAAAGGAAGATAATCTGCACAAAGGAGGAATGTGGCTAATTGTCAGGACACAATCAGTTGAAGTCAAGTATTTGGAAGGATATCCACAAGTCAAGGAGCTACCACAATAAGAAGGGAGGCTAAATTTTATAGATAAATTTGATGGCTTCCATAAGGAGATTATAAAATCTTTTGTCAAATCTTTTGATGGAGCAGAAGAAGAGAAACTGACATGGATATTGAAAATAAACTTGACACTCCACTACAAAAGGAAGATGAAGAACTAATCTCTAAAAAGTTAACAGAGATTAGAAAATAGATTGGGGCCAAAAGAAGCAGAAAGATAAGGTTGGATGTTCTAACAGAGGTTTCAAAGCACATGGAATAAGTTTTGATTAAATTGCATGAGGACATGCAATAGTCTTGCAGTGGGGGTATGTTGAGCCTTAAAATTGCCTTCTCTTTTACAAACCTTCACTTCATTTCATCATTATTTTATCACTTCATAAGCCTAAAATCAATGAAGAATGATTAGGATTGCTTAAAGGTTACATGAAATTGATTAACATATTGTATTTTCATGATTTTTGCTATTTTAACAATTTTTTGCAAAATAGCTACAGAATACAGGCATTCCGTAGCTGACCGCGCATTCCGTAGCTGATCCCGCATTCCGCAGCTGTTTTACAGTTTGAGTGGGTTACAGGTGTCGTCTCAAAGAAAGGCGCATATGGGAAAATTCCAGACTTCATCCACATCATTCCTTGCTCCCTACAAAGTCTGAACACAATTCTACATGTGGTTATGCACGTGGGAAAGCAAAACCAAGAGGTAGAGTTCTACCGGGACACAGACTCTACAACTGTCTACAGCAAAGTACGCAGCCTTCAATAAGAGTTTTAATTTGAATAGGAATGGGAAAGACAGTAATCCCTGCATTATCTCAAGTTCTGTTATGTAATTTCATTATAAATATGACTTGGGAGACCAAGCAACGCTGGTTAGATCTTGGTTAGAATTTGGCTTTTGCTGCTAACCGTGAATACTCTATTTTAAGCATTTTTATCCTTTAATGAGAGAAGCAGTATTCCTTTGAACGCATTGAGTCGATCTTGAGTTAGATTTTCATGCTACTCCGGTGGTAGAGGGCCCCTACCTCCTGAGCGGCTTCATTTTCACTGTTTAGATAAGTATTTTAGCTCTGTTTTCACAGTTTAGATGAGTATTTACTTTCAGTCTTACGTTTATGTTTCAATTGCATTGAGTTATACAACCAGAATTGTTCTAATAAACCTTTCCAAACATATTATTCATGATGAACAAGATGGACTGTGTAATTTCATAGAGTAATGGCATGTCAATTTCAATAGAATACTCCGGAGGTAGAATGCATGTGGTTCAGCTTTGTTCTTTCTTTTCAAGTATGATAATGGCTCTTTAGTTTAATACTGTTCATTGTAGATTAATAGCATCTTAGTTTAGTTTTAACTCATTTCTTTAACATTTCAAGTTTAGCTGTTGTCCATTGTAGCTTACTTTGTCTTAGTTGATAAATTCAATCTCACAGGCTTAATTATTTACAAAACTTCTTTTGTTCAAAATTCATACTCATACACAATTATCTGGGCAAAAGATAGTATTATTATAAGGTCAGGAGTATTTTGCAGCTTCTTTATCATTTCACAAACAAGCCTCTTTCTCAAAGACTATTTTTGAAAGGAAATCTATAACTTTTGAGAAAGGTTTAATGGTGTTAAATTGAGTTGCAAAATAGAAGTAGAAACTAGTTTAGAGTAGAAACTTTACCTTGTTACAAATATTCTTTTCCACATATTTTCCAACAAATCTTTATTCATGGATAAGATGTTGTACATTGTAAGTTATCTGTTTGATTAGTGATTCAGGAGAAAAATTCATTTACACTTAGCTTGTTCATTTCTCAGGTTCATTTCAATTACATGTTGTGAGTTTACAATAGAGTCATTATGAAGCTTTGTATTTGTTGGTTGCTAGTCATAGTTAGACTCTGTTTTGTTTCAGCATTTGCATTTGTTTACCATCATAGTTTAGGCTTCACTCTGTTTTGACCAATAGTTTCCCTTCATTTAGCACTTAGTTCTTTTCCTTTTCAAAATAAAACCATAAAACCAAAAACATTAGAAAACACTAAACACAACGTAGTGGGAAATAGATACCTAGGCACATATAGTGCACCACACTTCAGTAGTTTACTGACCCTGGTTGACAATTAATGAACTCAATTTAGAAGACTAGGTTGAGACCAAACAGTTAGCCCTCCCAAAGACTTACCGTGCAAGTCTACTGGCTCCCCCCTCCGGGAGAGTCCAGTAATAAAATATATATCTTCCACTTTGATGCGTATGGGCATCTGATCTATAATTAAACAGTCTTCTTCCGGGTCCCAATAGTTCACAAGCATTTCAAGCAACCGAACATTACTCTTCATATTTGGCATTTTAGAAAACTTGAGCAATCCGCAATTCCGAAGAATATTCAATGATACTTGGTCCTGCATGACTTCATTGTCTATTGCACTGTGTTCACGCTCTCTCCATGATATGGTCATCCTGCAAAATTTCAATAATTTGTTCATTAGCTACACATTTTTTATTTTGGGTTGCGCATACGCGACTTTATTTGTGCACAGTCGCGTGTATACGCGACTTGGTCATTACCAACCCGCGTATGCGCAAATCCGTGATTTTTAGCAAGAGATTCTACGGTGAAAATTCCTAAATTTTAATTTATGAACGGAAAAAATGAATAGCAAGGATGGTTGATGAGCTTACCTGACAAATTCAGTGAAGATTGATGGTCAGTTGCTCCTGTTTTGATGAAAGAGGATTTTTTCTCCAGAGCACTTTTTCCCAAATCAGCAATGTAATAATGAACCAAATATGAGGTAATTTGTCTATTTATGCCCAAAAAGTTGAAAATTTTCGCAAAAATTTGCTATGCTTATTTTTTCAATCTATCTTAAGCTGCATAACCTGGATGCTTGGAAGTGCCCAGATTGGTATATTTTCAGGTACATTTTGACGAATTTGAGATTTTTCCCGGTTTTTGATCCATGACTGCTGACCCGTCGTGGCAGGTATATGATCTTCACTGGCATATAGGTTAGGGAATCCACTTTCCATTTCATTTTGCATACTAGCCTCCATTCTGATCACTTGCCATAGGGTCGATCCCATCAGGTCATGAGTATTACACCCATTTCACTCGCCGATTATTTAATCATGATTTGGTGGTAGAGCCTTCCTTTACATGGGCTTCCTAGTTAGTTCCTCGCTATCACTTGTTGCCCATGCTGCGTTTTATGTAGGCTCGGGAGTCCTCTTTAGTCCTGCCATGACTTGTGTGTTGAAGCTGCATTCTTCTTCCTCCTCACTATCATTTTTCTGGCTTTTACCCTAGAGGCTCCCTGGTGTTGTTGAGTTGTATTACTGCATTGCATATTGGCTACTTGTTTATCCTGGCCTTTAGCCGGCTTCATTTGGACTCAATGTTTAAGCCAACTTTTGACCTTGTCTATTTGTACAAGTTAACCATTGCATGCACTTAGCTATCGCGACTTGACACCCTTTTACCCATGGATGGAACATTCCTCGAGTATCGCTTACTAGTTTCCGCCACCTTGCATCGAGCATAAGATCATTCCAATCCCAGGAACTAGTGCATCTGTTTCTTGATACTCATTCTATCCATTGTAGCATAGCATTATTTTATTATTTTTCAGGCTTATTATATGAAAAAGACAAAAAAAATCAAATATAACAAAAAGAGCGGGAACGAGATGTAACTTCATTGTTTGATGGTTGTACAGTGTCAGTTTGTCGCCCTTGAACAAAGCATATACACTTATATATATTTCCTACATTTGGGATGGTTTTAGTTTTGACCTAGGTTCAGCCTTTACCTTGTTTCACTTGTCAGTCCTCTCCTGGTTGGTTATCTCTTCCAATCATATGGAGAGTTTGTTCTGCCTCCTGCATAACATACTTATACAGTGTCACTTTTTACTGCCATGGTCATCACGAGTCATGCTTTTGTTCAAGGGAAGTCTAACCAGAGTTGGCCATTATGCGGTGTCTCTTGACTCATTATTCAGTCGGCCTTCCCGGTATTGCCAGTATCTTGTTATACCAAGGAAAATATGCTTAAAATCAACCTCCAAGGGACTTTGAGGAAAACCACAACAGTTATGCAACTTGCAGATCAGTCCACAGTAACTTTGAAAGGAATTGTTGAGGATGTTATGGTTTCAATTCACTCTTGGGAGTATCCTATAGATTTCCTGGTTCTGTAGCTAAAAACCAAGTTTAATGGATATCCTCTCATCTTAGGGATACTTTATTTAGCCACTGTCAATGCTTATATCAGCTATCAGGCAGGAAAAATCACTATTAAGAATGGGCCCTTATCTAAATAGCCCAACTTTCCATTGAACATGACCTACCTATATGTTTGGAGGATGAAGAAGAATATGAAGTATAAAAAACTGCCCCCATTTATGTCATAAATGTTGTTCTTAGAGGGGGGCAACTTGATGAATATGAACTCATCGACCAAGTCATTCAGAACCAACCCCCCACTCACAACTTGCTTGAAAACCTAGTCAAAGAATCTGAAATCCACACTTTGATGAAACTGAAATAAGTTGATTTAACCTTTGAAACCACCAAGGCTATGGATTTTTTCCCATCCAAATCTCTGAAGATTAACTCAAACCTCTCAGATAGAGAAGAAGAGAAGTTATGTCAGCTTTTGATAGGAAAAATAGATACATTTGCATGGGATTACAAGGACACGAAAGGGGTGGATGCCTTGGTATGTAGACATCATAGTTACATTAAGGAAGGATGCAAGCTTGTGCGCCAACCCCAAAGGTAGATGAACCCAGCTCTAAAAGGCACAGTCAAGGAAGAAATGCATAAATTTTTGGAAACTAGTTTCATTTATCCTATATCAGAAAATGAGTGGGTATCTCCTGTTGTCCTAGTCCCAAAGAAGAATGGAAAATGGAGAATCTGTGTTGATTTTCAGAAACTCAACAAAGCCACCAAGAAGGACAACTTCCCTTTTCCCTTCATAGATCATTTCTTTGATGACTTTGAAGGAAAGAAGTTATTTTCCTTTGTTGGGAAAAATACTGAGAGGGGGGGGGGAGTGAGTCATTATTTGGAGCGAGACAATAAAAATTTTACTTTTTCATTCTCTAAAAACCCATACGCTACTTTGCTGAAGCCAACTAGCGTATACACGCGAATATCCTTCATAAAACTCGCGTATATACAGAGATATTATTATGACATTAATTCTTTACTTAGATCTATGCAACATTCATTCTTCTGATGATTAGATAATAGTAAGCATGTGCAGTAATAATAGAATAAACCATCACACATAAGCATCACACAAGAACACCAAGATTTAAGGTGGAAACCCAAGTTGGGTGAAAACCACCATTGTCGTCGTCTCAGTCTTCAATATTTATTATATAAAGAAAACATGTTACAACCATGTACTGGCACAGACTCATACCAACACGCAAGCACCCACCTGCAAAAGGCTACAACCTTCTCTCGTTTACCAACCTCTCCTGGAAGGGAGCTACAACCCCCTGCTATCGTTTACCAGCCTCTCCTGGAAGGGAGCTATGACCCCCTGCTCTCGTTTACCAGCCTCTCCTGGAAGGGAGCTACAACCCCCTGCTCTCGTTTACCAGCCTCACCTGGAAGGGAGCTACAACCCCCTGACTGAAGGCTACAACCCTCAGCACCACCATGGACCACGTTTCATCAATTTTCATACTAGATCCAATATCTTCAATAGATCACAACTTGCAGGCCACTTTTCATCATATTTTCAGACTGGACCCACTCCACACATTTAAGCTCAATCAAACTAAAACTTATACCCTTATCAATTCATTCAATGAATCATCAACCAATCAATCAACAACTTGATCTTTTCTCAACATAGTCAGCAACATAATCAATATTCATAAAACCCAGATCTTTATGAATACATCATAGACAGATAGCAGTAATATAGCAGAACAGATCAGACATTTCATATCACTTACTTTAGAAAACCCTAGTTTTTATACGCGCTTTCCTTTCACTGAACCTGCGTATATACGCGCTTTCACAGAAACAAACCTGCATATACATCTGCACTAATTTCACATTTAATAAGCGCTTTTGCTGAAGACATCCCGCGTATACACGCACCTTTGCAAAAGATAAACCACGTATAGATCTGTAACTCTTTCAGGACTTTTGTAGCTCTTCAGATTAGATGAATAGCTCAGACTTCATTCTTCATTTCAAAAAGCAGCTCTAAACAGATCTAGACAATACATATACATTTCAGATCTAGAGATCCCTCTTCATCATTTTCTTCATAGATGCATCATAGAATCAGATCAATCATCAAATTGTTACCCTTTCCATTCAGACATACTTCAGAGTGAAGTATTCATTCAAACCCAGACTCATGCACACCTTTGCACAATGATTTTTTTCACCTTATATAGATTTAGCCTTTGTCAATACCATGAGCCGAGACCACATTACTTCCGATGGTATTCCTGGACGGGATCACATAGACAATCCAGCGCTCAATACAATGGGTCAATACCATGGTAGTAACCCCTGGTTTTACACATTTAGAGCGCATTTGAGCATACGCGACTTGGCACGTACTTTTCCGCGCGCACATGCTACTTCTCCTAAACAAACTTGCATATGCTTTGTGTCACAGACTTTTCATCATTTTTCTGGCCCTTACTAATATTTCTTTCTCTGGTACTTCTGAGCTACTTGTAGAACATCAGATTTACATCATTAATAAATTCATCAAGCATCAAGAACAAATTCTTCAAGTAGGTTGCCATCATCTTCATCAAGTGGGTTGCCATCAAGGACAACACTCTACATCATATTGCCAACAATATCCCCCTTTAGACTTGATGGCAACCACGATGGTGTTTGATCACGATCACAACAGATAGATACATTAAGCATAATGATATTCTCCTCCTATTCAAACACCATGTCACTCTCCCCCTTTGACATCAAGGGCGAAGGGCGGATCAAAAATCAACACAAGGTTTTTCTCCTCATGTTGAAAGAAGAGGGCTGTAGATCTAATGTGTACTGAAGTTACCATGCTCCCCCTGAGTTCATGCTGAATCTTCAAACATATTTTTCAATGAAGTACATGACTCTATGACCTTTCCTATCACCAAGGACTCATAATTACATCAAATATCCAACCAAGTGGATTTACATATGCGACTCAAGTACCCAATCAAGTGGGTTTACACATTTTGACTCAATTACCCAATCAAGTGGGTTTACAAACTTGAACAAGTCCTTACATGACTGAATATTACAATTTTTACATCATTACAAATATGACATTTTATAACCAATACCAAAAAGACCTCAAGAAAGATATCATATTTCAGAATTATCATAATGCCAACAATGCATTACGCTCAGCAAGACTAATGCTCCCCCTTAGCTTGTGCATCCTGAACACTTTCACCAGAAAATCATCAAGGCATCTTTACCCAATATTAGAGAATAAAACAAAAATATAAGAAGTGGAACACCACCTGAGACACCAAACATCATCAGAGATACCAAACATCACCACAATTTGTGTTGAAGAATGCTGACCCAAACAAAATTTGTCAGCTACCAACCATACGCGGTTTTTTGTGTATGAACTTGCGTATATACGCGATTGTCTTTCAGGAAACCCACTTATCCAATTTAATCTTCTGAATTTTTATTAGATCTGATCCTCTACATGGCAGAGACTACTCCCAACTTCTGTCTGAGATATTCGAATGCTTCCCTGAGATATATGAGAGAAGAAAGATAGGACAATATAGCTTTGTTTTCAAGTGTCATCCAATATTTGTAGCATAAGTGCATCAGTAACTAGGCCTTTTTGCAACTTCAACATATTCTTCCCAAGAGGACTTTATCATATCAGAACAACTTCTGTGACAAACAATCATCCATGTGATCTAATATCACCAAGATCTTCAAGATTCATCATGATATAATACACGTAAGAAAAAGATCTCATCCATAGCAACAAACTCTACATGATCTATTCCTATCTCTGAATCATAAGACTTCAAACTCATCCATGAGTGAAACCAAAGGATATTCTTTAGTAAAAATCAAGCAGGGCTCATTCATAATCTCATCATAAGAAATCAAGTATCATGTTATCATCATTTAGAACTAAGACATAAGCAAATATAATGTCAATAATGCAATCATTAATAGTCAGACTGATGCTCCCCCTGAACCTGTGTTCATGATCTTCAGCTTTCATACTAATTTTCTTATCATAAATGCATACGCGCCTGTCTCTATTGTAACTCGCGTGTATACACGACTTGAATTCATTAAAACTGCGTATGGAAAGTGAAATACTGAAAATTTCACACTCCTTCTTCTCCCCCTGAATTTTTACCACTTGTACCTGTCTTCTTCACAACATATGCACTGTCAGAAATAAACATAACCAGAATTACCAAATCAACCATGAGAATCATCATACATTACTCCCCCTATGATGATACATTACTAATCTCTATGATGTATCTCACATCATTCCTGCAGTCATTATGAGAAGTAAGATTTAGAAGCGGATGACTGCAGTAGGGTCAATATTCCCTACGTTTCTGACCGGTCCTCCTTCTTTTTCCAGCTTTTCTTGAACTTTCTTATCGTGTGCTGGAAATTGTCCAATTTCTCAGATCTATTCATCCTGCATTCTTTTCCACATGTCCATACTTGTTACAAGCATAACATCTTATGTGACCAGAAAAGTAAGCATAAGGATCATACTGTGTTCTTATATTCTTTCTTCTATTGCAATCAGCTGCTTTATGACCAAACTTGCTGCATGAAAAACAATATCCCTTAAAGAAACCAGAGTACCTTTCTGTATAGAATCTGTTTGATTGTGACTGAAACAATCTGCTTCTGCAATTTGATGCATCATGCCCATAATTATGACATTTAAAGCATTCAAAATTATTGAATGATTTCCTTTGAGTTTTCATGATTTTCGGTTGACTTCTTGTTTCTTTCAACTCTTCAGGTTTTGCATTGATATCCTTTGAGTTTTTAGCACTTCCTTGTGAACTAGATTCTCCTTTAACAGTTTCATGAAAACCAAGACCAAGTTTAATAGCAGGTGATCTTTGATTACTAAGAATATTGTCCAGAATCTTAGTACTATCTTGAAACCTCAAGAGTTTATCCTTTTCTTCTAATTTACATTTGAGAATGTTTACCTCAACCTCCAATTTTTGGCATTGCTTCATCATGCTTTCTTCAACCCTTTTTCCTTCTTCTACTTGATCATTCAATTTTAAAATTTCTTCCTTCAACCAATTTTCTTGTTCTTCACATGTTTGTAACAGCTCTTCATTCTTCTTATTTGATTTTTGCATATCTTCTTTGAGAGAGATGATTTCTGCTTCAAGTCCTTCCTTTTCAAATGATAGGGTTTCTTCATTCTTCTTATTTGATTTTTCCAGGTCTTCTTTGAGAGAGATGATTTCTGCTTCAAGTCTTTCACTTTGATTGGTTGCATGAACATACAAATTTTGATACTTGTCTATCTGTCCATTCAGTATTTCTTTCTGTTCATTCATTCTAAAGATCATATCTTTGTAGATATATTCTCTCTTATGAAATTGATTCCAATCATTGCTTTCATCCTTGATCTTGAGATTTGCTTCTAGACTTATACTTTTACTTTCACTATCTTCACCATTGCATGTACAAGAAGATGAATCACAAGAATAACAATCAATACCTGTTTCCTCTTCTTCATTTTCTGTTGCGCATGTTTTCTGAGGTATCTCCTTTTGAGTAGCCTTCTTCTTTTGCTTCCTTGCCATGAGCACTTTCAGATCTTGGTCAAAATCTTCTTCATCCTCATCATTATCTTCATTTTTATAATAACTCTTTCTCTTTTCAAATTGTTTTCCTTTATCATGATTTTCTTCATAAGGACATTTAGCAGCATAATGACCAACTCTCCCACAAGTAAAAAACTTGAAGGGTAGCTTACCTTTGAATCTTCTAGTACCTGTTGGAGTCTCCTTACAAAATTTGCTTCTTCTTCTTCTAATATATAACTTGATTCCTTGACAACTTCCTTTTCTTTTCCTTTTGCACACGCCTTAAAAGTAGCTTCTTTGATTTGAGAGGGACCTACTTGTCTCATTTCATAAGTAGTCAAAATACCATGTAGTTGAACAATAGTAAGAGTTTGCAAATCTTGCCTTTCTTCAATAGCTGACACTTTTGACTCAAATTTTGAAGTTAAAGATCTTAAGACTTTTTCCACCAGAGTAGTATCGGTTATGGTTTCACCCAAACTTATCATACGATTTACAATATCATCTAGACGTAAAAAGAAACTGGCAATACTCTCATCACTATGCATCCTTAAATTTTCATATTCGATTCTGAGAGTTTGGAGTTTTGCACTTTTTACCTTTGTATCTCCTTCATAGCTCAGAATGATTTTGTCCCATATTTCTTTTGCTGAATTTAGCTACATCACTTTAGAAAATTCTGTTTCAGACATGCTTCCTAATAAGACATTTATGGCTTTGGCATTGATTTCATATTTCTTCCTTTCTGCTGCATCAGTAGGAATACTTGCCGGATACTGATAACCTCCTTCCACGATTGCCCATACTTTTGCACCAAGACTTTGCAGATGTGCTTTTGTTCATATCTTCTAGAATAACAGATTATTTCCATTGAATAGAGGTGGCCTTATAGACATTACCCCTTCATGACTTCCCATTTCGACGGATCTCCTTCAAGCGATCAAGCTTCTGCAGAAGGACCTGCTCTGAAACCAATTGTTGCGAAAAATACTGAGAAGGGGGGGGTGAATCAGTATTTAGTGCAGACAATAAAAATTTTATTTTTTCATTCTCTAAAACCCCATATGCTACTTTGCTAAAGCCAACTAGCGTATACACGCGGATAGCCTTCATAAAACTTGCGTATATACAGAGATATTATTTTGCCATTAATTCTTTACTTAGATCTATACAACATTCATTCTTTTGATGATTAGATAACAGTAAGCATGTGCAGTAATAACAGAATAAACCATCACACATAAGCATCACATAAGAACACCAGGATTTAAGGTGGAAACCCAAATCGGGAGAAAACCACCGTTGTCGTCGTCTCAGTCTTCAATATTTATTATATAAAGAAAACATGTTACAACCATGTACTAGCGCAGACTCATACCTGCACGCAGGCACCCACCTGCAGAAGACTACAATCTTCTCTTGTTTACCAGCCTCTCCTGGAAGAGAGCTACAACCCCCTGCTCTCGTTTACCAGCCTCTCCTGGAAGGGAGCTACGACCCCCTGCTCTCGTTTACCAACCTCTCCTGGAAGGGAGCTACAACCCCCTGCTCTTGTTTACTAGCCTCACCTGGAAGGGAGCTACAACCCCCTGACTGAAGGCTACAACCCTCAGCACCACCATGGACCATGTTTCATCAATTTTCATACTAGATCCAATAGCTTCAATAGATCACAACTTGCAGGCCACTTTTCATCATATTTTCAGACTGGACCCACTCCACACATTTAAGCTCAATCAAACTGAAACTTATACCCTTATAAATTCATTCAATGAATCATCAACCAATCAATCAACAACTTGATCTTTTCTCAACATAGTCAGCAACATAATAAATATTCAGAAAACCCAGATCTCTATGAATACATCATAGACAGATAGCAGTAATACAACAGAACAGATCAGACATTTCATACCACATACTTTAGAAAACTCTAGTTTTTATACGCACTTTCCTTTCACTGAACCTGCGTATATACGCGCTTTCACAGAAACGAACCTGCGTATACATCTGCACTAATTTCACATTTAATAAGCACTTTTGCTGAAGACATCCCGCGTATACACGTGCCTTTGTAGAAGATAACCCGCGTATAGATCTGTAACTCTTTCAGGACTTGTGCAGCTCTTCAGATCAGATGAATATCTCAGACTTCATTCTTCATTTCAAAAGGCAGCTCTAAACAGATCTAGACAATACATATACATTTCAGATCTAGAGATCCCTCTTCATCATTTTCTTCATAGGTGCATCATAGAATCAGATGTATCATCAAACTATTACCCTTTCCATTCAGACATACTTCAGAGTGAAGTATTCATTCAAACCCAGACTCATGCACACCTTTGCACAATTATTTTCTTCACCTTATATAGATTTAGCCTTTGTCAATACCATGAGTCGATACCACATTACTTCCGATGGTATTCCTGGATGGGATCACATAGAAAATCCAGCGCTCAATACAATGGGTCAATACCATGGTAGTAACCCCTAGTTTTACACATTTAGAGTGCATTTGAGCATACGTGACTTGGCACGTACTTTTCCGCGTGCATACGCTACTTCTCCTAAACAAACCCGCGTATGCTTTGTGTCACACACTTTTCATCATTTTTCTGGCCCTTACTGATATTTCTTTCTCTGGTACTTCTGAGCTACTTGTAGAACATCAGATTTACATCATTAATAAACTCATCAAGCATCAAGAACAACTTCTTCAAGTAGGTTTCCATCATCTTCATCAAGTGGGTTGCCATCAAGGACAACACTCTGCATCATATTGCCAACATCCTTATTATATGGGTTCAATGGGTATAACTAGATCCAAATTAGCTCGGAAGACCAGGAAAATACTATTTTCACATTTACTTAGGGTACCTTCGCTTATAGATTCCTACCCTTTGGGTTGTGAAATGGCCTAGATACCTTCCAAAGAGTCGTCTTGAGAATTTTATTTAAGCTAGTCCATGACTCGGTCAAAATATACATGGATGATTTCACACCCTATCGGGATGACTTCTAGGAATCTCTCTTCAATTTTGGAAAAATGCTGAGAAGACACATTGTGATGCATCTCTCCCTGAGCCCAGAAAAGTGTGAATTATTGAAAAGAGTAGGAGTAGTATTGGGACACTCAATCTGCCAATTAGGAATACTGGTGGACCCGAACAAAATCACCATCATCAAAAGGGTAACTGCAACTCAAAATCAGAGATATGTCATGATTTTCTTAGTTTTAGCTGGCTACTATAGAAGGTTTATCAAAGATTTCAGGAAGTTGACTTTGCCACTATTTGGTTTTTTGGCCAAAGAATCTGGGTTTACTTGGTCCAGTCTCTGTTAAGAAGATTTTGAGCTCATTAAGGGAAATTTAATTACCGTCCCCATTCTCCGAGGTCCAAATTGGACTCTGCCTTTCCACTGTTGGGAATCACGATTGCCGTTAGACCAAAACCTGCAGGTGTTAGTCAACGATCGCATCGCCAAAGATAAGGATCCACGAAAGGCAGTTATTCCATGTCGCGAAAAACACGGGGAGCGTTGATTTATCCAATGTCCAACAATCTTTCCCCCAACGCTAGCCGGGTGTGTATCGAACTCGTGACCTACGCTCTGATACCACTTGTTGGGAATCATGATTTTCGTTAGACCAAAACCTGCAGATGTTAGTCAACGATCGCATCGCCAGAGATAAGGATCCACGAAAGGCGATTAGTCCATGTCGCAAAACACAAGGGGAGTGTTGATTTATCCAATTTCCAACATCCACATCCACACATATGCATCCCACAAAGCTGTGGGGGAAGCATCAGGGCAGTTAGAAGACAAATTACCTTATGCAATCTATTTCATCAGTAAGAAGTTACTTAAGGCCGAACTAAATTATACTATCACAGAGGAGGAAAAATTAGCCATTATCCATGCTTTAAACAAATTTAGAAATTATATCATTGGTTATCAAACCTTTGTACACACTTACAATTAAGCCATCAAATATTTAATGAAAAAAAAAAATTAATGATAGAATAATTATATGGTTGTTACTATTACAACAGTTTGACCTAACCATTGTTGATAAACCTGGAAAGGAGAACATTGTTGCAGATTTTTTATCTAGGTTAGCTCTATTTGCGAATGAAGAAGGAATGGTGGATGAACAGCTTCTAGATGAACATCTCTTCACTATCTCAATGCTCTCACCATGGTTTTCTGACATATTTAACTACTTGGTTGTTGAAAAGTTCCCTCCTAACTTCTAACCCAAGGAGAAGAGCAAGATAATCAAAAAAATCTCCTCTTTCACCTAGATTAGGGGAAATCTCTGCAAGCTATGCCTTGAAAAAATTATTAGAATATGTGTGAGGGAGGAAGAATTTTTCGATATCCTCTTTTCATGTCATGATAGCCCTTGTGGAGGCCACTTTTCTGCAAAAAAAACATTCGATACCCTTCACCGGGATGCCATAAAATACACTAGCAGGTGTGACCAGTGCCAAAGGATGGGGAAATATACACAGAGGGATGATATGCCTTTGCACCCTCACGTGGATCTTGAGCCATTTGACAAGTGGGCATGTACCTCATTATACCTATTGATCCAGTATCTCGCTAGAAAAAGTATATCATAGTATACATTGAATACCTGGCAAAGTGGGCTGAAACAAAAGTTGTGAAGGTAGTAACTGAGGAGAAGATAGCAGAATTTCTAAGAGAGAATGTGTTCTATAAATTTGGATACGTCAGAGATGCAGTCAATGGTCAGGGGGCACAATTCACATCTCATCTCATATATAATATTCTGAGGAGACACAAGATAATGCATAAGACTTCCACTTCCTACCACCCTCAAGAAAATGGCCAAGTGGAAGTGACCAACATAACCTTGGAGAATATCCTTACCAAGGTTGTGAGCAACAACATAAAACATTGGTGTACATATTGGTAGAATATACTTGGGCCTACAACACTACTTGGAAAAAAACAACAGGTTCACTCCTTATGACTTGGTCTATGGGAAGAAAGCTCTTATTTCAATTGAATTTGAGTTCAACACCTTAAGGATGGAAGCTGAGTTAGTCCTAGATATATAAAAGGCCCAAAAAGAGAGGTTGCTGAAATTAAATGGATTGGATGTATTTAGGATGGAAGAAATCCTTCACACAAAAGTGATTCAATTACAAGGGAAGGTATGACATGAAAAGTACATTAAGAAAAAGACCTTTCAAGAAGGAGATTGGGCGTTGCTGTATGACTCAAGGTTTAAATATTTCAAAGGAAAAATGATGACAAGATGGCTGGGAACCTAAAAATAGGAAAAATGCTATGATAATGGCATAGTTCATATCAAAACCATAGATGCAAAGAGGATTCCCTTACTTGTCAATGGTTACCAGCTAAAGGTTTACAAAAAGGCCCTATCTAGGGAAAACATTATAAATTCCATAAAAATGGAGGCATATGTCATGGGATACTCCATCTTTTCCAGCGCCTCTCCCTCCTATAGAAAAAAAGAAAGAAAGAGGCAAGGGTGAAACCTCTCTGACACACCCAAGTCCAACTCCAGGGTTGAAAACCTCCATGAGGCAATCCTGGAGAGAAAAAAAAGGAAAGAGAGAAAAAGAAAAAATAGAAAATAAAATATCATCAGGTGAAAACCTCTTTGAGGCACCCAAGGCAGGCATGTGTGTTGAATACCTCTACGGAGGCAGCCCAGTTTCCTTCAAAAACAAAAAATTAAAAAGAAATAAAAATTACTTGTGCACTTATTTATTTTTTCTGTTTGGCAAGTAATTGATCAAGGATGGTTTTTGGGATCCAAAGGAACATTTTTTATTCACCTCTCTTTCTCCTTTTCTTACATACACCATGAACCACTCCAGGAGGCACCCATTCATTCATTTCACTCTTCAAATAGGTAGAAATTTCATTTTTTTCTCCTGACTGTAATTGCTACAGCCAAGTTCAGCAACTACAGGATTCCTGTAGCACTATAGGAAACTCCTGTAAATTCTATAGGAAACTTAGTAATTAAGTAAGGATCTCTCTCAAGGATTTATAAAATTCGAGGAGAGAATTATAATTCATTTTTTTCATATACCTACCAATCCTAACCCCTCATTTCACTCCATGCACAAGGATTCACTCTCCAAATCCTATGTTGCGCCATTAGCAGCTAGATCACCTGAAACTTGGCATGAGACCTCTTCACTTACCTATCCACCTCTCCATTCATTCAAAAAATCCATTCATAGCCTCCATAAACCATTTCCATCCATTTATAGTCAAGCTGAAGGAAGAATACGACCACTACAAGGAATTGGAAAGTTTATTGTAGAAAATTTGTGTGTGGCACAACAAGGCCAAAAGTTGAATAGAAGTTGATGAAGATGACTTCAAAATACCACTAGAAGACTCTAGGAGAGTAAGCACACCAGTCAAGGCACTTGAAAGCCTCCATGCAACACCTATAAGAAGAAAAGACAAAAAAAATTGTTAAGCCACTCACTCAGAAAAACAAGCAGCTCACTCAGAAATGCTACTCAGTCAGAAAAAAAAAACAAGAAAATAAAAATATAGCAAAGGAAATATCATGGATTCAACCACCAACTCCAGCTCCTTGCACCAGCTCATCCTACAATACACCAGCACCACATAGGCTCAGGTATGACCCCTCACCTCTTTCTATGTGTTATCACTCATTAATTTAAACAACTCCATTGATAGGGTTCATGCTGTCTCATAAATCATTTTCATGAAAATTGACTGAAAAATTTGCATTTGGTGATATCCACTATAAGTCTAAAACCCATCCCAAACCATGTCATATCATGTCAAATTAACCTAATCTCATCTATTTTTCATTCTCAATCCTTTTTACCAAAAAAAATTCCACTAGTCAATTTTTCATTGTTTTGTAGCGAATTATATGGTAAATCAACAAATTTTGCTACGAAACTACCTAAAACGGTTTGATATATGAAACTGAATTGTTCCTGTAAAGAGTGTCATAAGGGTGTGAGGTGTCAAATTTTGATGGATGAAGAAAAAGGTGAGGTCAGCTAAGTCAGTTTTCATAATTCCCAAGCATGCAAGATCATATTTTGTCTCATCATTGTTTTTGTGGTCACATGTGTCATCATCCTCCCTCAAATTGTTAAATTACTTTTTAAATAAATCTCCCAAGATCCTCTCTATCATTAACCCTTCATCATTTTCATGTATCAGTGATTTGTCACCTTGGAAGAGTCCAGCTCATTGAAAAACAACTCTCGGTCAATTTCTTTCTTTACATGTGTCACATGTTTAAGAAGGCAACTTGGTTACAAAGGAAGATGGCCATGAACGAGAAAGATTAAAAAGGAGGATTTATGCTTAGATGGAACCTCATGGACCTTAATCTATTCATATAGGAACCTAGATTTTCTGAAGCATTCACAAATTCAGGTTGTTTGAATTTTTGTTAGAGCTACAAGGGAATTTGCTTTGTCTTTCGAATGTGTGAGCAGTAAATTTGAATAGAATATTATGGATGAATAGAGATGAATTCAGAAATAATGAGAGAGGTTACTGTCAAGCACAAATCAAGGAAAAATAAACTCCTTCACTTTTCTCACAGGTGCTACTAGTTTGGAGATTCGAAGATGTCTCTAGGACCTATTTTAAGAAAACAAAATTTTCCTGTTTTATACATGTTTTTCTAATACAAATTCTCGATAGCTGGAGATGGTTTTGAAAAACACAAGAGAGCTTTGTCTTCAGAACATTTTGATTAAAAAAAACTCCTCCTATTTTGCAACAAATATCAAGTATATGGAGATAAGAGTTCATCTTTGAACCCTATTGTTTCAGAAAAACGAGTCATTCTATTGGTAAATTAACTTGTTAAAGGTGAAAATAATGGTTTTTGAAGAGAGTAAGAGGAATTTTGAACCAAGTGTGACTTATCATATTTCATCATATCATCTTGCAGATCTATAGGCTAAATTTTGAATAAAAAGGAAAATTTTGTAATTTTGTCATATCAGGCAGTTTCGTAGCAAGCTCTAGGCTTGAAGGTAGAAAAACATGACAAAATTCTGAAGATTCCTTTTGGCTTCTAAAATCATTTTTATGAAGAATTAAGAAGGGAGCTTGACTCTATTTTGATGTTTTTACCTAACAAATTTTTTGGACCAGCAAAGGTGGTAGAAGGATGGATGAAAAGACAAAAACCAGCTCACTACTAAACTACGCTACGAAATCTCTGAAGATTTGTTTTCCTTTAAAATCAATTTTGTGAAGAATCAAGGAGGGAGCTTAATTGTATTCAGATATTTTGTCATAATTTTTTTTTTTGACCAGTAGAGGTGTTGGAAATATGATGCAGAGTGTTGTCCTTGATGGCAACCTACTTGATAAAGTTGATGGCAACCTACTTGATGAAGTTGTCCTTGATGGAAACTGACTTGTCTTATTTGTTAATGATGTAAATCTGATGTATCTATAGAGCAGTGTAGATGTAATGGAGAAAGGAATTCCTGTAAGGGCCAGAGCAATGATTAAAATGGTATGTCACAAAGAATACGTGGGTTTGTAAAGGCGAAGTAGCGTATGTACGCGGAAAAGTACGTACCAAGTAGCATATGCCTATTTGCGATCTAAATTTATAAAACCAGGGGACATTACCATGGTATTGGCTCACAGTATTGAGCGTTGGATTATCTATTTGATCCCGTCTAGGAATACCATCAGAGGTTGAGTGGTTTTGACTCATGGTATTGATAAAGGCTAAACCTATATAAGGAGAAGAGAATAATAGTGCAAGGTGTGCATAAGTCTGGGTTTTAATGAATGCTTCACTTTGAAGTATATCTGCATGGAATGGTAACAATTTATTGATTGATCTAAATTAATAATGCACCTATGAAGAAAATGATGAAGAGGGATCTCTAGATCTGAAATGATTATGTATTTTCTAGATTTGTTTATGGAATGTTTAGATCTGAGATGAGGCGAATATTTTCTAAAGTGAAGGGTAAGATCTAAGCTATTTATCTGTTCTGAAGAGTTGTGCAGCCCTACAAAGTTTGAAGATCTACACGCAAGTTTGTGGCAGTGAAAGCGCATATATATGCGGGTTGGCTTCATCAAAAGCGCATATGAAATGTGAGATCAGTTCTGAAATATGTGCAGAAGTATACGCAGGTTTGTCTCTGTGAAAGCACATATATATGCAGGTTCAGTAAAGTAAAAGCACGTATGGAATCTAGGGTTTTGCTGAAGTATGTGGAATGAAATGTCTGATCTGTTCTGCTGGTTTACTTAGATCATTGCATCATTCATTCATTAGATGTTTAGTAAGCAGTAAAATTGTGCAATAAGAATAGAATAAATCATCACACATAAACAGCACACATGAACACCAGGATTTAAGGTGGAAACCCAATTTAGAAGAAAACCACCGCTGCCGTCATATATGTCTTCAATATTTATTATAAAGAAAACTTCTTACAACCATGTACTGGCGCAGACTCATACCAGCACGCAGGCACCCACCTGCAGAAGGCTGCAACCTTTTCTCATTTACCAGCCTCTCCTGGAAGGGAGCTACAACCCCCTGCACTCGTTTACTATCCTCTCATGGAAGGGAGCTACTACCCCCTGCTCTCGTTTACCAGCCTCTCCTGGAAGGGAGCCACTACCCCCTGCTCTCGTTTACCAGCTACCATTGGAAGGGAGCTACAACCCCCTCACTGAAGACTTCGACCCTCAGCACCACTGCGGACCACGTTTCATCAATTTTCATACTGGATCCATCAGCTTCCATACAACATACCTTGTAGGCCACTTTTCATCATATTTTCAGACTGGACCCACTCCAAAAATTTAAGCTCAACATACATCAAACTGAAACTTATAACCCCATCAATTCATTTATTGAATCATCAACCAATCAACCAACAACTTGATCTTCAATTAACATAATCATCAGCATATTCAACATTCAAACAACCCAGATCTGTATGAATACATTATTGATAGATAACGTGTATACACAAGTTTTATTAAGGATATCCGCGTGTATACATGAATTGGCTTTAGTAAAGTAGCATATGGGTTTTAGAGAAAGAAAGCAAAAAGTTTTCAGTCAGCCCTAAATACTGATTCAACCCCCCCCCCCCCTCTCAGTATTTTTCCCAACAATTGGAATCAGAGCAATTCCTTCTCCAGAAGCTTGATCGCTTGAAGGATATCCATCGCAATGGGAAGTCATGAAGGAGTAATTTCTCTAAGGCCACCTCTATTTAATGGAAGTAATCTGTTATTCTGGAAGATACGAACAAAAGAATATTTGCAAAGTCTTGGTGCAGAAGTATGGGCAATCGTGGAAGAAGGTTATCAGTATCCGGCAATTATTCCTACTGATGCAGCACAAAGGAAGAAATATGAAATCAATGCCAAAGCAGTCAATGTTTTATTAGGAAGCTTGTCTGAACCAGAATTTGTTAAAGTGATGCAGCTAAATTCAACAAAAGAAATATGGGACAAAATAATTCTAAGCTATGAAGGAGATACAAAGGTAAAAAGTGCAAAACTCCAAACTCTCAGAATTAAATATGAAAATTTAAGGATGCATAGTGATGAGAGTATTGCTAGTTTCTTTTTATTTCTAGATGATATTGTAAATCGTATGAGAAACTTGGGTGAAATCATAACCGATACTACTCTGGTGGAAAAAGTCTTAAGATCTTTGACTTCAAAATTTGAGTCAAAAGTATCAGCGATTGAAGAAAGGCAAGATCTGCAAAATCTCACTATTATTCAACTACATGGTATTCTAACTTCTTTTGAAATGAGAAAATAAGGTCCCTCTCAAATCAGAGAATTTTCCTTTAAGGCATGTGCAAAAGGAAAAGGAAAGGAAGTAGTCAAGGAATCAAGTTATATATCAGAAGAAGAAGAAGAAATTTTTTTGAGAAGACTCCAACCAAGTACTGGAAGATTCAGAGGTAAGCTTCCCTTCAAGTGTTTTACTGGTGGAAGAGTTGGTCATTATGCTGCTAAATGTCCTTATGAAGAAAATCATGATAAAGGGAAACAATTTGAAAAGGGAAAGAGTTATTATACAAATGACGATAATGATGAAATGTCAAATGAGGATGAAGAAGATTCTGACCAAGATCTGCAAGTGCTCTTGGCAAGGAAGCAAAAGAAGAAGGCTACTCAAAGAAAGGAGATACCTCAGAAAACATGTGCAACAAAAAATGAAGAAGATGAAACAGGTATTGATTGTTGTTCTTGTGATTCACTTTCTTGTGCATGCAATGGTGAAGATAGTGAAAGTAACAGTATAAGTCTAGAAGCAAATCTCAAAATCAATGATGAAGATCCATTTAAAAGGAAGGAATCAATCTACCAAGATATGATATCTAGAATGAATGGACAGATAGAAACAATGAAGGGACAGATAGAAATATATCAAAGACTGCAGGATAAAGTAACCAATCACAGTGAAGGACTTGAAGCATAAATCATCTCTCTGAAAGAAGATCTGGAAAAATCAAATAAGAAGAATGAAGAACTTCTATAAACATTTGAAAAACAAGAAAATGGGTTGAAGAAAGAGATTTTAAAATTGAATGATCAAGTAGAAGAAGGAAGAAGGGTCGAAGAAACTATGAAGAAGCAATGCCAAAGATTCGAGGTTGAGGTAAACATTTTAAAAGGTAAATTAGAAGAAAAAGATGAAATCTTGAGGTTTCAAGATAGTACTAAGATTCTGGACAATATTCTTCATAGTCAAAGGCCTCCTTCTGTTAATTTTGGTCTTGGTTTTCATGAAACTATTAAAGGAGAATCTAGTTCACAAGAAAGTACTAAAGATTCAAAGGATATCAATACAAAACCTGAAGTGTTGAAAGAAACAAAATATCAACCAAAAATCTTGAACTCTCAAAAGAAATCATTCCCTCCTTTGATCAATAATGTTGAATGTTTTAAATGTCATAATTATGGGCATGTTGTAGCCAATTGCAGAAGCAGATTGTTTTAGTCACAAACAAACAGATTCTACACAGAGAGGTACTCAGGTTTCTTTAAGGGATATTGTTTTTCATGAAGCAAGTTTGGTCATAAAGTAGTTGATTTCAATAGAAGAAAGAATAGAAAAACACATTATGATCCCTATGCTTACTTCTCTGGTCACACAAAATGTTATGCTTGTAACAAGTATGGACATGTAGAAAAAGAATGCAGGATGAATAGGTATGAGAAATTGGATAATTTCCAGCACATAATAAGAGATTTCAAGCAAAGCTGGGAAAGGAAGGAGGACCGGTCAGAAACGTAGGGAATATTGACCCTACTGCAGTCATCCGCTTCTAAAACTTACTTCTCATAATGACTGCAGGAGTGATGTGAGATACATTCTAGGGATTAGTAATGTATCATCACAGAGGGAGCAATGTATGGTTATTCTCATGGTTGGTTTGATAATTTTGGTTATGTTTATTTCTAACAGTGCATCTGATGTGAAGAAGATAGGTACAAGTGGTATAAGTTCAGGGGGAGATGGAGCTGTGAAATTTTCAGTATTTCACTTTCCATACATGGGTTTCATGAACTAAAGTTGCGTATACACGCGAGTTCCATTGGAGATAGAAGCGTATGATTTTCTGTTAAGGAAAACATTGAGATGGCTCAAGAACAGGAGCACAGGTTTAGGGGGAGCACCAGTATAACTACTAATGATCGCATTGTTGGCATTGTATCTGCTTATTCCTTAGTTCTCGTAATACTCATTCTCAAATTATGATGACATGATACATGGTTTCTTATGATGAGATTATGAATGAGCCCTGATTGCTTTTTGTTGAAGAATATCTTTTATTTTCACACATGGATGAGATGGAAGTCTTATGATTCAGAGATAAGATCACATGGATGATTTCTTGACACATATTGCCTATTGAAGAAGTTGTTCTAGGAAGCATTTGAATATCTCAAACAGAAGCTGGGAGTAGTCTCTGCCATACAGAAGATCGGATCTACTTAAAATCAGAAGATTAAATTGGATACACAGATTTCATGAAGGATGGCCACGTATATACGTGGGTTTATACACAGAAAACCACGTATGGGTGTTTGCTGTAAAAAAATTTCTGGGTCAGCATTCTTCAGCACAGCTACAGTGCTGTTGGGTATCTCTGGTGGTGTTCCAATTCTCATAATTCTATTTCATTCTCTGATGTTTCTTGATAAATATGCCTTGATGATTTCCTGTTGAAAGTGTCCAAGATGCACAGGCTAAAGGGGAGCATTGGTCATGTGGAAAGAATGCACTTTTGGCATTATGATGGTTCTGAAATATGATATCTCTCTTGAGGTCTTTTTTTTTATGTTGGTCATAAAAAGTCATATTTGTAATTTGATGAAAAGGTCATGTTGAGACCTATGATGTAAAATTGTAATATTCAATCATGTAAGGACTTGATAAAATGTGTAAACCCACTTGGTTGGGTATTTGAGTCAAAATGTGTAAACTCACTTGGTTGGGTACTTGAGTCATATATGTAAATCCACTTGGTTGGATCCTTGATGTAAGTATGAGTCCTTGGTGATAGGAAAGGTCATAGAGTGGCTTCATTGAAACATATGTTTGAAGATTCAGCATGAACTCAGGGGGAGCATGGTAACTTTAGCACACATCAGATCTACAGAGCTCTTCTTTCTACATGAGAAGACAAACCTTGTTTTGGTTTTGATCTGCCCTTTGCCCTTGATGTCAAAGGGGGAGAGTATCATGGCGTTTGAATAGGGGGAGAGTATCATGGTGTTTGCATAATGGTTATATTCAATGTATCTATCTGTTGTGGTGATCAAACACCATCATCGTTGCCATCAAGTCCAAAGGGGGAGATTGTTGGCAATATGATGCAAAGTGTTGTCCTTGATGGCAACCTACTTGATGAAGTTGATGGAAACCTACTTGATGAAGTTGTCCTTGATGGAAACTGACTTGTCCTATTTTTTAATGATGTAAATCTGATGTATCTACAAAGCAGTGCAAATGTAATGGAGAAAGGAATTCCTGTAAGGGCCAGAGCAATGATTAAAATGGTATGTCACAAAGAATACGTGGGTTTGTAAAGGCGAAGTAGCGTATGTACGTGGAAAAGTACGTACCAAGTAGCGTATGCCTATTTACGCTCTAAATTTATAAAACCATGGGACATTACCATGGTATTGGCCCACAATATTGAGCACTAGATTATCTATTTGATCCAATCCAGGAATACCATCGAAGGTTGAGTGGTTTTGACTCATGGTATTGATAAAGGCTAAACCTATATAAGGAGAAGAGAATAATAGTGCAAGGTGTGCATAAGTCTGGGTTTTAATGAATACTTCGCTTTGAAGTATATCTGCATGGAAGGGTAACAATTTATTGATTGATCTGAATTAATAATGCACCTATGAAGAAAATGATGAAGAAGGATATCTAGATCTGAAATGATTATGTATTTTCTAGATCTATTTATGGAATGTTTAGATCTGAGATGAGGTGAATATTTTCTGAAGTGAAGGGTAAGATCTGAGCTATTTATCTGTTCTGAAGAGTTGTGCAGCCCTACAAAGTTTGAAGATCTATACGCAGGTTCGTGGAAGTGAAGGTGCATATATACGCGGGTTGGCTTCATCAAAAGCGCGTATGAAATGTGAGATCAGTTTTGAAATATGTGAAAAAGTATATGCAGGTTTGTCTCTGTGAAAGCGAGTATATACGCAGGTTCAGTAAAGTAAAAGGGCGTATGGAATCTAGGGTTTTGCTGAAGTATGTGGAATGAAATGTCTGATCTATTGTTTTGGTTTACTGTTATTTGTCAATAATGTATTCATACAGATCTGGGTTGTTTGAATGTTGAATATGTTGATGATTATGTTAATTGAAGATCAAGTTGTTGGTTGATTGGTTGATGATTCAATAAATGAATTGATGGGTTTATAAGTTTCAGTTTGATGTATGTTGAGCTTAAATGTGTGGAGTGGGTCCAGTCTGAAAATCTGATGAAAAGTGGCCTACAAGGTATGTTGTATGGAAGCTGATGGATCCAGTATGAAAATTGATGAAACATGGTCCGTAGTGGTGTTGAGGGTAGAAGCCTTCAGTGAGGGGGTTGTAGCTCCCTTCCAGTGGTAGCTGGTAAATGAGAGCAGGGGGTAGTAGCTCCCTTCCTGTAGAGGCTGGTAAACGAGAGCAGATGGGTAGTAGCTCCCTTCTAGGAGAGGCTGGTAAACGAGTGTAGGGGGTTGTAGCTCCCTTCCAGGAGAGGCTGGTAAATGAGAAAAGGTTGCAGCCTTCTGCAGGTGGGTGCCTGCGTGCTAGTATGTGTCTGCGCCAGTGCAAGGTTGTAAGAAGTTTTCTTTATAATAAATATTGAAGACAAATACGACGGCAACGGTGGTTTTCTCCCAAATTGGGTTTCCACCTTAAATCCTGGTGTTCATGTGTGTTGCTTATGTGTGATGATTTATTCTGTTCTTATTGCACAATTTTACTGCTTACTAAACATATAATGAATGAATGATGCAATGATATAAGTGAAGAATTATCTGCATAATGAGATCTCTTTATGTCACCTAAACATTAAGGATATCCCAAGTATTATTATCTGAGGAAATGGCTTGATGGGCGTAGTATGAGTTTGAGAGAAAAGAAAAAGTAAAAATTTTCGATCAGCCCTAAATATTGATTCACCCCCCCCCCTTCTAATTATTTTTCCCAACAAGAGGTGGTAGAAGGATGGATGAAAAGACAAAAATCAGTTCACTACTAAACTATGCTACGAAATTTCCTAAATTGCTCTGTTTTGTAGCAAGAGGATTTCTAAGAATTTTTGGAGGTTTAAACAACACATGGAAGATCAGTCAACCATCTAGAGACATCCAACCTAACAGTGGGCTATCCTAGCATAGAATCACTACTTGACATGAGTATCACTATTCCAGCTCTGCATGAAGACCACGATTAAAGTGGAGTTTATCTTTTTTTTTTAAAGTAGGACTATGTTTCCTAAGTCTAGGGAGTACATTAAATGTTTTAGTGATGGTGTGTGCTTCTTGAGCATTTGATCCTTATCATGTAACTGTCCCACTATTATAAAAATTGAATGTAATAAATATGAATTAGATTCCTATTAGGAATGAAAGTCTTTAGAGACTCTCTATCTTTTTTGATCCAAGAATGTAGTTTTCAGTTATGTTAAGTGTCAAAGTTATAGTTAGAGGATATAGCCAGCTGGGTAGATCCTATGTAATGGAAAAAAACCTATTAATAGGAAGAACTATGGAGGAAAGTATTTTTGGGAAATTTTATTTCAAGGGACTAATTTTTAAATCTTTGGAGTTTCAACAATATACAATTACAGTACAACTTTTCTTTACCTGATATTCTTATTATGTTTCAATGAGTTGGTGTTCTATCTTTCTTAATGTTTTCCCTACAATTTTTTAATGTTTGATTACTCAGAACTTGTGTTTCTCATGCTCTGACTTCCTTTTAGCATTAAGCTATGGTATATATCTCTTAATATTTTTCTTTCAATATCTTTATGTTTCATTACTCAGAATTCATGTTTCTCATGCTCTGACTTCCTTTGGACATGAATTTATTGAATATTTTCTGTGTGTGTTGTCCTTTCATTGAAGCATCTACAAGCTTGGGCTTCCACAAAGAAATCCATTGTTAATAAATTCTCTGGCACTGACTCCATAAGCCCAATGGTAGCAAGGCCTTTACATTTTCAACCTGCAATCAATCCCAATCAAGTTACAGTCATAGAGGTAGCCATCTAGTAGATTTTTCATTGAAAATCCTTTGATAAATTGATAGATACCTCTCAGGTTGAAGAGGCTAATCTTCTATCAAAAGCTGGTTTTAAATAGTTACTCCAAATTGACCATTGCAACAACCTAATAGGACTCAATTTGGTGATAAAATTTTGGCGTCGTTGTTGGGACGAAGATGTAAATTTCCTCAAGGAAGAATGACAAGGTTCAGATTTGAATTTTGATGGTGAGCAAAATCCAAACACACGAACACTATACCATTCACCCGGCGACTCCATTTTTCAAGATCCTGAGCTTCAAAGTTCAGAGTGACTTCACTAGGAAGAATCCATATTTCAGAATATTCATGGTGATCCAAGATGACAGGGTATGTGGCAAACCATTTATATGATGAAATGTTACAAAGTATAAGTGATGAGTTGGTATAATTTCAGATAGATGAACATTTTTCCACAATAGTATTTAGTTTTTTGAAATCCGGCCGACTCACACCTGAAAATAAAATTTGTTTTCTTGGTTTAGTTGCTGAAATATTGGACAATGAAATTTAACTAATGGATGTTAAAATTGGATCATAGGAATTCCAAGATCCTAAACAGTTCTTGGAAGGTTTTCCTCCTCCAAAAAAGAAGAAAAATTTTATACCATTTGACTTGCAGATAAAGGAGGAATGTGGTTATGAGCTTGATATTGTAGTGTTGGAATCAAGGTTCAACCTTGATGAAGAAAATGAAAAGGATATCCAAGATCAATTTTTCATTGAGAGCTTAAAAGGGATATTAAAAAATTGTGTCTTATATGATCCAATAACTGATTACATGGAAGATTTTTATAGTCCAACTTTTCAATTATTTTTTCACTATGAAAAACAGACCCATTTTTTGTTACCTTTATCATTTCAGAATATAGTTTTCTTTTGGTTTCAGCACAATCAAGGAGTTCAAGTATCAGATCATTTTATTTGAGGTTTCATGTTTCTTGAATCAAACATGAACATTGCAACTGTTAGGGTAGGTATGAGTGTATTTGAATAAGCTCAAGTAGTCTGAGCATCTTTTCAGCATGTACATATTTGGTTTTTCAGCAGTTATCATCAAGCTTGAGTTGGAGGATAAGGCTAAAAGAGTTTGAAGAAGGCTTTGTGAATTTTAGAAGTTCTCTTTTCAACAAGGATGGAACTGGAACTACGAGTTCCTTTTTGTACCATAGCAGTACCTCATCCCTAGTGGAGCCACTATTATCACTCATTAATTTAAACAATTCCATTGATAGGGTTCATGTTGTCTCATAAGTCATTTCCATGAAAATTGACTGCAAAAATTTTCATTTTGAGATATCCACTATAATTCTAAAACTAATCCAAAACCATTTCATATCATGTCAAATCAACCTAATCTCATCTAGTTGTCATTCTCATGCCTTTTTACCACAAAAAATTCCACTAGTCATTTTTTCGCAGTTTCGTAGTGAATTATATGGTAAATCAACTATTTTCTCTATGAAACTGGATTTTTCCTACAAAGAGTGTTAGAATACTGTGAGTTGTCAAATATTGATCGATGAAGACAAAGGTGAGGTCAGCTAAGTCAGTTTTCATAATTCCCAAGCAAGCAAGATCATATTTTGTCTCATCATTGTTTTTGTGGTCACATGTGTAATCATCCTCCCTCAAATTGTTAAATTACTTCTTAAAAAAATCACCCAAGCTCCTCTCTATCATTGAACCTTCATCCTTTACATGTATCAGTGATTTTTCACCTTGGAAGAGTACATCTCGTTGCAAAATAGCTCTCTGTTAATTTGTTTCTTTAGAGGTGTCGCTTGTTTAAGAAGGCAGCTTGGTTATAAATGAAGATGGCCATGAAGGGGAAATCATACAAATGAGGCTTTGTGATTAGATATAATCTCATGGACCTTAAGCTATTCATGGAGGAACCTAGCTTTGCTGAAGCATTAACAAATTCAGGTTGCTTGAATTTTTGCTGGAGGTACAAGGGAATTTTCTTTTACTTTGGACTGTGTGAGAAGTAAATTTGAACAGACGATTATGGATGAAAAAATATGAATTCAAAAATAATGAGAGAAATTATTTTCGAGAACATAACAAGAAAAAGTAACCTCCTTCACTTTTCTCAGAGGTGCTACTAGTTTGGAGATTTGAAGATGTCTATGGGAACCTATTTTCAGAAAACATAATTTTCATGTTTTATACATGTTTTTCTAATGCAAATTCGAGACAGCTGGAGATGGTTCTCAAAAAACCAAGAGAGGTTTTGCTTAATAACATTCTAATTTAAAGAAATATACTCCCGTTTTGCAAAACCTATGAAGGATAGGGAGAGAGGATTTCATCTCTGAACCCTAGTTTATCAGAAAAAATAGTCATTGTATTGGTAAATTAACTTGCTAAAGGTGAAAATAATGCCTTTTGAAGTGGGTAGGAGGCATTTTGAACCAAGTGTGCCTTATCATATTTAATCATATCATCTTGTAGACCTACAGGATAAATTTTGAAGAAAAAGGAATATTTTGTAATTTTCAACTGTATCACGCAATTTCATAGCGAGCTCTAGGCTTGAAGGCAAAAAAACGCTACAAAATTTATGAAGATTGCTTTTGGCTTCTAAAATCAGTTTTATGAAGAATTAAGAAGGAAGGTTGAATGTATTTAGATTTTTTGACCTGAAAAATGTTTTGGACCAGCAAAGGTGGCAGAAGGATGGATGAAAAGACAAAAACCAGTTTGCTACTAAACTACGCTCCGAAATTTCTAAAGATTCTCTTTTTCCTTCAAAATAAATTTTGTAAGGAATCAAGGAGGGAGCTTAACTGTATTGAGATATTTTGTCATAATTTTTTTTTTTACCAGCAGAGGTGGCAGATGGATGGATGAAAAGACAAAAATTAGTTCGCTACTAAACTACAATACAAAACTGCCTAAACTGCTTTGTTTTGTAGCGAGAGGATTTTTAAGAATTTTTGGAGGTTTAAAAAGCACATGGAAGAGTAGTAGGCCATATGGAGACATCCAACCTAACAATGGGCCATCCTAGCATATACTCACTACTCGACATGATTTTCACTCATCCATCTCAGAATGAAGACCAAGATTAAAGTGGAGTTTATCTTTTCTTGAAAAATAGGACCGTGTTTCCTAAATCTAGGGAGTACATTAAGTGTTTTAGTGATGGAAAATGCTTCTCGAGAATTTGATCCTTATCATATAACTCTACAAATATTGTAAAAACAGAATGTAATAAATATGAAGTAGATTCCTATTAGGAATGAAAGTCTTTAGAGAGTATCCGTCTTTTCTGTTCCAAGAATGTAGTTTTCAGTTATGTTAAGTGTAATGGACAAAAGCCTATTAATAGGCAGAACTACGGAGGAAAGTAGGGTTAGGAAATGTTATTTCAGAAGACTAATTTGTAAAGCTTTGGAGTTTTAGGAATATACAGTGACAATACAACTTTTCTTTACCTGAGATTCTTATTATGTTTCAATGAGTTGTTGTTCTATCTTTCTCAATGTTTTTCCTCCAATTTTTTAATGCTTGATTACTCAAAACTTGTGTTTCTCATGCTCTGACTTCCTTTTAGCATTAAGCTATGGTATATCTCTTTCAATATTTTTCTTTCAATACCTTTATGTCTCATTACTCAGAATTTATGTTTCTCATGCTCTAACTTCCTTTGAACATGAAGTTATTGGATATTTTCTATGTGTGTTGTATTTTCATTGAAGCATCTACAAGCCCCAACTTCCACTAAGAAAGCTATTGTCAATAAATTCTCTAGCACTAACTCCATAAGCCCAATGGTAGCAAGTCCTTTACATTTTCAACCTGCAATCAATCACAATTAAGTTACAGTCATAGATTTAGCCATCTAGTAGAGTTTTCATTGCAAATCATTTGATAAATTGAGAGAGCCCTCTGAGGCTGAAGAGGGTAATATTTAGTCAAAATCTGGTTTGAAATAGTTACTCCAAGTTGAACATTGCAGCACCCGAACAGGACTCAACTTGGTGATAACACTATGCATTCATAATTGCCAAAATATTTTAATGTCGAGGATTAGAGGTTTAAAAGGAAAAAAGGTGGCAAGTTAACTTGGCCACCTTCGTAAAGTTAAACTGGAGGAAAAAAAAAAGTATATGCCACCTAGGAAAATCAAATCAAGTCAAGAGGGAGCGAATGATTATGAAGATTTGATTACAAGGCTAAGAAATCATTAACTGGAGTGGGACAAATGGTCTCATAGATGAAAACTTCTGTTAAGTAAGAGTCTGCACCCCTCTCCAAATTTAGTTAAAAACTCCATAGAGGTGAGTTTTGTATCATTTTCACCATTTCGCTGAGCATTTTGAAGAGAAAAGAAATCAAAATAGAAGTGGGATCCATCAAGGAGAGCAACATCAAAGTCAGAGCTTGCATGCACCATTGTGCTACATCAAAAAGATAATTGCTACAGGCAATTGCATAGGAATATCAACAAGGGTACAGAAGGAAAAACAGAGTCATATGTCAGTGAAATTGCTACCGAAGGCCACCATATCCCAAAAAAATATACCAGAGGAGAGAGGTAAGTGGATTCCATCCTCCAGCACTGATATTTCTCCATGAAATTTACACACAAAAAGTTATAATTTGGAAATTAAAGGGTAATTTTTTTGCATTTCTTGAGACCATCATCTCCAAGACCTCTTCACATAACTCTCAAAAATCTCACCACCTTCCTATCACAGTGATTAAAATGGGATGGTGATTCAACAGAAGGGATCCCACTGATATTAAAGAATTAGGAAGCATCCTCAAGCCATGGAAATTTTCAGAAACCACCAATGGCTAGGTTTCTTCGAACTTTCAAAAGGTTTTGATGAGACGATAGATCAAGAATTTGTAGTAGCTCTACAATCACACTCATAGGAGAGAGCCACAAATGTGGTTAGGGGCCTACCCATCACACTTTCACCTGAACATATAAGCAGATTAACCGCTTTTCCCTTAGTTGTTAAATCGGTTAAGGAAAGAATGACAAGCACTGGAGCCAAGAAAATATTCTTTATTCCAGGAGAAGAATACATTGAAGACAAGAATGGAGTGAGGATAGAAATCCTTCCATACCCCTTGGATGAAGTAGCCTTCCATGTCATGGAATTCATTTCTTGTGAAGGAAGACTTAGTGTAGTCTATGGGTACCATTTCAGGTTATTGAATGAGCTTAGGTTTCAATGAGAACTCCCTCTAGATAAGAGATTAAGCATCCCTCATTTCCTCTTTAACTCCATAAAATACATGAGCAAGAAGGTGAGGGAAAGGAAATACCATCATTTGTCTCATCATGGCCTCATAAAACTAATAGTTAATGTTGCTTTGAGAATATTAACCCTCCCTGTATCTTGGTCCTCATTCATATACATGGATACAAAAGCCTTCATAGCCACCCAAACAAGACAAACCTATGTCTCTATTCTTAGAGAGAGGGAGGTAGAAGAAGAAGAAGAAGAAGAGGAGGTTGAAGAGGAGGTAGAAGAAGAAGAAGAGGAGGTTTAATATGGAGAAGAAAAATAAGAAATGGAGATTAAAACAAAAAAAAAGACAATATAAATAGAGAAAAAAATGGCTAAGGGGAAGAAGGAAGAAAATTCAGAGGATAAAAAGGGATTGGACCCTATTTTAGGTAGTGATAACTCCCCTTAGGACACTAGCATGTCACTAGACATTACAGATGAGTAAGTGGCTGCTACCCTAGCCACTTTGATCACACTTGTAAAAAAAAAGAGGAAGAGGAAAACACCTATGTATTTTAGGACTAGGAAGAGTGAGGGTAAGGAAAGGGAAGTCGCCGACTCCAACTAAAATCCCTATTTTGATTAAGGAGTCACTAAATAAATATGATGAGAGAAGGATAGAAGAAGGAAAGGCGTAAGAGGTCACCTCACCTGTGAGGACCCCTGTGACCTATATCAGAAGACGCTCAGCAAGGCTAGCATCCCATACACCTCATGCAACCCCCACAAACCCTCAAAAGACTGAAAAAAGAGAAAAACAAGAAAAAGAGAGTCTTCCGCAAGAAAAATAGAGTTTTCTATAGGAAAATCTGTCTTTGCTATAGGAAACTCCAACATACCAAGAATTGGAGAAAAATACCTTGGTTGAGGAAGAAAAGACAACCATATATGGGAAAGAGGTCAAAGAAACTTAGGAAAAGGCACAATATGAAGGACAAGATGAAAAAGAGGAGGGAAAATATGACAAGGAGCAGCCCGCCTCACCAAAACCAGTCCTCAAAGATGTAGCAATAGTGACAAACCCTAGCCCTCAAAAAAATCCCAGCTCCTACTACACATTTTTTGAAGGGTGTAGATTGATTCCTTAGAATTTCATAGTGCCTTTATTCTATCAGTTGGAAGAGAAGAGGGCACACACTTAGCATTGGATGAATATTTCCATAACCAAAGGTGTGCATGACATAGGGGTCATGGAGGAAAAAATGAGTAATTTGGGAAGGGATTTTTTTGATTCTAGGCTAAGAGAATCCATGTTGAAGGAACAGCTTTAGAAGGCCCAAGCAGATAATGTAGCATTGCAGTAGAAGCTTTAGAAAAAGGACAACCAAATGGCCACCATGGTATATTTGTGCATGGAGGCCATCCAACATAGATATCCATCATATTGCTATGTAGTTTACCTCAAGGAGTATTGGCTCCTATTTCAAATGAAAACACTATCCTACCATGTATCCTTACATTTTTAATAATTGAAGACAATTCATTGAATTTTGCAAGCAATCAAGTATGGCAGGTCAGGAAAAAATGGCATAATTATACATGCACAATATCGTGTTGACAGAATTGAACATTTGGAACTCCAATTCTAAAATGTGAGACATGAATTTAATGGCATTATAATCTTGGATGGTTAATGAGGAGACCAGAGCACAAGAAGTAATAAGGGTCATGAAGAGAGAAAATAGAGAACCTCTACACATTAGGGAAAAACTATTCATCCCTAGGGGAGTCATCAACAACCATATCAACATAGAAAAGGATCTTGCACTTGCAAAAAAGTACCTCCACACATAATCTCAAGCCATGGATCACCTTGATGATGTTTCTAGGTTATTGAGAGATGAGTTCATAATGGCTAGTCAAAGGAGATGGAATAGCCTCCATCACATCCTTAGAAACATGAAGTACCACACACCAAAAATATTTAGAGACACCCTAGAAATAGCACCACTGTTTCGGGGAAAATCACCCTAGAGGTTTGTTGGGCTTAAACCTCCACAGAGTAGGGCATGCTACTTAAGAAGGACTCACACAACCATACATGTTCATGAAAAACTAAATAGAGTAGATTGAGGAAGTTACCCGTAGGTCCTACGGTTGAAGCAGATCCCGCAGGGTCCAAACCCCCAGCAACCCTTCTTCCTTCTTAACCTGAAATACAAGAAGAAACAAGCACGAAGAACTGGTTGTACAACATATATCTACTCTAAATGTTAGTGAAATCCATATGAAACATTAGATAAACTATAATGAATGCTTAAATAACAATATTCTCATATATGTAAGCAGACACTAACACGTATATTTCGGGAACAAGATGGTACTTCTGTATTATAAATAGCATGTACAGAAATAACGAGTGGAGAGATCACCTGAATCCTTCCACGATCTTCGAGCAGACCGTCGTCCGGATCTGTCCCACCCTTGCCTCGCTAAGATTCCTTCCAAACTGGTGCATACGAGATGACATATAAAGAGATGAGCATCTCCAGGAAATAAGGGTTTCTTGTAATGAACTGGGAAGTGCAGGAGGCACAGGAATTCAGACTTGGATAAGGAATACCAACAGAGTATAATATCAATAAATTCTCTCTCCCCCTTAGGCCATACACATGAGGTGCTTTTATACTCCCTCAAAGTAGTTTCAACAGTTGGAAACAGTTGGCCACGTGCTGGGGTGGTTGAACTACCAGAGTAACCATCAACCCAGCCTGAAAATAGGGAATATTTATATATATTTTTAATGATTTTAATGGCATACGCGGAAAAGTGCATGTGGACTCGCGTATACACGCGGAAAAGTCTGGGCATAATCGCGTATGGGGATTTTTACACTGTTTTTTAGTGAATTTGTCCAATTCTGTAGGAATGGGTGCCCAAAGCCATAAAAGAAATCATGAATCATATGAAGGTGAGAAATGATGCTATAACAGATGCCCCCTAATATATGAGGTCAGAAGGGGTACATGATGGCCGAAATGTATTATGCACATAGAAAGAACTTCACAAGGACAAGAGAGGACTTCACCAGATTTCAGCCTGCCAAAAACCAATGAAAGAAAACAGAGAGTCAACTCATGCTGAGGTGGGCATACCCATGCTCAGTCAAAAATACATCATATAGAAAGTACTGAATAGATCCAACATGTATACAAGTATAACTGAACTGAAAGTACATAATGAATCATCTGAGCATGGCCCGGAAGTATAAGTCTGAATCAATGTCCAAGTATCACATATAGAAAACTGATCAAGGATGCTGCAACTGGATGTCTGATCAAATAAGTAACTGAATCTCCAAGTACCAAATCATAAGGGGTGGAACAAACGGTACTATCACGCAACTCGGGAGCCAACATATAGGATGCTGCTGTACTGAACTGCAACATATAAGAGTGGACGGCATCACTGGCAGAAACTGAATGGACTGTCAAAAGTGAACCGAGAAATGCTGATGCAACCCGAGGTATTCACCGATCACTATGGCACAATTCTACATAATGGGAATAAATGAGCTGAAGTCGACCATGTGAGAAATCATTGGATTACCGGTCAATGATGTATACCATTAACCAATGCGAGACAACCCACCAATAATGAAAATGAGTGTCAAGGTGCCCCAGTACAATCTAACAAGTGCGAATGAATGAGTTGAAGTCGAACACTTGAAAGAATCTACCAATCAGGAGGCAATGATGAATCCCCACTGTCGATAGCGAAGAGTCTGCCACTGATGACTGCAAACCCTAAGGTACTGACAAAAAGACTCTAGAACTTATTCCCAGAGAAATGAGTCGGAGTCGATGGGAAAAGATCTGCTGGAAGGAAGGCATTAAGGCATCCCACATCAGTCCAACGCGAGTGTAACCCGCAGGCCAAGATTTGGAAGGAATCGGACGAAGTAGAGTGATGGAACCAAAACTGAAGTACGTTTCCGACATGCAAAATATGAAGCTAGCGCACGGAAGAAACCCTCTGAACCAACCAATAATGAAAGCTGACACAAAGGCGAGAAATCCACTGATAGGGTCAAATGGAAATCAAGGTATTGCAGGAATCCCAAGTGTGATAATGTGTGATGACGTCGAACACAGGGGAAACCACTCAGTCAAAGACCCATAATGATGATCAAATGCTGAGCACAAGGTCACCTATCAATGATGGAAATAGGGCCAGGGTGCGGCTCTAGGTTTGCTCTCAGAGCAATGTGTCGTAGTCGATAAGAGACAAACCCGCTAGCAAGAAGTCAATGGGGACCTTCTCAAACTAGCACGAGCAGAAGACAAAAACATCTGATGTGATAGAACAAGATACTGACAAGACTGGGAAGGCCGACTGAATAATGAGTCAAGAGACACCGCAGAATGGATGACTCTGGTTAGACTTCCCTTGAACAAAATCACGACTCATGATGACCATGGCAGTAAAAGTGACACTGTATAAGTCTGTTATGTAGGAGGCAGAACAAACTCTCCATATGATTGGAAAAGATAACCAACCGGGGGAGGACTGACAAGTGAAACAAGGTAAAGGCTGAACCTAGGTCAAAACTAAAACCATCCCAAATGTAGGAGATATATATAAGTATATGTGCTTTGTTCAAGGGAGAAAAACTGACTCTATACTGCCATCAAAACAACGAAGATACATCCCGTTCCCGCTCTTTTTGTTATATTTGATTTTTTTGTCTTTTTCATATAATAAGCCTGAAAAAGAATAAAAGAATGCTATGGTACAATGGATAGAACGAGTATCAAAAATCAGATGCACTAGTTCTTGGGATTGGAACAATCCTATGCTCAATGCAAGGTGGCGGAAACTGGTAAGCGATACTCAAAGGAACGTTCCATCCATGGGTAAAAGGGTGTCAAGTCGTGATAGCTAAGTGCATGCAATGGTTAACTTGTACAAATAGTCAAGGTCAAAATTTGGCTTAAACACTGAGTCCAAATGAAGCCGGCTAAAGGCCAGGATAAACAAGTAGCCAATATGCAATGCAGTAATACAACTTAACGACACCAGGGAGCCTCTAGGGTAATAGCCAGAAAAAATGATAGTGAGGAAGAAGAAGAATGAAGCTTCAACGCATAAGTCATGGCGGGACTAAAGAGGACTCCCGAGCCTACATAAAACGCAGCATGGGCAACAAGTGATAGCGAGGAACTAACTAGGAAGCCCATGTAAAGGAAGGCTCTACCACCAAGTCATGATTAAATAATCGGCGAGTGAAATGGGTGTAATAGTCATGACCTGATGGGATCGACCCTACGGCAAGTGATCAATATGGAGGCTAGTATGCAAGATGCAACGGAAAGTGATTTCCCTAACCTATATGCCAGTGAAGATCATATACCTGTCGTGACGAGTCGGTAATCATGGATCAAAAACGGGAAAAATCTCAAATTCGTCAAAATGTACCTGAAAACATACCAAACTGGGCACTTCCAAGCATCCGGGTTATGCAGCTTAAGATAGATCGAAAAAATGAGCATAACAAATTTTTGCAAAAAATTTCAACTTTTTAGGCATAAATAGACAAATTACCTCATATTTGGTTCATTATTGGATTGCTGATTTGGAAAAAAATGCTCTGGATCAAAAAACTTGTTTCGTCAAATCAGGAACAACCGATCGTCGAATCGCACCGAATTTGTCAGGTAGGCTCCTCAATCATCTTTGCAAATCATTTTGTCCACTTGGAAATTAAAATTTAGTGATTTTCACCATTAAAACCCTTGCTAAAAAACTCAGACTTGCGCATACGCGGGTTGGTAATAGGAAAGTCGCGTATACACACGACTGTGCATAGAAAAAGTCGCGTATGCGCAGGTCCGAATCAAAAAATGTGTGGCTAATGGATGATTTTTTGAAATTTGACAGGATGACAATCTCATGGAGGGAGTGTGAACATAGCACAATTGATCAAGAGGTCATGCAAGATCGAGCATCGCAAAATATTCTTCGGAATTGCGGATTGTTCAAATTTTTCAAAATGCCAAATATGAAAAGCAATGCTCGGTTGCTAGAAATTCTCGTCAATTATTGGGAACCAGACCAAGATTGCTTCGTTATAGATCAGATGCCAATACGCATTGAAGTGGAAGACATATATTTTATCACTGGACTCTCTCGGAGGGGTGAACCAGTAGACTTGCACGGGAAGCCCCTGGGAGGGCTAACCGTGGAAGATTATGTCCACGTGTATTGCGTAGAGGGTTCCAAGAAAGTTGGAACTCAGATTGCGATTAAAGATTTACGGAATTTGCACATGAAAATCCTCCTTTTCACCATTGGCAGAGTGGCAGGATCTTCCTCCCTACATCAGGCGTCCAGGACGCAAATGAGCATAGTAGTAGAATGCTTGACTCATGTGTATGATTGGTGCACAGCCCTATTACTGAACATGAAGCAACAGTTGACCTCAATCCACCAAGAAAAGACCAAACACTCTGGGTACGGTACTATTTTGATGACATTCTTCTTTGAGAAGATACCAGCATTGAGACCCAGAGTTATCTCTACCATCAGTAGCCCGCGGGACCCAAGAATTGCCCGTTGGGCGGACATGATGAAGAGATTGGGGGGTAGTGAAGTACCCCGGACCACATGGGACGATGAGTTCTTCCTTTGGTGGGGAGAAAAAATCATCGCGGTGGACGACTATCCCTATGCCGGGATGGACTTTCGTGGAGATCCAGATCTAGTTCTTCCACCAGGCACAGCATGGGGCACAGTCGGTAAGTTTGCAAAAAATTTTGACTTATATAATTTTTTTGGATTTTTTCAAATATGTATGAAAAAATGAAAATAAACATGTTTTTTGATTGGATTCATAATGACTGACAATGTAAACATGATCATGATACAGATATTGGACCAGTGCGACCTGAGGGTTTCCCGCGCCACAAGCGTCGCAGGGGCGAAGCAGATACAGTGGATTTAGACAGGACCCTCCAGGCTGTGCAGAGGAACTTGGAGGGGTTAACCCGCCAAATACCTATGGTTGCTGTGGAAGACCTGCCAGAAGCCATCTAGAGACGGGTGGTAGGAGTGCCCCGAGACTGGGTACGATTATTCCGCCGAGTTGCCACCGCAGTCACGTTCTATAGGAACACGACTTCTGGGCAGAGACCTTAGGAGTAGACAGATATTATGTATTAGATGACTGTATATTCTTTTTTGAGACTGAACATGATTGGGCATAAGCCCAAGTTTTGTATGACCTTATGGATCCAAATTTTGTAAAGTTTTTGAACACTCTGATGATATATATACAGCGATATTTGATGTGATGTGATAAATGTATCAAAATGTATGATGTTTTTTATGATTAAATTTTATTGTATGGAATGATTAATATGCCAATCCAGTGCCTGATTAGCTAATGAGTCTGCTAACCAATTGTCAGCTCGAGGAATATGAATGAAAGTTAAAAAATGAAATGATCTTTGTAACAAACGTACTCTCAAGAACAACCGTAATAAAAATGGGTGACGAACCCGATAAGTATTGTTCAACTGCGACACCACCAGCTGAGAGTCCAAGAAAACTACCAACGAATCAACACCCAAAGATATTGCCTCCGAGAGTAGATAAACAACTGCAGTGTATTCTGCTATATTATTGGAAGAAGGACCAATCCAGACCCCTCTTGATACTAACAGTTGACCGGAAGGATAATGAAGCACCCAAGTCGCGGAAGCTAAGTTCCGGGTGTGTCTACTAGCACCATCGGCAAAACCAAAATGACTCATGACATCCGACACAACTTGCCAAAGCAGATCAAAAACATCACCAACTCATCAAAGATCGAAAATCAACCAGATATGTACAAAACAAAACTACTATAGACAAAAGCAACATGCCAGGCCAAAGCCTAGGCATAATACTTCTTTAAATAGAGCCCATTTCGGGGCTCCGGCAACTCATTCCCTTCAAAATCAACCAAGGTATACGCTCCTTTCTTAAGGAATTTTTTAACGATGAAGGGGCCATACCACATAGACTTAAACTTTCCTGCCCCCAGGGCATCTTTTTCTTGGGCATAGACCAAAACAAGGTCACCTTCCGAAAAAACCCTGGGTTTGACCGCCTTATCGTACTGAACTTTAACTCGATTTTTATGCGCTTCATTCATCGTGGCGGCATCCCGACACTGCTCATCGAGATGTTCCAGATGAAGGAGCCGTTCTTCAAGACTAGAAGTGTCAGGAAGAAGTTCAACAGCTAACTTAAGAGAAGGAATCTCGCATTCAATAGGAAATACGGATTCCACCCCGTGCACTAGCTGAAACGGAGTAAAGCCGGTTGCAGTTTTCACTGACGTCCTGTATGCCCAAAGTGCAGGATATAGCATAATATGCCAGTTGGATCTAGCTTTATCAATTGTCCTTTGAAGAATTGTCTTCAAGGATTTATTCACGGCTTCCACTTGCCCATTGGCTTGAGGATAATACGGAGATTAATTCTCCTGCCGGAAACCCAATTTGAGAGCCAACTCAGCCATCATACTATTCTGAAAATGACTGCCATGATCAGTGACAATCTCTCTAGGAATACCAAAATGAGCGATAACGTGGTTGAAAAGGAAAAGAGCTGCAGTCTCACCATCATTCCCAAAAGTAGGCATAGCCTCGACCCACTTCGTAAAGTAGTCTACTGCTACAATAATGTACTTGTGACCTTTAGCCGAAGGCGGGTTACAAGTAGTATAATCAATACCCCACTTTGTAAAGGGACCAACAGTAATGACTGGAAAAAGCGGAGCTGGATGAGCGCGCATTTTTCGAGTATAGACTTGACACGGATGACACTTTTTGACCGATTCAATACAATCCTTGAAAATCGAGGGCCAAAAGTACCCAGCACGCAAGATTTTTTGGGCTGTAGCAAGCCCAGATAAATGACCCCCGCAAGCTCCACTGTGGGAATCATTCAGCACAGCCTCAGCTTCTTCGAGAGTCAAGCAACGTCTCAGGATTGAATCAACCCCTCGACGGTATAAAGCATCACCAATAATCAAATAATTCTTGGCCAAGTGACGCAGCTTACGATGCTCATCTTTCGAAAAAGTAGAGGGAAACTTCGCAGTCTGGAGATACACAATGATATCTCCGTACCAAGGATCCTGTGAAGAGATAAGAAACAAATTTTCATCCGGAAAGGATTCATCATAGATCATCTCTTCCCCACAGGGCAACTCGGATATCAATTCCACGAAAACCAATGATTTCTTGGACTTGGCAGACATAAACTCAAGATCAAATTTCTGTAAAATCACAATCCATCTATTATATTTGCCCCCAATCACTCGCCTACTGAGGACAAATTGAAATGGATTGGCAGCTGCCAAAACATAAGTTTTGCGAAGAATAATGTAATGCCGGAGTCGCTGCACAGCATGAACTGCTGCTAAAGCTAACTTTTCTATCGGAGTGTACCGGAGTTCAGGTCCTACCAAGCCTCGACTAAGGTAGTATATAACATGCTCTGCAAGAGCATCATCCTCCTGAACCAGAACCATACCAATAGTAGATTCTGCTGCTACCAGATACAAAAGGAAATCCCTGCTATAATCAGGTGGACTCAATAAAGGAGCAGAGGTCAATGCTTTTTTCAAAGCATCAAATGAGCGTTGACCAAAGTCATCCCAAAGAAATGGAACTCCTTTCTTCAACAATCTCATAAATCCCTTTGTAACTTCAGCATAATTTACGATAAATCTCCGAAGAAAATTAGATTTTCCTTGCAGACTTTGAAGCTGACGAATAAAGCACGGGGGAGGCAACCGAAGTATTGCCTCAACCTTGAAGGGATCTACCCTAATCCCTTCCCTAGACACAATGAATCCCAATAGCCGACCGGATGTAACCGCGAAAATGCACTTGTTCGGATTCAATCTAATCTTATAGAAACGAAATCTTTCAAATATTTGCTGGAGGTGACCAGGATGATCCATCCTCTTTCGAGAATGAGCAGCTAAATCATCTAAGTATGCCTCGATAATCTTTTTGATGTCGTGGAAGGCATATGACATGGCCCGCTGAAAGGTAGCCCTAGCATTTTTAAGACCAAAAGGCATCTTCTTGTATGCAAATGTACCCCAGGGAAAAATAAAGGCAATCTTCTATTGATCTTCAGGACGGATAGTAATCTGATTATATCCGGAGAAACCATCCATGAAGGAGAAAATCTCATTACCGGCACACTCTTCAATGATCTGATCGATAAATGGTGTGGGGTAATTATCTTTAGGACATGCTTTATTTAGGTCTCTAAAATCAATGCACAATCGAATCGTTCCTTGCTTTTTATCTACGGGAACGGGATTTGAAACCCATTCAGTCAAAGGAACACGGAAAATGAATCCCGCCTTAAGCAGCTTCTCAACTTCAGCTTTGATAGCTGCTGCCTTCATAGGATTGACCGGACAAAGTTTTTGCCTCACCGGCTTAGCGTTTTCATACGTCTTGATCTCATGCTGGACAATAGATGGGTCTATTCCAGGCATTTCCTCATAAGACCAAGCGAATACATCCCTATACTCTTTAAAGAGCTCGGTGTAAATTTGAATCTCTTCACGGGAACATTCAGCTCCGATGAAGACATTCTCAATAATATTGGGATCCCTGGAAATGTTCACCGGGATAGTAGGAGAAATCACGGCCATGTTCCCTTCAGCATAAACCTGTGTTGGTGCTAAAGGGTTCAGGACTGGGCGAACAGGACCAGGAGACGGAGGACTTGGAAAAATCGTTTCAACTTCGCTCAAATCAGGTAAAAAGTAAGGCAGGTAATTGCAAGTCATCCCATAGTCTATCTATACCGATCATGGCTTCAGGATAGCCTCTTGAGATGGAAGAGTGGTATCTAGACAATCCTGGGCAGAAGAAGAAGTAAGCGTCCAAGCCGGAGCCACATCACCATCCAACTCTTCCGGCGAAAGAGGAGCTGGATCAGACTCTGCAGTGTCAACAACAGACTGATATGCAATCTCAGCTGCAGAAATCGGGAATGCCATTCCACCCACTTGCCCTTCCTCCAAAGTGGCAGGTGGGGAAGGTAAGGTCCAAGGGTCCGAAAAATAATGAGTTCGAAAGAACTCTCTTTGAAGAGGAGCCTTGGAGGATGAAATTGCATTAATATGAACCGTAGGAGGAGGAATATCGAAAGTACCCATCAAGGAAGAATACATTCCAACTCCTAAATTCTCAACAGGCGCCTTAGAATTATCCAACTTAGGAATAGATGAGTCAGTAGACACATTCGGGTCTACAGGAGGACAGTCCAGTTGATCCACTATAACAATCCTCCCTTCGTGGGGGAAACATATAATGCGAAATAATGAGGATGCAATGGCATCCATCTCATAAATCCAGTTTCTCCCAACAGAAGGTTGTATTCCAAGCTTGCATCCACTACCTCAACCTCTATATTGACAGTTTTTCCCCCAACACAGATGGGCAAAGCTGGGAAAATACCATGGGGTCTGTGAGAATGACCATCGAACGCAGTCAGAATAATGCTAGATGGAACATCTTTGGGAGATCCAAGTGTCTTCCAACATGCGAGAGACATCACGCATGTGGAAGCACCTTCATCAACAACTGTCCGAAAGATGTTACACTTCCGGTACGATGATTTAATATGAAAAGCCATGTGATGAGGAAGTCTCTTCTTAAAATTAGTCATATCAAAAGTAATCAGAAGAGAATTTTTTGGATCAATAGCCCCAATGACAGTGAGCAAAGCACTGCGCTGAGCCGGACAAGACTGGAGTACCTCTAAAGCTGACATAGCACAAGGACTCTGCGCCAGATCTTCCACAATCGAGTAGTTCTGGGCAGCCCTAGCGTTTGGATTAATCGTTGATCGCTTAGAAGATGCTTTGGGCATCCGAGGCATAGACTCAACAGTAGGCTTCGTAATGTGAAGCGGCTCAGTAGCATCAGGAGTATCCTTAGCTTTCGAAGACTCTTCTCCACCATAATCACGGGATCTCGTAGCGATATCCGCGTGAGCACTCATCATGAAAATGTTCGATGGAATTTCCCCTTCTTGGGTGCCCCCAGAGGAAGCCCCAGGATTTTGGTTCGCGCTAACAACTAATTGTTGCCCTTGGGGAAAAGGGTTTGTTAACACAGCCTGGGAACTAGAAGAACCCTGCTGGGCTAACAAGCGCTGCGCATCCTGAATTTTAGGGCAAAGGTGTGTAAGATGGTCTCCAGCACATAGCTTGCATGGAAACTTCACTTTCCTTTTCTCCTTTGGACCCTCACCAACATGCTCGTTGGTTTTATTTGCATTACCCTTCATGTTCTTGCCCTTCTTCTTGTTATTTCGTCCCTTCTTCTTCCCATCGGATTGTTGATTTCCTTTGGGATCAGAAGCTTGGACAACATTTATGGACAAAGACTGGGAAGGTGATGACTCAGCAGGCACAGCCTGACCAGAAGGAGCAGATTGCAAAGACAACTGTTGTAGTTGAGTAAGCAGGCTAGCTGCACCGCTATTGATTGATCCAATCAGTCCGTCGCCATGAGGACCGGGCTTAGTTTTAGATAGATCTAATTTGGAGCGAGGAGCATTGGGCAAATACTTGTGAAGGACCCCATACTGAGAATATATCAACTCTAGCTGCTGGGCCCTAAAAATGGCCTGCTCCTCAGAAAATACCCCGGAGAGGGATACATCTTTCGAAATATCTGACTGCAGGGATTTGAGAAACCATTCCAAAAGGAATTCACCTAGAATATGAGCTTTAATCAACCTCTTCCTTCTCCTCCATTCCTAAATGTGATCAGAAATGTGGGTTGCATCATCCTGCTTAAAATTAGCTAGGAGTTCAGTCCCAGCATCATATCAGACAGGCAACTGAAAATGGTTCAGAAATGTAATAGCTAGTTCTCCAAATGTAGCAAAACTGCCCCCAGTTAGCTCGATATAAGATTTGGCAGTGTTTCCAGTTAGGGTGCGTTGAAATAATCTCAACCTAATCGAATCATCGATCAGGGAGTTCGAAGAACACCATAAATGGAAAGTGGTAATGTGGTCAGCCGGATCTTCTCCATTCTTACCTTCAAACTTTTGAATTTCTGAAGGAAGTTTGGTGGGAACCGGAGGCCACCCCGGACCATAACGAATCGGATCATTAGTCAACTTCGACAGATCTGGCAAGTTTAACGTTGCGGCCAGAAAAGGTAATCGAGGTGGAGCCTAAGGATTCCATCCTTGATGGGATGGATCCCCAACATTCTGAAAAGAATAGCCTGGATTTGATGAGGCACCAAGTTGCCAGAAAGGACTCGTAGAAAAAGGAGAAGAACCTCCTCCCAACGCAGAGTTACCAAAGCCCAGACCAGTTCCCCCCGCTGAAGTATGAAATGAAGAGGAGAGCCCCTGATAGGGGTTCCAGGAATTAGAAAGAGGAGAAAAGGTCTGATAAGCACTCGAAGAAGGGAAAGAAGTATTCCCTTGATGACCTGCGTAAAACTGATTCCCTGCCCCCGCTGCAGTGAACACAGGGTTCCATCCTGTAAAAGTAGTCGAACTTTGCCCCCCAGACCAAGGGTTGAAACTCTGGGTCTGAGAAGTAAATGGAAAGGACCCTAAAGAAGGATTCGAACTAGGAATGTGTCCAGTTCCGAAGGGGAACCCTTGAAAAGAAGTTGATCCAATAGCCATGGAATACATGGGTGTAGATCCAGCTGCAGCAGCGGAAAAGGAAAAAGAGGGATTCCCACTAGTGGGCATCCCTGAACAGAAGGGACCAGAATGAGAAGCATGTGCTTGGGTGAAACCAGAGCCAAACACAGTAGCACTAGAAGCAATCGAAGATAAATCAATAGTGCCTCCTCCTTCAACAGAAGAAGGAGTCTGAATGCCTGCAGCACTCACAGCAAAAGCCGCGTTCCCAGTCATGGCCATCGAAAGGTATGAATGATACGGAAGATCTTCCGGTCTCTCAGACTCAGGTCTGATGTATTGAACAATGAACGGATAATTAGGAGGAAGAGGAGATGGACCTGACGTAGGAGGTTCAGGTACTGCTTCGATTTGAAAATCTTCTTCCTGAGGAAATAAAACTCGCGAGGTGAGCGGAATGCTCCTCTCGGAACCGACACCAGAATCAGCTATGAAACCTTCAGATCTTTGTGGAGGATCTCTCTCCACTGCGTCAGACGTCACAGGGTGGTAACCACCTGCTAAATCACTCCTACGCCTTCTCGAAGAAGGCTCTGGACTCTCGAGAGATAACCCCCGGATTCTCCTCGATCGACGAGGCGCTTGATCAACCACTTTTATAGATTTTAAATTACACTCAAAAAAGTAAAAAGCTAGGCAAGCTAGGAGTAAAGAGCACTCACTATAAGAAAAATCCCTGAGATACAATCAAGCAAACAACCCTCAAGTATTTCTGCTCCGGGTGATGAGGACCGGACACCAAAATACAGGAAAGCGAAACATAAGACCTCCTGAAAGCAGTCTGGGATAGTTACGGCCCAGAACAACTAGCGAAGGTATCAGAAATAGTTACGCCGACCTCCAAACGACAGTCTTTGCTGGCTCAAGCACCCAAGATTCGCAAGGGCACCCCCCAGAAGTACTATTGAAAGTGATGCGACGTCTGCCTCAGGTACCACGGGTATTCCCCCCCGCAGTCACCTGTGTGCAGCCTAGGAGTGGAAACTATGGACACCAATCCGTGTCAGAAGCCGGGCGGAACAGTCTTGAGGTCAGATTCAGCTAATCAGAGAGGGGGTATCCCTCTTCTCAGCCTTCACTTCCCCTCGCACTTGACTCTCTGGAGGAGAGCTTTCCCGATCCACCTAACAGAGTTGGATTTCACTCAATTAATCAACTTCTATGTTTTGTTTGAGCGGCCTTGGAGAGTTAACTCTCCACTCACCTAATCCAAGGCCCTACAACCTAGCTAGTTGGTGTATGACACTTAGAAAACTTGCTAGTTTATTTTAAATTATATCGCTTATTTTAATGGGCTGTTATGTTAAGTCACAAGGATGCGGAAATGAAACTTATGATGTTTTGACGTAGAAAGAAATTAATAAAAACCAAACTACATGCAAATGTAGTTATTGTCTTTCGATGAAAAGAAACTTCTACACGGGTTCTACGAGATTAAAAATTGTATTTTTTATTTTCAGATAGCAAACTCACACTCACAAAAACTATGAAAGTGACTAAATGTTTAAATGCACCTAATACAAATCACTACAAGCATGCAAATCCTAAGATGCAAAATCTCCTAAAGCAGAGTGAAATTTCCCAAAATTCCTTCAGCTTTAACTCTCCTTGGTTGTCCAGAAAGCTAGTTCCCGAAATCAAGAACTCTTAATATGAAGACACCAAAGAATGCTTAAAAATAAGAGGAAGAAATGAATGACAACTCCCTTCCAATTATCAAGCCAAAATCCAAAGGCAAGAAACCTCAACCAAGCTTCAAAAGACACAAGGAAACGAAAACAAAAATGCAAAAACAAAAGCAAACAACAAAGCAAAATGTTTTTTGAGCTTTTTTGTTTTATAAAAGAGTTCGAAAAGACCAAGTAAAACTATAAATTCCAAGCCAAACACCACTGAATTTCAAGCAAATGCTTTAAAATGCTCCAAATCCTATAGGGCTAATTAGTAGCAAGATCAATACGAGCAAAAAGAATACAAGAAAACTCAGCCACTCAGCCTAAAATAATAGTGAAACCTTGCCGCAAACAAAAACTCCAAAGAACCAAGAAAGACTCTTCAAAAGTTGCAACAAGACCTAGCCAACTGAACTCAAGAAAACCAATCAAGAAACGGGTAAAAATCGTAGTGCCAAGAAAAACAAAAATATAGGAAAGAGTAAATGAGCAGGAGCTCTCTGTTTTGATGAAGCAGAACAGCCAAGAATGCCTAGAAAGCGATCTTGGTACTCAAACCAGAAGTGCCAGCACAAGAAACAACACTTTGCCAAAAAGACTAGTTTTCAATCAAACGAAAGAGAGAAAAGACCAAAGACCACTTTCTTCACAATCCAGAGGGTACTAAGACACTGTAGGAATAGGTCTCTACAGACAGAAAGGACTAAAAAGCCAAAGAATCCAAAATTTCAAAATCTGCCTAGGTATACGCTACTTCACAGTTTAGCAACAAGCGTGCATACGCGACTGTGCTAAAGGAAACACGCGTATACGCAAGTCCCTTTAGACAAACTTGCGTGTATACACGACTGTGTGCAGAAAAAAGCGCGTATATAAAGGCAGATAGTGAAAAAAAAAAGGATCAAGCCTGGATAAGAAGCCAGGACTTCAATCTGACTGAGAAACAATAAACTGGACTGCAAATGAAAGTTAAAACTGTTGGAAACCTATCAAACAGTTGCAACCACCCAACAGGGGAATCACAAGAATGCGATCCCCAGTGGAGTCGCCAGTTCTGTTTCAGGGAAAATCACCCTAGAAGTTTGTTGGGCTTAAACCTCCATAGAGCAGGGCATGCTACTTAATAAGGACTCACACAACCATACATGTTCATGAAAAACTAAATAGAGTAGATCGAGGAAGTTACCCGTAGGTCCTACGGTTGAAGCAGATCCCGCGGGGTCCAAACCCCCAGCAACCCTTCTTCCTTCTTAACCTGAAATACAAGAAGAAACAAGCACGAAGAACGATTTGTATAGCATATATCTACTCTAAATGTTAGTGAAATACATATGAAACATTAGATAAACCATAATGAATGCTTAAATAACAATATTCTCATATATGTAAGCAGACACTAACACGTATATTTCGGGAACGAGATGGTACTTCTGTATTATAAATAGCATGTACAGAAATAACGAGTGGAGAGATCACCTGAATCCTTCCACGATATTCGAGCAGACCGTCGTCCGGATCCGTCCCACCCTTGCCTCGCTAAGATTCCTTCCGAACTGGTGCATACGAGATGACATATAAAGAGATGAGCATGTCCAGGAAACAAGGGTTTCCTGTAATGAACTGGGAAGTGCAGGAGGCATGGGAATTCAGACTTGGATAAGGAATACCAACAGAGTATAATATCAATAAATTCTCTCTCCCCCTTAGGCCATACACATGAGGTGCTTTTATACTCCCTCAAAGTAGTTTCAACAGTTGGAAACAGTTGGCCATGTGCTGGGGTGGTTGAACTACCAGAGTAACCATCAACCCAGCCCAAAAATAGGGAATTTTTATATATTTTTTAATGATTTTAATGGCATACGCGAAAAAGTGCATGTGGACTCGCGTATACACGCGGAAAAGTCTGGGCATAATCGCGTATGGGGATTTTTACACTGTTTTTTAGTGAATTTGTCCAAGTCTGTAGGAATGGGTGCCCAAAGCCATAAAAGCAATCATGAATCATATGAAGGTGAGAAATGATGCTATAACAACCACTATACAAGAGGGCCATGCAGGCCAGAAAGATTTAGTGGCTTGGTTTGAAACTCAGTCCACTCCTATTGCTGGGGTTGAGTGATGGAAAATACGAAGATCAGCATAACAGAGAATTGGAGGAAGTAGAAAATAATGATGGATTTTACCCTCCTGAAGGGACTCCCACACTTATTCCTTGGGAAGTTTGAGGTTCCATTAAATATTTGAAAGAAATGAAGAAGGAGGGCTAAGTTTCTCAGAGGATGAGAAACCATTTGGTAGGGGGGTGATGATGAGCTCCATCATTAGGTACATTTGGATGGGTTAATTGTCACCTTTTTTCCTTATTAAGTCTCTTTTTCTCACATTTAATTATATTATGGGCTTATTTTTCTAGTGTAGATTGTGATTAAGGCTTGTCACACTTCAAATGCCTAATGTGAGTCAAATGCATGAAATCACTAAGATATTGCATTTTTTATGAAGATTTTGCCATTAAATCTTAGAGTAGATAGAAATGAGAGATTATAGGGGGATTTTCCACCTCCTTAACTCACAAAGGCAGCCAAGGGATCCTCGAGATTCCCTCCAACAACTCGAAATCTAAGGCAGCCAAGAAAACTCAAGATCAAGTGCACCAAAGCTACACTTCACTTGTAGTCAAAGTGGACACATCACCTAATTTTTAGGGAGCTGATGGTAGCTATGCTCTAGGTCAAATAGGGTTGAGCAAGTGCTCATTAGGATTCAAACTTTGAAGGAAGCTAATAGCATCTTAGCTCTTGTAATAGGTTTTTGAGACTTTCATGTTTATGTAATGAGACTATTTTCTACAATAATATCATTATTAATATTGTACTTCATTGATCTAGTTTTAGAGAGCTAGGCTTATGGGTTTGTGTCTAATTCATTGGACTTTGTCTCTCTTCTATATTCATTCTTTACTTTTATGTCATTGTAGCTATTTTTCATATGAGTTCTTAGCTAGTTTTATACATTTCAATTCACTATTTTTAGTTTTCTTCCATTTTTATTTTGTTGTAGATTAAGCTTGCTTACATGTTGGTAGAATAGTTTATAAACTCATGAATATGTGTGTCAAGCCTCCCTCTCTCATCTCTTTCATTGGAGCTTGAGAAGGGTAGACCTTCTCCACATACCAAATTTTCTTTTTATTTTATGATTTCTTGGAAAGAGTAGTTATATTGTTGTAGTGTCATGAACATGTTTAGAATGTTGAGTTAGATTTACATTTGTAGGCTAAAGTATGTTTTATTTTCAAATTCAACTCATATTTTCCATTTCCTTCATCATTAATTTGTCAATATTTGTTACATGAACAGGTAGTTTTATTGTAGATTCAAGTATCATAGCAAAGGAGTAGTTCATCAACACCTTCAACTTAATTTCTGACCCTTCATCGGCCTTCTTTTCATCAAAATCGCCATCAGCCCTAGTTTCATATTTTTCACCTTCACATCGTGAGAAAACCCTATATGTGCAAGAGAGGCTTTTCAAGAGGTTATGATCTTGGGCAAGGGGTTTTCCACTTTCCACTCATCCAAACACACCTTCACTCCACCTTCCCTATGATTTTCTCACCAATTTTTGGCCTTGGATTTCCCTCGGAATATTTCATGTAGCAATTAAGAAATTTCATGTAGCACTACAAGAAACCTATAGTAGCACTTGTAGTAGCATTGGTGGGCCCCTCCTTAAGCCCATAAACCACCATCCACGTCATCCAGACCTGCCAAAGCCACCCAGACACCTTCGACCTTGCACCCACGAGTTCAAGCCCTTCCTAAGCCACCTTAGCACTTTCTCCTCTTAGTTGCAAAACAATGCATTTACAAGCATAGTTAGGTTATGAGTAAAATCATGATAACTAGAGCATGAAGTAGAAAAAGTGTGCTTAGCCATTTGGCCCATAAAAGTGTGATTATGTTAGTCTTATTTATTCAATTAAAATTCAACAATTTACTTCATGCAAGATTCTTAGGTTTGTTTCACTTCTTGCCATAGCTTAATTTGCATATTTCTCTCATTACAGAGTAGTTAGATGTAATTTATTACTGTAGTCTAGTTCTTTTATTGTTGATAGAGTAATGGCTTTGAATCATTTGTATCCCTAGATCTAAATTTAGAAGTATGACAAACTTCATTCAGAAACCCTCGAAATAGCACCCTTTCGTAGAGCTCAGAAGATGATGACATGAGTAGAATGAATCTGTTTTGTATATAGCACTGTCACCTGCAAATTTGTACGAACCCTGGGTTGATAAATTAAAGTAGAGAGCCTCTAGAGTCACAACATTCTTGGTGCAGTACCAGGGCCCGCCACTCAGTATGGAGGAAAATTCCACCCTCGTACCTTTCACGAAGATGACCTTGTTCTTATCTATGACCAAGTTCATGATGTCCTGGGGCATGGGAAGTTTGAACCATTATGGCTCAGTCCTTACATCATCTGAAAGTGTTTGGGAAAGGGGGAATACCTTTTACCCATATAATTTCTGACCGAACTATGTGTATGTTTTTATTTTATTCATTTAGGTAGATTGCATCCCCCCATCATATCAGTTGTTGTCTTCTTACGTCTTTCAGATGGATCCATAATCTACACCCCATGTCGGTTATGTCTATGGTGCGAGTCACTTATCTAGGAGTCTTTCCTTGGTATCTTGGGCCATTTTCACCCCTCTACATTCATTATTCCACTCCAACAATGTATGCATTGGATCTTCCACCAATAACTAGGATGAATATGATGTTGTGATAGGTTTGTTAGCCGATGCCGTTGATCACCGCCTCCTTCACCTTCATGTTCATCTTGATTATGCAATTGAATGGAATTTATCATGTGCATACTCCTATATTATTTAGAAAATATCTATGAGTTAAGATTTTGGGACATGAATTTGAATTCATTACATTCAATCATGTTCCTATAGCCCAAAATCACTATGTAGATACCATTGAAAATAACATTATAGATTGGAATTTATCACATGGATATACAATAAGGAAACCATAACATTAACAAAGGGAAAACCACAATCATAATAAAAAATATTTATAACCATATTATGTATCATTATATCCAACATATACGTGTTTTTATTCCACTGCTCTAAATAAATCTGACATACCCGTAGCATGTTACAATACAAAAATGGGAACCACATGTTCCTATACCTAGTCACTATCATCTAGAGGATACCGAGATAATGTATCCATACCACTAGCCTTTAAGTCTCAAAATTCCTACCCGACCATGGCTATGCATCGCGTGATACCTCGACACTCTGAGGGAAGACCAATGTACTCATCCATACACCGATCTTCTAACTCATTCCACCCTATCTTTGTCACCCTAGTAGATAGCACATCAAACCTGCAATGAAGGTCCTCTAGTAGAGAATCACTATATAATATCTTTCGTGATGCCGATCCACCTTGATCTGCCTCCCCAATCACTATGGTTCAGACTATATATCTTTCCGGTCTCACCAGTGTCGTTATCCTCCACAATGTCCCAAGGCTGAGAAAGGAGACCAAGGAGGTAATGTCGAACCACTTAGAATTTGGTATCTAGCCCTACAAAATCAGAGAGGGATATCTCTGTGAACTCACAACCAATAATATTATTAGAGAAGGAAAAATATGTTAGGATAGGTATTGATCTTTAGGGTTTTAAAATTTAGGGTTTAGCTGGATCGGGAGGAGAGGTCAAGAAAACTAGGCCAGATCTAAAATATTTATGTTGTAGGGATACAAATGGGCAAGGCAGGTATGTTCGGTGACACTTTGAGGTTGTTAATGTAGTGTAGGGTGGAAAAGAAAATGTTAAAAATGCATGACAAGCATGATTTCATTTATCAGAAGATGAATAACATAAACATGAAATTCCTATCAAAATAGAGCATAAACTTGAGAGTTTTGTTTAAAAACTCATAGGAAGATTATTGAAAGAAAATATATATAAAGAAGGATAACTAAATATTAATAAAATTTATTTAAAGAAGCAAAATATTGTTAAAAAATCATACCACATGAATCCCTATATAATAGCTGCAACTGGCCTTGTATTTCTGTAAAAATATATTGTACACAAGCTCCAAGCCTTCTACTCTTCGATGTACAACCTTGAATCTGACTGAAAACAAGCTACATATAGACCAAAACCACATTCCCTTCTCTTATGGGCATAATACCTCATGATAGGAACTGAAATAGACTAATTTCTCTAAACAAACCTAATACTAGGGAGGTTAGAACAAACTCTCCATTTATCCTTTTACTAAAATTTATAACATTAATGACCATCATAATTACATCAAATTTACATTTAAAATATCAATTACACTCAGTTACCTCATGTAGAAACCTAAAATGACTAAATACATCATGAAAAGTCAATTTTTATTGATAAAATCCAAAAATTGACCTTGATGACAGAAGCACAACGAATTTCCTCAAAAGCACAATGTGTTTGACATAAGCGCAATGTTCAATATGTAGCATGGTTGAGGGAGTTTCATTGGTCCATTTTCTTATTGAAAGATCATAATGGTAGCTGAGTGTGTCTACTAGCCTCCTAAAGTGCTAAACCTACAAAAATCCCTTTTATAGGCCTCCAAAACTGTAATATCCCAAAATGGAAAAGACAAGAATATAGAACATAAAACTAGAAAATGCAGTGATACATCAACACATAAAATGATATCAGATCATATAGCCATTATATTAAACATTATAGCAGCAAATGTGTACAATATCTTGAGGAAAAAGACACTCAAGCTAGGAAAAACAAGCCTCTAGGGACCCAATACATAAATATGAAGAAAAACTAATATACAAGAATGTCAGAGGCTAAGACAACACAATTTCTGCTAGGGTTTACTTCCTATGTAAATGTAAATACATCGATTTGTTGATGTAGTTCTTAGAAAATGTCGGGATCAAATATCTAGGCTTTCTGGCACTATTCCAAGACAACCCAGAAAGGGTGTCCGGAAATACTGGTGGGAGGTGGCTGATCTGATATGAAAATGGTTAATATCCCTCCTCACAAACTTTCTGGATGGAGGGTTGCTCCCCTCACTATAAGACAAGGTCAAGAACTTGGGTACTTGAACTCCCACTACAACTGCACTACAAAATAACACAGCTTCTGGAGGAGACTATGCTATGGGTGAATTCTGCTACTTGGCCTGATGCCAGACGGTGGAATAATCCTCAAGTGCCTTCCTTGCTAGCCTCCCAGATGAAGGGTTGCTCCCCTCACCAGAAAAGAAGCTCAAAAACTGGGTCTATCAACCCTCCACTACTATTTTCGTACAAAACAACACAATCTTGAAGGAGACTACACTGTGAAGAATGGCTAAAGCTTGGCCCTATGCTGGATAGTGGAAATGATGCTCAATGAACCTCTCCTGAGTAGGAACTCAAATTCCCCCAAGGATGAGGGTGGTATTTCTTCTCAGAAACACCCTTGCGCTAAGCAGCACAATAGACTTAGATAAATAATTGAAGTGTGAAAAAAGTCATAAAATACCAATACAATATCGATATTCAGAATCCTTCTATGGTTTCCATACTCTTCCTTATATGCTTGGTGAGCTCCCTCAACCTAGTTCCCACTCATTAAAGAAGCTACTCTCATGCATGAATTCCTCCTATATGACTGTGTTTTCCTCCATTAACTCTCCACTACCTCCATGACATCGTTGTTGATTTGGTTAAATTTAACCCTGTCCACATGATTTAGCCCCTGTTCACACATAAAGGTGCTTTATTCAGCTGATACAATGATCCACATTCACATGAAAAGTGGTTATATTCCTACTAAAGAGATTTATGGGTATCACTACCCACTTATTCACCTATCTTATTAGCAAAAGCAAAAATTAATATTCCAACTAACTGAAATTTAATTAGGAATAATACAGTCCTCCCCTCCCAAATTTTTCTTGTCCTCAAGCAACTGCAAAGATGGATACTGCAAAATATCCTCTCCTTCACCTGTAGCATCTTCATATGATAAAATCATCCACTGAAACAGATTCTATCCATTCAATATGTCCCCTAGTTTCTCCTCCCAAGTGTGAAATTTAGCCTTTGGTAATAAAACCAAGTGGATCTCATCGTGAAGATGTGAGATACCCATGGAGGAAATTACATGATTTCTATAGGCCTTCTCGAGGTATGAGAGATGAAAATTGTTGGGGGCCTTAACCCCAATGAGAAGCTCCAATCTCCATGCTATCACCCAAACAAGATGGACCACCTTGGGTAGCTTATAGAAAAACTCCTCCACCTCCTGCTCCTATAATGTAGATGGGTTGTATGGCTGAACATGATAGACCAAATTTTCCATCCCAAGTTGTTTCTCAGTCCATCTATGATCTGTATAGAGTAGATGCTGATCTTGGGCTGTAATAATGTTTCCCTCAAGAGGCAAAAAGGCAACTAGACTCTCAAGGATCCACTCTTTGGTTCCATGAGCCTTCCTTGCCCAATACATCCCACATATAGTGAATAGAACATCATCACAATATGGAATCAAAATGAGAACTTTATTGAGTTTCATATGAAATTATGGATGGTGACAATAGTTCCCCAAGTGGAACCAACACAGTTTGATTACTTGTTGCCCTTGAACATAATGTGGCAAGTAGCTTCCCAACCACTTGGTTTTTGTGTGCATCTGCTCATCTACTTGAAAATAGTAAATGGCATTGGGTGTCAACTGAGTATACCCAAAATAGAACATTAATTGTCCAAATCCATACAATAAGTGACTATCTACATCACTAATTTTGGTCTTAAAAAGAGCATGAAGATCAAAGAGAGGTTTGCCCTCTTGTGGAGCGATACATTGTATATAAATGGAAAGAGAATGCAAATACTTTGTTACATGATCAATAAGTACAAATACATAAATCTTACCATGTAGTGTTGGTAGGATGGTGATGAGGTCCATAAATGAGCTCTCCCATCTCTCTCTCGGAAAAGTGAGTGGCTGTAACAACCTTGCAGGATGGTTGTTTTCCTTCTTAATATTTAAGAAAAATACACATCCTATGACATGCTCAATGTCAAAGTAATATGTTGGAATACTTCCACTCCACCTTTGATGTCTTCCTTGCAGCAACTTTTGCTCAAGATAATATTGAATTTTATGGTGGTCAATCTTCACCTGTAAGCTATTTCTCCTCCAAAACTTCCTGAGTTTGGAAAATTCATGTATGAGTGCCAACAAATCCTTACCAAATATGGAAGGCTCCTTACTGTATGGAAGCATCTCCTAACTCTTAAAGGCCAGAATTGGGCCATCATCAATTCCTAGAATATCATGTAAGGCATGGGATAAAGTCAGCCCATACTCCCCCAAGTGTAACCAAAGCAACAATGACTCTTTCAGCCCCCTCATGTCATCATCATACAAGCCATGGAGCAGCAACATAATGATTTACATGTAGAATGTCACATCAGTGCAACATAAACAAACTCCCCATTTCCAAATCATGTGAGTGCTATGCAATGCCCCAAACCATAACACACACATTGACATAGGATATGTCATGTGATGGCCAAAATCTCTCAAGAGTAGCCATTGTAGCCATGCCTCTTGCTTCCCTTTGTCATAGATCTAAAAGCATCTCACCAACCCCTTGTTCATCATCCTCACCCATCCATCCAACTGTGGGTGACTCCTATCATGCTCCAATATGCATCCACCCAATGGAGAATACCATCCTCCTCAATCTGATGACTATCTTTACACTCCATGACATGTTGAAGTGAAACCTACTAGAGATCTCTACATGAGGACCTCTCATCAATGACTCGGTAGAACACATAAGGTTCCAAATATTCTATAGGAAAATTCTTTTTTTGAGTTGTAAGGTGCTCATCAAGAGAGATCTATCATAATAATGGAAGATGTCATCCATCACAAGATGTCTATCATTGATTATCTACCTATCCAATGCTCCATAAGTGAAGCGGTGATCGGAATGCTCCAATAATAGTCGGGCCCCCAACTCATCACTTCTCCTTAGTGGAAACACTGCTTATCTCCATGATGGAACATATGTTGTCTCATGGCCATACACAATGTTGAACTCATAGCCTGACATTGTACTAGTTAGGACTATGATCATCCTATCCTCCGAAACTCCACACTTAAACACAAAGTGTTGTGTGTAGCTCAACAATGAGAAACCAGGATGGCTATACATTCCTCCTTGAACAATTCGATGGTCCTCTGTGTTGTGATATTTACTGCTTCAAATTAGCAAGGTGCTCTAACCCTTGGTCATGCAATTTCCATGCTGGCATGTCCCCACAAATCTCCATCTGATGTGTTCGAATAATATGGGGTGGAAATTTTTGCATATCTTGGATAAGCTAATACTTGGTAACATCTTGTATGGCTACAAGAGTTCCTCCAACTGGTGCAATGGCTTCTTCAACTGTTGGTGATGGCGATGGCTGCTCCTCTACTGCTGCACCAACGCTGTTATCTACCTCCTCTTCATCATGAATCTCCTGAATCATGCATGGGATTCCCAATGTCAAGAGATCAATACCGTCTTGAAAAGATGCAAGTGTTCCTTCTCCTAATGCAAGTACTTCTGCAGCTAGTGGTGGTGGAAGTTGCTCCTCTTCCAAAGTGATAGTGCTGACATCATCCCTTGGCTCCTCATGCGCTCTTTCATAAATGTCGGGAAATGTCTCAATTGGAATTACCTCCAGTTTTCTTCTATGAAACTTCTTGATCAACCTTTGAGTAAAATCTTCATAAGCAGTCACTCTTTCATGTTTCAAATGGCTGAACCACTAATCCTTGGCTTCATCATCAAGGTGAGACACTGCAATTTCAACAAATTCTCTTTCTGCTACTGGATGTAGCAAGAAGAATGCATCTAACTTCTTCCTCTAAGGCTTTGTTGTGCTTGTGTATGACCCATCAAATATAGGAAAAATGAATCTATTATGCCTTTTCCTTCTACTGCTACTACAGGGTCTCCGTTCTTCTTTGATTTGGAGAAACTGCTGGAAAGTTATATTCTCCTTGAATGCCCTTGATTGAGATTTACACTCTACAAAATAATCACTTAGGGTCACATGATCTAAGTTTCCTCCATATCCATGCCATTCACCTTATTCTTCAAAGAAAGTGGACATAGTAGATTGTTGTGGAGTTCTATGCATTACAGTTTCTTCTGCTACTGATAGGAAGTGCTTGGACCTTCCTCATTTTGAAACCTTCTTGAGGTCTCCTTTCGCCTCTCCATTCTCATTTTTTTAACCTCCTTGGAGAGATCCTACATAGATCTAAAAATAAATGAGGCAAAACTTACTCCCTCGATCATAATGGATCTCTTCTTCCTACTTCTTCTTCTGGTGTCATAACATGTGTTGCCCACAAACTGAGCCAGAGATCATTCTCTGATACCACTGTAATATCCCAAAATGGAAAAGGCAAGAAGATAGAACACAAAATTGGAAAATGTAGTGATACATAAACACATAAAATGAGAGCATATTATATATCCATTATATTAAACATTATAGCAGCAAATGTATACACGATCTTGTGGAAAAATACATTCAAGCCAGACAAAACAAGCCTCTAGAGACCCAATACATAAATATGAAGAACAACTGCTATACAAGAGCGTTGGAGGCTAAGACAACATATTTTCTTCTGGGGTTTACTGCCACTGTAAATGTAAATACATGGATCTTATGATGTAGTGGTTATAAAATGCAAGATCAGAGATCTAGGCTCTCCAACAATATTCCAAGACAACACAGAAACAGTTTCCAGAAATACTCAAAATGCAGAAGGTGAAAAATTTAGCCCTAGGGCTGAATAATGCTCTGCAACTGGATCACTAGTGGGAGGTGTCTTATCTGAGATGAAAATGGCTGATATCCCTCCTCACAAACTTTCTAGATGAAGTTTTTCTCCCCTCGTTGGAAAATAAGGTCAGATCTTGGCTACTTGACCTCCCACTGCACCTGCACTGCAAAATAACGTAGTTTCTGGAGTAGACTGCGTTGTGGGTGAATGTTTCTACTTGGCCTGATTCCATATGGTTGAATAATGCTCAAATACCTTCATTGCTAGTCTCCTGGATGAAGGGCTACTCCCCTCACTGGAAAAAAAAGCTCAGAAAATGGGTCTATCAATCCTCCATTGTTGTTGCCCTACAAAACAATACAATCCTAAAGGAGACTATAATGTGAAGAATGGTTTAAGCTTGGCCCTATGCCAGATATTGGAAATGATGCTCAATGAAGTCCCCTAAGGATGAGGGTGGTATTTTCAATCGGAAACACCCTTGTGTTAAAAAACAAAGCAGACTTAGCGAAATAGATGAAGCATGCAAAAAGCCATAAAATACCAATACAATGTCAATATTCAAAAACCTTCTATTGTTTCCCTCCTCTTCCTTATATTCTTAGTGAGCTTCCTCACCCTAGGTCCCACTGATTAAAGAAGCTACTCTCATGCATACATTCCTCCTCTATGGCTTCACTGTCCTCCATTAACTCTCCACTACCTCCATGAAAGCTTTGTTTATTTGGTCAACTTTGACCCTGCCCACATGCTTTAGCCCCTGTTAACACCTAAATGTGCTTTCTTTAGTTGATACAATGATCTACATTCACATGGGAAGTGGTTTTATTCATACTAAGGAGATTTATGGGTCTCTCTACCAACTTATTGACCTATCTTATTAGAAAAATAAAAAATTAATATTCCAACTAGCTGAAAGCTAATTAGGAATATTATAAAAACTCACTTTTCCCAAGACTGTTGTAGAAGCGCAGCGTGGGATCTGAAGCACTAGCAAGAACTTGTTTTTTAGCATGTTTTTGGGATTTCACTCTGAAACTGCAAGCTGACATGGAAAGAAAACTATATAATTGTAATGTACTGGTGAATATATATTGAACCATTGAAGTTAGAACTCATTTAGTTCCCCTGGGAAGAAGCGAAGTGTGAGCTCGCTGTGCATCTGTACATCACAAAATTTCCAAAATACCCAAAATTTCAAAATTTGACAAAGAATTTTCAAAATTGCTTGAAATTTGTTTCTTTGACACCTTGGGTGATGTATTAGACAATCAAGGATGCATCAACAAGCAATTCCAAGTTGTCTATCTTCCTTAGCTTAATTAGGGTTTTCCTTAGCCTCTTTTTCATGTTTTTTACCCTAATCTGAGAAACCTTGTTTCTGGTGCAATAGTGAATTGCCATGTACCTTTGGAGATTTTTTTTCCTATTGGCCCTCTTGAGAAGCTTCTACAAATGATAATTTACCTTTCCAATCCAAAATTCCTTGTCTTGTTCAATTTCTACTGTAATTAAATCATCAAAATCCTATTGACCTAGTGAAGGAGACGGTTCACTTTCTTGCTCTTTTTTCCTCTTGAGACTTCTTGTTCTTGGCCTCATTGGTTTTATTTTCACCTACTTATCCTCTAGCTGATAAAAATTAATCACAGATTTACCTTTGTCATCCTCTTCCTCCAAATCTGCCTTGGATTTACTAAGAAAAAGTTGTTCCACTTGAAGTTTGCCTGTTCTCCTGTTGAAGAAATGCTATCATGAATTTTTCCTTTGAAAGTATATGTTTTAGCTCTCTGATTTCAACTTCCTTTTCCTTTATAATCTCCTTAGGATATGTTTCCTTCTTATGCATTTCTATGTCTTCCATGTAAGTGTCAAAGTGTACCTTTTATTCTTCTTACAATGGGGCCTCATGCTGATATGTTGATGCCTCTTTTTCAACTAAAATATGTTGAGCCATTTCAACACTTCCAGGAGAAAACATCACCCTTTTTCCTCCGCTGTAGGTTTTTGTCACCTCATCCATAGGTTTCCTTTTCACTAGTTTTCTTGTGGAACTAACTTCCTGAGGTCTTGGTGATGCCAAAGGAGTATAATGACCACTAGGTTGACTTGTAGCAGGAAAAAAAGAGGGTGACTATATGAATAAATCCCAAGATAAGTTGATCTCTGAAAGCTGATGGAAGACAATGGTTTTCAGCAAGCCATGGTGAAACAATTTAGATTGATGATCCTTCCCTTCACTTTGTACCTTCTCTGTCATCTTCACAAGGCTTGTATATAGGTAATGAGGTAAGCTAAGAGGTTTGACACCTGTGAAATGCATCAATAGTCTTATGTGGTAATGGTATAGCCTTGAAAACCAATTCTCATAGGAAAATAACTGCATTATCATCTTCATTAATGGATATATCTATTAAGAAATTGTCTAAAGGGAAAAATGTGTTTTGGAGCATCTTTATAATGTGGCTTTAGGAAAGCCTTGTAGTTATCAATGTTTAAATCTATGCCTTTAAACCAGTTTTCTCCATGATTTGGAATACTTGTAGATATGGAAATGGAATCTGCTGTAATTTTGAAGTCAATCCTTGACATGTTGGCCTTACATTTCCTATAAGTGGTGGCAAACAAGCTTTTCAATTGATCATGGTAACCTTCTTGTCGAACCTTTTCACAAAAACCTAAACAACCCACATCCTCAAAAGCTTTCCTGATGAAAGGCGATTCCATAACTTCTTTCATATGTGATGGCTCATACATGGAAACTTTCCCACCCTTATTATACTTTTTCTTCTCATTTTCACTGTTTCCAGTTTACATGATTTGAAACCCTAGCTGAGTGGGAAGGAAAGGGAGAGGGTCTGATTGCGAAAAACATGGGACAAGTGACTGAGGTGTTGAAGGAAAGGGATTAAGGGGTTATGGAGTGTGTAAATTTATGGGACAAGGGTAGATGTCAGAGGGTGTATGGAAGTGAGAATAATTAAAACCAATGAGGGGAAGGTGTGAAAATGAAAAAAACACAATCCCAACCTTGGAAACTCTTAATACTACAGCCTAGGCTAGGGTTTGTAAGGAAATGTAGGAGATGAAGGGGAATAGGTGAGGGAAGTGTTTTAGGTAAGTATGAAGGGTGTATATGAGTGTAGGGGAGTAGGAAACTTAGGGTTTAAACACTGATTTGAAACAAATTGACATGGAAATTAAAAACGCAGTGAAAACTGATGAGCTCCATCATTAGACATATTTGGAGGGGTTAATGGCCACCTTTTTTCCTTCTTAGATCTCGTTTTCTTTCATTTTTATTATTATTTGGTTTTATGATGCTAGTATAGGTGGTGATTAAGGCTAACATAATCTGAGTGCCTAATATGAGGTTGGGTGCAGAAAATCATGAATTGTTAAGCAATTTTATAAGGATTTTATCATAAATACTTGGAGGAGACATCAAGGAGAAATTATGGGAGGCTTGTTCACCCTCCTTAACTCTTAAATGAAGCCAAAGGATCCCAAATATTATCTCCAACAGTTTGAATTTCGAAGGTAGCTGAAGGATCCCCAAGGATTCTCTCCAGCAATTCGAATTCCAGAGGCAGTTAAGGAACTCAAAGAGGAGTGCACCCAATCTTTGTTTACTTGGAGTCAAGTGGATTCAATCACCTTTTTTCTAGGGAGCTATTGGTAGCTTCCCTGTAGAATAAATATAATATAGATAGAGCTAGGAAGGGGTTGATTCTAGTTGGAACTTTTTTGCAAGATATTGAGATTTTTATTAGTTTACTCAGTTATCAAACTTTCAAAAATGTATGAGGTTATTCTTTTATGAAATGAGCAGCCAAATTTCATTTTACTAATTTAAGTTTTAGAGAGCTAGGCTCGTGGGTTAGGGCCAAACCCATGTGCCTCAGCTTATCTGTTGTTACCATTATTTCCTTTCTGCCATTTAGCTGAGTTTCTTTACGTATTCCAATTAGTTTTTCTTTAGATAGTTTCATTGCTTCTTAGTCTTTGCTTCTAGTTTTCTATTGTAGTTTTCATTGTCTTGTGAGTAATAGAATAGACGAAAACTAAAAATTTGTGGATCAAGACCCCCTTCTCATCTCTGTCAATAGAGCTCAAGGAGGGTAAACCTTCCCACATACCCAAAAACTGATTTATGGTCACTATTCTAAGATTAAAAGTAGAGTTTCATTACCATTTTCCAGTCTTCCTTTGCACGATACTTTCATGCATTTGTCTATTTCTCTGCACATAAGTTAGCAGGTTGTTTGTAGGAATAGGCATTAAAATCCCCAGGGAAATTATCCAGTCATTTTGATTTATTTTCCAGTCCCTATCCATCTCTGAGTTACGCCTTTGAACCTTGCTTTTACACCTCCATTCCCTCATGTTTTCCACTTACTTTAACTACTACACCCACCTTTTATTCCCTAAAACACTTAAACCCTTCAACTTGCCTCATTCCTTTATTTTATCATTCACAATTTCCTTCCCCCTTTCTGACACAAAACACTTGAAAACCATTGGAATTTGACTTTCCGTCTTTGCTCCTCGAATCTCCTGCTATCGTACATCGCAATTTGCAAGTTTTCCCCTTTTCCCTTCACACTTACCGCTTATTTTTTCCGATTGCGATATTGCGATATTGCATATCACAAATTGCAACATTTCCCTTTTTCTTTAGTACTTACCACAATTCCCCCATCGCAATCTCACTTCACAACTTTTCCCTTTTTCCTTAAGACTTATCTCTTCCAAACACCGATTGCGATATTGTGATTGCGCTCTGCCGTCGGTCCCACTGCCACATCATCTGCCACATCGCACATTCCACTTCGCATCATTTTCATTTTTTTCCCTTAAGACTTATCACTTCTAATTGTTGATTGAAATATTGTGATCACGCTCTGTCATCGGTCCCGCTTCCACATCATCCACTGCATCGTATATCACACTTTGCACCTTTTAATTTTTCTTTTATGACTTACCACTATCCCTCTAAATTTTCAATATTACGATTGCGATATCACACTTCGCACTTTGGAAATTTTACCACATCACAAATTTCTCATCGCATCTTTTTCCCTTTTCTTTTTACTGCTCCTATTTTCCGATGGTGATATTGCAATCGCACTTCACCACCGGTGCCACCACCATGTCAACCATTGTAAATCACACTTTGCATCATTTTCCTTTTTATTTTAAGACCTACTGCTCTTTTTTCATTTGCAATATTGCGATATTACATATCGCAGATTACTAAATTTTCCCTTTTAGAATTTCACATTTTGCAGTTCTTTCCTTTCTGCATTTCACATTTCACAATTATTTCCTTTTCACAGTTCTTCCCTTTTTGCATTTCGCATTTCGCAATTTTTTCCTTTCTGCATTTTGCACATCGTAGCTTTTAGCCCATCCCACTTTGCATTTCACAAATTTTTGCTCCATTTCATCTCTTCCATCGTACTTTTCAAATTATTCTGCTCTGAAGAATTTTTATGCTATAATAAAGTTTTAATCAGGTTTAAATCCATACTTTCCACTTCTAAGCCCTATTTCATGTGTTAAGCCCTCCATTAGCCTCTTTAGCCCTTTTTTTCCTCCAAGCTGCAAATCACACTTTTTCAATCAAAATTGATTCATGGATAGCTTATTTTCATGGATAGAAGCATGGCAGATAGACCAGAGGATAGGTAGAGTGCATTTAGATGTTTGGAAAAATTAAGTGTGGTTCAGAATTAGCTTCCTTTCTGCCATTTTTTCAGCAATTTAATTTAGTTTCCTTCCCATAATCTCTTTTCAGAAATTCAATTTAGTTTCTTTTTGCCATTTCCTTTCTACGCATTAAATTAGTTTCATTTCCGTCCTTTCTTTTTTCCAAATTAAGTAGTTTCCTTTCTGTCATTTCCTTCTAGCAGTTTAGTTTTTAGTTTTTATCATACTTTAAGAAATAATACCCTTTCATAAATCAAAAGAGGATGATATGAACATAATTCATTTGATGTGTATATAACACTGTCACCTCCAATTTTGTACTAACCCCGGGTTGATAAAGTAAAGTAGGGCAACCCCTGGGAATCACAACACTCTTGGTGCAATACTAGGGTTCACCACTTTTTGGCACCGTTTCCGAGGAGGTGTCTAGTAGATAATTTGATTTTGTTTTAGCACTCTTTTCTACTTTATTTTTTTTCGTGTCATTTCATAAATATTAAATAAATACAAAATGATAAATCTTCTAGGAAATCACATGAGAAAAATAAATCTTTTGGTTCTAAAATTTCTCATGTGATTTCCCAGAAGATTTATTTTAATATGATATGGATCACAGAAGTTTACACTCTAAAATACAAAAAGATCTATTTTTAATGCCTCTTAGGAGTAGGAATAATTAAAGACAAATCTTACCTAAAACCCACACATCACCTCCTATCCACCCTTCACTCTTCTTTAGTGGCAGTGAGATTGAACCCCCTGTAGGAAAGCCTTCTCATTATTTTGAGGATCCTATTGGGGAAGAAGAAGAATAAGACCTTGTTTCAAATGAGGGACCTGCCTCACCTATCTTAACCATGGCTGGGATCCAGAGAGCCTTTCCCATAAGAGAGGAATATGGGGAAATCAAGATGAAAAACATTAGCCCCTCAACTCTTCCACACTTTCCTGGACTTAACTCTGAGAACCCTGATACATTCATGTTTGAATTTTTTGTTGTCTGTAGGAATTATGACTACACCTATGATGATGAGAAGTTGAAGCTATTCTTATCCACCCTTAAGGATGCATCCTTTCTCTAGTTGATGGGTCTGTCTGGGGATAGCATCACTACCTCGGTGCAGATGGAAGAGACCTTCAATAGCAAATCCAAAGACTACTATAGGTCCAAGGAAAATAAGGATGAGATATTTAGGATGACTTTAAAGCTGAATTAATCCTTAGAGTACTATGAAGAGAGGTTTCAATTGTGCTCTTGATCCTGGCTCACTTTAACTTGTACTTCTTCGAAAGATTAGAGAAGAGATGATAGAAACCTAGAATATGCTATCAAGAGGATATATCTACCAACAACCCTATGAAACAATCAAAATTTTCTTCCAGAACCATTCTAGGGTATTCAGGAAGAAGGGAAGAGCTAGACAGATTACATCCAATACCCGTTCGTCTTCGACCTCCATAAAACATGAGATTGGAAACATGCTAGAGGAATTCAAGAGTGACATGATGCACACCTTTTATTTTCAAATGGACACAATGTAGGTCAAAAGGAAGTAAGAGGAATTTTAGAGAGCCCTGGGAATACTTTGTCCTAGATGTACCCGGAAGCACCCAAGAAATGGATGTCCATTAAATGTCATAGAGGTTTTCTCAGCCTATGAAGAGAATCCTGCCACAGACAAGAGTCCCTCCTTACCTTAGCTTAAGGTTGTATATCAAGGTGGGGAAGCAATGCTAGAGCAACTATGTTTCATCAACCAGAGAAGGCCTCAAGGCCCTTGAACATATCAACAAGGTATGCAAGGTGCACCTTACTCCTATTATCACAACAATTAGAGTGCACCCATGCAACCTTGGTACACCCCCACTCCCCCATCCTGGTCTACACCTCCTACTTGGCCTTACATGTTAGGTCCCTACATTACTAGTATATTTTGTTATTAATGTAACCCCCTTATTGTTATTATTGTACCCTTCTAAACCCCATATTGTTATTACTGTTCCCTTAAATTAGTATTGTTAGGTTGGCTAGGATTACATTGCGGCCCTATGGACTCCTATATCTAGAAAGGAGGCTTTGTAATTTGTATCATCCAAGAATTTTTCATTCATGTAATGTATTGGAGGTTTCCCCCTCAAAGTGGCTTATTTCTAAGGCATTGATATATCTTTTCTTCTATTTTTGGAGCTGGTTTCACAACATTTGGTATCAGAGCTTTGGATTCAAGGGTTTCGCTGCCCCAAACAGGTCATCATGGCATTTTAACTATAATTTTTTTTCTACAAAGGTTAAAAAGCTGAAATTTTGACAGTGCGAAGCCAGAATCCTGAGGAACATCGTCAAAAAATTTCAGAGCTTGGTTCGCAACAGTTTTGGAGATATGATCTATGTAAATTAGGGCTTTTTGCAAGCTCCTGAATTTAACCTAAAAAGGTCATCGTGGAATTTGCACTATAACTTTTTATCTACGAAGTTTCAGAAGCTGAAATTCTTAGAGAGCGAAGTAGAAATATTGAGGAACATCGTTACAAAATTTTAGAGCTTGATTTGCATTATTGTCGGAGATATGATCTATGGAAGTTAGGTCTTTTTCAAGCTCCTGAATTTAATCTCAAAGAGGTTATCGTGGGAAAACCTTCATAACTCTCTCTCTCTGGGCATCAGATTGGAATGCTGTAAAAAGTGGCTACAAGTGCATGGAATTTGGTTTTTTTCTATCATTTTCAGAGCCAAAGGATTAAATAGTGACACATGGCAAGTCATACAAGTTCGCTATACTGAACTAGTCCATAATTGGGTCATTGTGGGAGATTGGACATAACTTTGTCTTGAAGAATCCAAATCAAGTCAGACCTGTGGAATTCGAAAGTAGATTCAGAAGGTGCCTTCAGGGCCAAATTTCAAATATTTAAGATTTGAAATCACAAAGATAATTCAGTTTCAATATCGAGCTCCTCAAAATCAAGAAAAAGGTGTGTATTTTTTTTTTCAAATTGCATAAGTCTTGTTTGAAAAATTAGTTCTAGTTTATTTCAAAGGCCTATTGAGCTTAGCTATCAGTATTGGGTTCTAAAATTCCTCCTAAAAATAATTCAACACCCATTAAGCCTTCAAAAGGCTCTACTATGACTCATGAAGATGAAGAAATGCAACATGAGATATCAAAAGTCCATGAGAAAGTGCACCAAATTTCACTATCGCAAAGAGCAACAAAAAATGAAATGGAAACTAAGATGGATGGTTTGAAGAAAGGCGTGGAAGCTAAGATGAATGGTTTGAAAGCTAATATGGATGGCATGGAATTTGGCATGGAAGCTAAGATGGATGACATGGAAGCTAAGATCGACGAAAAAATGGAAAACATGAATAATGATCTAAAAGTAGACATGGAAGGTTTGACAAAGTTGATACAACAAATGTTTCCTAATTGTGAAAAGATATTAGAGGAAACTCATGATGAGAACGAAATAAATGATAATCGTGATTTCATAAACTATAATGTTGGCAGGAATAACCACCATATTCCAAAGATGGATATGAGGAAGTTTGATGGCAAGGATCCTGTAACATGGATACTACAGATGGACCAATATTTTGATCTCAATAATGTGAAAAACACACAAAAGGTACGCATTCCAATTTTACATCTAGAAAAAAATACATTTATATGGTATCGATGGCTTTGCTCTCGTAAAAAAATTATCACTTGGTCAATTTTTACGAAGGAAATGATAGCGTATTATGAGGATACAAAGAGCAACACCTTCTTTATCCAATTGATAAATCTCAAACAAAAGGATTTAGTGGGGGAGCACATTGAGGACTTCCAAAAATTGAATATAAGGGTAACTGATATTCCAGACGAACATAGGATTGATCTCTTCATAAGTACTTTAAAGGATAACATCCAACATGAAGTTCACGTTTTGGAACCTGATTCATTGGAGAAGGCATTCAGGTTGGCAAGAAAAATTGAATGTAAAATTATGGCAATAATGAAGCCTACCACTCACTTCTATAAAGAGGGAAGTGTTGTTACTCCTAGATTTCAACAACCTACAAGGTTTACACCACAAAAATTGGAAGAAAAAATAGCAAAAGGACTTTGCTACAGTTGTGAGAGCAAATACACTAAAGGCCATAAGTGTGCTGAGAATAAAATATTTTAGATAGATTGTGAAGAGGAAGAAGAAAATGAACAAGAAGAGGATATACACCAAGAACCAACCTTAGAAGAAGAAATTAGTTCGACCATATCGTGTAATTCATTGGCAAGAATTACCACTCCTCAAATTATCAAGATAGAAGGACATATCAAGAAGAAAAAAGTAATAGTGTTGATTGATTCAGGTAGTACCCATAATTTTATTCATTGTAAGGTAGCCAAGGAATTGAATTGTTTCCTTACCCAGCACCAGAATTTCAAGTGATGGTTGAAAATGGAGGAACTATAAATTTCTCTAGAAAATGCCATAATATCAAGCTATCCATGGGGGAATATGTATTGAATAGTCCAATGCTTTGCATCCCAATGGGAGGTGCTGATGTCGTACTAAGAGTACAATGGTTACAATATTTCAGGACAGTAGCTTTTAATTTTCAAGAACTTTTCTTGAAATTTTTTTCGAAAGGAAAGGAAATCAAATTAAGGGGTATCACAGGGAAGCCAGGAAATATAATAAGCTCTAGTTTCGTGACAAAGCTTCTGAAGAAAGAACAACAAGGCGTAATTGCACAATTATGCTCACTAGAAGTTCCAACATCAAAATCATCTATTTCTCCAGATCTCCAAAGAGTCTTGGAAAATCATTCCAATGTGTTTGATACTCCCAAATGACTCCCACCTATTTGTGATCATGATCATGCTATTCATTTGATTCCAGGAAGTGTTCCTCCAAACATCTGACCTTATAGATATCCTTATGTCCAAAAGAGTGAAATTGAACATATGATTGCATAAATGTTAGAGTCTGGTATAATTCAACCTAGTCAAAGTTATTTCTATGCTCTTGTAGTATTGGTACACAAGAAGGATGGATCAAGGCGCATATGTCCTGATTATAGAGAGATTAATAAGCTCACCATTGAAGATAAATTTCCCATTCCTATGATTGATGAATTATTGGATGAATTACATGGAGAAATTTATTTTACCAAGTTTGATCTTCGTTTAGGATATCATCAAATTAGAATGAAGACTGAAGATATTCTGAAAACAAAATTTTGAACTCGTGAGGGTCATTATGAATTTTTGGTCATGTATTTTAGCCTTACCAATGCACCTTCTACATTTCAAGGGTTGATGAATTCCATTTTAAAGCCCTTCCTTAGAAAATTTGTGCAAGTATTTTTTGATGATATACTGATCTACAATAGGTCTTGAAAGGATCATTTTCAACACGTTGACAGGGTGCTCAAACTATTGCAGGAGAAACAATTATATGCAAAAACATCCAAATGTTTCTTTGGAGTACAAGAGGTGGAATATCTAGGTCATATTGTATCTCACGAGGGTGTTAAGGTAGACCCTAACAAAATTAAAGCCATTAAGGAATGGAAAGTCCCCACAACCATAAATAATCTGTGATGTTTTCTCAGGTTAACAGGGTATTATCACAATTTTGTTAAGAATTATGGGAGAATAGCAGCACCTCTAACAACATTATTGAAGAAAGATGCATTTTCATGGACTCCTGAAGCAACTAAGGCCTTTGAACATCTTAAATAGGAAATGTGCCTAACATCGGTCTTAGCTACGCCAGAATTCACAAAAACCTTTATTCTGGAATGTGATGCCTCAGGAAATGGAATTGGTGTTGCTTTAATGCTAGAAGAAAGACCCATTGCTTTTGAAAGTCGTCCAATCAAAGGAAAGTATTTACAGAAACCTATTTATGAGAAGGAAATGTTAGAAATACTGCATGCACTAAAGAAATGGAGAACTTACCTAATGGGAAGACACTTCAAGGTAAAATCTGATCATGATAGTATTAAACACTTTTTGGAACAAATAATATCTTCAGAAGAGCAGCAAAAATGGGTCACAAAGATGTTGGGTTATGACTTCGAAATAATATACAAAAAAGGGAAGCTAAATGATGTTGCAGATGCACTCTCAAGAAAGAATGAAGAGGTGAAAGCATTTCTTTGTGCCATTTCTATTATCCAACCAGATTGGATAACAAAGCAAGAGATGAATGGAAGAAGGACGAAGAAGTGTGGACACTCAATCAAAATTTGCAGCAAGATCCTAGTACATATGATAAATTTAGTTGGAAAAATGATTCCTTATGGTACAAATATCGCTTATATCTTTGTAAGAATTCCCAACTAAAACAAAAGATTCTTTTGGAATTTCACACTTCTCCTTTAGGAGGACACTCAAGATTTTTAAAAACTTACCATAGGGTGAAGAAATAATTTTTTTTGGGATGGCCTTAAATCTGATATTCAAAAGTTTGTGGCGGAATTTTTGGTGTGCCAGAAGAATTAAGTTGAGACAATTAAGACCCTGGGTCTTCTACAACCTTTATCCATTCCAATTCAACATTGGGAGGAGATTTCAATGTATTTTATCACAGGTTTACCTAAGTCCAAAGGAAAGAGTGTCATCATGGTAGTATTTGATATAGTTACAAAGTATGCACAATTTTGTGCATTATCTCATCCATTTAAAGAAAGTGCAGTTGCTTCTACATTTATGGACACAATTCAAAAGCTACATGGAAACCCAGGGTTATTGTGAGCGACAAAGATCCCATTTTTACTGGAAATTTTTGGACGAAGTTATTTTCTTGTTTGGGTACTCAATTAGCTTATAGATCATCTTATCATCCTCAATCCAATGGTCAAACTGAGATAGTAAATAAATGTTTGGAAGGATATATTTGTTGTTTTGTATATGATAAAAAAACACAATGGGTTAAGTGGTTACCTCTTGTTGAATGGTGGTATAACACTTCCTTCCATACTGCAGCAAAAATGACCCCATTTATGGAACTTTATGGATTTCATCCACCATCCATCACATCATCTTTAAGAGAAAATTCGAAGGTTCAAGCAGTGGAAGATCACATCGAGCATCAACAATAAGTTCTCCAACTCTTAAAGGACAACCTGAATTTGGCACAAAATCGAATGAAACAACAGGCAGATCAACATCGCAGCGTGAGAATTTTTGATGTAGGAGACTGGGTAGTTTTACGGCTACAACCATACAAACAAATGTCCCTCATGCAAGCTAAGAAGGATAATAAATTATCGCCAAAGTACTATGGTCCTTACAAGGTGTTGCAAAAGATTGGTACTATGGCATACAAATTGGATCTTCCTGCTTCTTCACGAGTGCATCCAATTTTCCATGGTTCATGCTTAAAGAAGGTTTTAGGTGAAAATATTCCAATTCAAAAAATATTTCCAGAACTTGATGAGGAAGGAAAAATAATATTGGAACCTGAAGCGGTGATGGAAACCAGAACTCGACAACGACAGAATCAATCAATTTCAGAGTATCTCATCAAGTGGAAGAACTTACCCAATGAAGATTCCACATGGGAGGATGAGAATTTTATACAGAAGCACTCAAATCTACTCATGCGTTGAGGACAATGCTCTTTTGAAGGAGAGGGGCATGTTAGGTCCCTATATTACTAGTATAGTCCCTTCTTGTTGTTAGTGTAACCCCCTTATTGTTATGATTGTACCCTTGTAACCCCCATATTGTTATTATTGTGCCCTTAAATTATTATTGTTGGGTTAGCTAGGATTACATTATGGCCCTATGGGCTCCTATATATAGAAAGGAGGTTTTTTAATTTGTATCATCCAAGAATTGTTCATTCATTTAATGTATTGGAGGTTGCCCCCTTGAAGTGGCTTATTTCTAAGGTGTTGATATCTCTTTTCTTGTATTTCTGGAGTTGGTTTCACAACATTACAACCCTTCATATCATCTTCAGCCATTCAACCAACCATTCCAATAGTATGTTCCACAAGAACCTCAGTGGAACGGTCCATCCCAAGGGTGGAGGCCTGAAGAAAATCAACCACCTGCTCTAATAACTCCACCCCAACCTCAACCTCAAATTACTCATGTTGCTCCACCTAGGCTACCCCAAATACCTACACAACCCAATCCAAAACTGAAAAACAGAAAGGAACACCAGGCTCCCAGTGGAGAAACATCCTATCCAAGTTATGTTGTAAAGATACAGGAGGTTAATCTCAGGTCAGGAATATTACTTATAGAAAACCATTCTCCATCCCCAACCGTGGAGGTTGAGGAGGAAAAGGAAGAAGGTAAAACTCAGATCCAACAACCTCCTTTTCCTCAGCTCTTGATCCACCCTAATCATCACACCTGAGAGGAGACTGAATTCCTAAGGGAATTGGAAATTTTGTGTGTAAAGATACCACTTATCTAGGCCATTAAGGATGTTCCTATCTACAATAGACTCATAAAAGAAAACTTATTCAAGAAACCTAGGATAAGGAAGATAGATACCCCCACCATCAATGTGGTAGGACAACTGTCTGACCTAATGTTGGGAAGGGTGATATTTCCAAAGCACCTGGACCCTGGTAGTCCAGTCATTGATGTGAATATAAATGGTGTGATCACCCCAACACTCTGATTTATATAGAGGCCACCATCAATGTCATGACCAAGGAAACTATGTTGAAACTTAATCTCCAGAGGCCTTTGAGGAAAACCACAACAGTTCTGCAATTCACATATCAATCCATGGTAACTCTGGAAGGAATTGTTGAGGATGTTATGGTTACCATTGACTCTTTAAAGTATCCTATAAATTTCCTAGTCCTGTAAACAAAAAAAAAATTAATGGTTATCCTCTCATCTTAGGGAGACCTTGGTTAGCCACTATAGATGCTTATATTATTTTTCGGGCCAGAAACATGACTATCAAAAATGGGCCTTTGTCTAAACAGCTACTATTATATCCTCTATCCCAGCCTTCCATTTATCATGATCTCCCTATATGTTTCGAGGATGAATAAGATGAGTTATATAAAATTTCCCCTATGTGTACCATATATGCTATTCTTAGAGGGGCGCAGCTTGATGACAATTCACTCATCGACCATGCCATTCAAAACCAGTCCTCCACTAACATTCCTCTTGAAACTGTAGTCAAAGAGACTAAAATCCAACTTTGGATTGAAGTGCACTCAGTTGAGTCAACCTATGAAACCACCAAGGCTATTGAGCTTGGCCCTCTATATCTCTAAAAATCAACCCAAACCTCTCAAATGAAGAAGAGAAGCAGCTATGCCAACTTTCGACATAAAATCTTGAAGCATTTTCTTGGGATTACAACGACATGAAAGGGGTGCATCCTTTAGTATGCAGACATCACATTTACATCAAATAGGGATGCAAGCCTGTGGGATAACCCTAAAGAAGGATGAAGCTAGCTCTGAAGGACATAGTCAAAGAAGAGCTATAGAAACTATTAGATGCAGGGATCATATATCCTATATTTGACAGTGAGTGGGTATCTCCTCTTTTCCTAATCCCGAAGAAGAATGGGAAGTGGTGAGTTTGTTTTTATTATTAAGAACTTAAAAAATCCACCAAGAAATACTATTTCCCTTTTTCCTTTATAGACCAAGTCCTGGATGGACTTGCAAGGAATAAGTTATTTCCCTTCTTAGATGGGTTTAGTGGGTACAATAAAATTCAAATCAGCCCTAAAGACAAGGATAAGAATACTTTCACCTTCCCTTGTGGTACCTTTGCTTATATATTCCTACCCTTTGGGTTATGAAATGCCCCAGCTACCTTCCAAAGAGCTGTCATGAGCATCTTTTCTGAGTTAGTCCATGACTCTTTCGAAATCGACATGGATGATTTCACACCATATGGGGATGACTTCCAGGAATATCTCCCGATTTTGGGTAAAGTAATAATAAGGTGCATTGTGATGCATCTCTCCTTGAGCCTAGAAAAGTGTGAATTCCTGAAGAAAGCAGGGGTTCTATTAGGACACTCCATATCCCAAGCAGGAATACAGCTAGACCCGAACAAAATCACTATCATCAAAAGGGTACCTTCTCCTCAAAAGAAAAAAGATGTTAGGAGTTTCTTAGGCTTATCTGGTTACTATAGAAGGTTCATCAAAAATATCAGCAAGATGGCTTCGCCATTATTTGGGTTATTGGCCAAATATTTTGAGTTTTTTTGGTCTGGTCCTTGTGAAGATGCTTTCGAGCTCATTAAGGAAAATTTGACTATTTCCCCCATCCTTTGAGGTCCAAATTGTACTCTTCCTTTCCACGTCCACACTGATGCATCCGAAAAAACTGTAGGGGAAGCATTAGGAAAATTAGAGGACAAAATCCCTTATGCCATTTATTTCAGCAGCAAGAATTTGTCCAAGGCTGAACTGAATTATACTATTACTGAGAAGGAGATGTTAGCCATTATCTATGCTTTAAACAAATTCAGGAATTATGTAACTGGATATCAGACCTTTGTTCACACTGACCATGCATCCATTAAGTATTTAATGAACAAACTAGATGTTAATGCTAGAATAATTATATGGTTGTTACTTTTGTAGCAATTTGATTTGACTATTGTTGATAAACATGGAAAGGAGAATGTTGTTGCAGATTTTCTTTCCAGGTTAGCTCTCCCTGCAGGTGAAGAAAGAATGGTGGATGACGAGCTACCAGATGAGAATATATTTTCTATATCATCACTCTCACCAGGGTTTGCTAATATATCCAACTACTTGGTTGATGGGAGACTCCTTCCTAATCTTTAATTTAGGGAGAGGAGCATAATCATTAGGAAAAGAGCCCCTTTCACATGGATCGGGGGAAACATTTTAAATCTCTACCCTGATAAAATCCTTAGGAGATGTGTGAGGGAAGAATAAGTTTTTGATATCCTGTATGAATGTCATGACAGCCCATGTGGAGGCCACTTAAATGCAAAGAGAACTATTTACAAATTTTTGCAGGCAGGATACTATTGGCCTACCCTTCACCAAGATTCCAACAGATACACCAGCAGGTGTGACAAGTGCTAAAGGATGGGGAAACCCATGCAAAGGGATGAGATGCCTTTGCACCCTCATATGGCTCTTGATCCATTTGACAAGTGGGGAATGGAATTTTTTGGACCTATTGATCCACCATATGGACAAAAGAAGTATATAATAGTCTACATTGATTACCTGACAAAGTGGGCTGAAACAAAAGCAATAAGGGTAGAAACTTAGGATAAAGTAGTATAATTTCTGAGGGACAATGTGTTTTACAAGTTTGGATACCCCAGAGAAATAATTACTGATCAGGGAGCACAATTCACCTCTCACCTCATTGAGAATATTTTGAGGAAGCACAAGATTAAGCATAGAACTTCTACTTCCTATCACCCTCAGGGGAATGGCCAAGTAGAAGTAACTAACAAAGCTTTAGAGAGTATCCTCACCAAGGTTTTGAGCAGCAACAAAAAATATTGGGTAGACAGACTGGTAGAAGCTACTTGGGCCTAAACCACTACTTGGAAGACAACAACAAGATTCAATCCTTTTGAACTAGTTTATGGTAAGAAGGCTCTACTTTAAGTTGAATTTGAATTCAATACTTTAAAAATTATAGTTGAATTAAATCTAGATCTATCAAATGCCCAAAAAGAGAGTTTGCTACAACTAAATGGATTGGACGAGTTCAGAATGCAAGCACTTCTTCACACAAAGGTAGTTCATATGCAAAGGAAGGTTTGGCATGAAAATAAAAAAAAATAAAAAAAGACCTTACAAGAAGGATATTGGGCATTGTTTTATGATTTAAGGTTTAAAGATTTCGAAGGCAAGCTGATGACAAGATGGTTGGGATCTTACATAGTGGAAAAATGTTTTGATAATGGCGCAATTCAAATCAGAATCATAGATGAGGAAGGAATCCCCTTGCTTGTCAATGGTCACAGGCTTAAAATTTACAAGAAGCCTTTGTCAAGGGAAGAGTTCATAAATTCAATAAGCATAGAGGTCTATGTATTGGGAAAATCCATGGTTTCCCACACCTCCTTACTATATATATATATATATATATATATATATATATCCATGGGTGAAAACCTCTCTGAGGCACCCAAGGAAATATTGTGGGTTGAAAACCTCTATGGAGGCAGCTCACTTGCTCAAAAAAAAGAGAGAAAAAGAAAAAAAATAAGAAAAGAGAATAAATATCGATGGGTGAAAACATCTCTAAGGTGCCCAAGGAAAGTTTGTGGGTTGAAAACCTCCATGGAGGCAACCCACATTCTTTCAAAAAAAAAACAAAAAAACAAAAAATACATCTGCATATTTGTGTTTTCTGTGTTTGCTATTCTGCAGGTTATTAATGGTTTCCAGAAACACAGGGAAGCATTCATCTTCTTTTCCATTCTTCTATTTTACCATCCATCTCATCATTCACTCCATTCAATTCCAAAACTCATTCCATCACCTCCATACACCATATTCCTCCATTCCTGAGCACAATGTATGAAAAGGAAGAAAGCCAAAAACTGCTACAAAAATCAATAAGTTCCTTGAAAAATAAAGTTTTTCATGGACTACAAAGAAAAACAAGGACGAAAGCAGCATAACGGACTCCAGGAGAGTGATAGTGCCACCCATGGTATCTGCAGCACCCCCACGCAGCATCTACAATGGAAAGAAACAATAATAAATATCAACAAATCACTCAAAGAGTTTCTCATTTAACAAGTTGCACACTCGGAAAATAGGAAAATAAGGAAGAGCACACCATATAAGAGGCTTGTCTCCAAATTCCAGCTCCTGCAAATGCTTTGAAAACAACAGGTAAACTCAAGTATATCTTCTCTCCCCTTGCTATGCATCCATAATATCCAGAAAAAACTAAATTTGTAGACTTATATTTTAAGGGGTAGAAAGGTGGCCAGTTAGCTTGGCCACCATCATGAATTATTACTAGGGAGAACTGCAAAATCACGCCACCTGGGAATGCAAAAGAAAAATTAAATCAAGTAGAGTAGAGGAGAACGAGGTGAGGAAACACGTATTCCATCATTAACTAACAGAGAGAAGGAAATAATGGTCTCTAATGAAAACTGGAGCTGAGGCCGAGTTACATAAGTGCTCCAAAATTCGTTGCACAATCTAATAAAAAGAGATCCTATCTCATCCAAACCAGTGAACTAATAATTTTTTAGGGAAAGAGACCAAAGGGAGCTCATAGTACTGAGAGTGGGCTATGAATTTTAACAGCATGCAGCAGTAGAACAACATCACTAGAATTTGAGCCAGCTTTCGAAGTATATCACATATCAGACACAGTAGCAAGGGACCAAGGGAATATTTTATAGCAACCCAAACAACAAATAATTCTACTCCCAAATTTAGAGAAGACGAACCAAAAGAGGAACAAGAGGAACGAGAAGAAGGAAAGGAAGAGACAAAGGGCCAAGGAAAAACAAAAGAGATGTCAATAGAAGTCATATAGGTAGCAGAAAGTGAACAAGAAGTAGACTCACAGCACAACACCACATCCTCTCAAGGCAAAGAGAAAGTTTCCACCTTAGCTCCTCTGAGCACAAAGAGAAAAAGGCAGACCTATATGTATCTCAAAGCTAAAAAAAGTCAAAGGGTAAGTTAGAGAGAGCCATAAACTCCTCCCATGAGCTCGATTATCATTGAAGAATACCGAAGGGAGGAGGAAAGAATCGAAGAAAGAGTTCTTAAGGAAAAACTGTAGAAGGCATGGGAAAAGAATGTAGCATTGAAGGATAAATTACAACAAAAAGGGTAGCAAGTAGCCACCATGACAGACTTATACATAGAAGCCCTTCAACACATATTCCCTTCTGAATCATATGCTATGTACCTCAAGGAGAAATGGCTCTTATTTCAAATCAAAACTCTAGCCTCCCATGGATCCCTACCTTTACAATATTGTAGGAAATTCATGGATTTCTACAAGCAAGATAACATGGCTAATCAGGAAAAGATGGTAGAGTTTTATGTGCATAACCTTGTGTTTACAAATCTGGATACTTGGGACCCTAATCCTACAATGGGGGATATGCATTTGATGGCTTTAGTATCGTGGACGATGAATGAGGACACTAGAGCAAAAGAGATATGGACAGTCATGAGAAGAATAAATAGAGAACCCTTATGTATCAGACTATAATTTTTCAGCCCAAGGGGATTTAAATGTACCCTACCCTAGTTGAAAGCTACCTTCATGCTCAAAAATAGGTAATAGGCCACTTTGATGATGTTTCTAGGTAGATATAAGATGAGTGCATTATGGCCAGTGAGAGGAGATGGAAAAACCTCCCTCACAGCCTCAAGAACAGGGAGTACCATACTCCAGAAATACTAAGGGGTGCATTGGAAAGGGAACCATTATAAAAGAGGGCCATGCAGGCCAAAAAGATCCAATGGTTGGGACTAAAGCTCAACCAACCTTTGCTGCTGGGGATGAATGATGAAAATGACACAAATTCACAAGATAAAGAATGGGAGAATGTATAAAATAATAATGGTTTTTACCCCCTTGGGGAAACTCCCACACTTCTTCATCAAGAAATCAAGGGGGCAGTCAAAGTCTTAAAGGAAATGTAGGAGGAGGATTAGTTACTCAGAGGATGAGCAACGATTCAGTATGGGGGTGATGATGAGCTCCATCATTAGACATATTTGGAAGGGTTAATGGTCGCCTTTTTTCCTTCTTAGATCTCTTTTTCTTGAATTTTTATTATTATTTGGTTTTATGATGCTAGTATAGGTGGTGATTAAGTCTAACATACTCTGAGTGCGTAATATGAGGTTGAGTGCAGAAAATCATGAATTTTTAAGAATTTTTATAAGGATTTTATGATAAAGACTTAAAGGAGACAACAAGGAGAGATTATGGGGGGCTTGTCCACCCTCCTTAACTGTTAAAGGAAGCCAAAGGATTTGAAATATTCTCTCCAACAATTCGAATTCAGAAGGTAGCCGAAGGATCCCCAAGGATTCACTCCAACAATTCGAATTCCAGAGGCAGTCACGCAAATCAAAGAGGAGTGCAGCCAATCTTTGTTTACTTGGAGTCAAGTTGATTCAATCACCATTTTTCAAGGGAGTTTTTGGTATCTTCATTGTAGAATAAATAGAATAGAGATAGAGCTAGGAAGGGATCAATTCTAGTTGTAACTTTGTCGGAAGATAATGATCTTTTTATTAGTTTACTCAATGATAAAACTTTCATAAATGTATGAGGTTATTATTTTTTGAAGTGAGGAGACTGATTTCATTTTACTGATTTAAGTTTCAGAGAGCTAGGCTCGTGGGTTAGGGCCCAACCCATGTGCCTCATCTTCTCTGTTGTTACCATTATTTCCTTTCTACCATTTAGCTGAGTTTCTTTCCATCATTCAATTAGTTCTGCTTCGGATAACTTCATTGCTGCTTAGTATTTGCTTCCAGTTTGTTGTTGTAGTTTTCATTTTCTTGCGAGTAATAGAATAGAGGAACACTAAAAATCTATGGATCAAGACCCCCTTCTCATCTCTATCAATAGAGCTTGAGGAGGGTAAAACTTCCCACAAACCCAAGAACTGATTTCTGTTCAATGCTCTAAGATTAAATGTAGAGTTGCATTACCATTTTATAGTCTTCCTTTGCATGGTAATTTCACTCATTTTCCTGTTTCTCTGCACATAAGTTAGCATGTTGTTTGCATGAATAGGCATCAAAATCCCCAAAGAAATTATTGAGCTGAATTTTTCAGACTGCGATATTGCGATATCGCATATCGCAAATCGCAACATTTCCCTTTTCCCTTACGACTTACCGCAATTCCTGCATTGCAATCTTACTTCGCATATTTTCCATTTTTCCTCAAGACTTATAGTTTCCAAATGTCGACTGCAATATTTCGATCTCGCTCCACCACCGGTCCCACCAACACATCATCCGCCACATCGCACATCGCACTTTGCATCATTTAATTTTTTTTCCGTAAGACTTGACACTTCCAAACACCGATTGCGATATTGCGATCATGCTCCGCCACCAATCCCACCACTAGATCATCCGCTACATCGCATATCACACTTCACACCTTTTACCTTTTTCTTTTAAGAATTACCGCTATCCCTCTAACTTTGTGATACTGCGATTGCGATATTGCACTTTGGACTTCATAAATTTTACCACATCGCAAATCGTTCATTGTAATTTTTTATTTTTTTTGTTTACCACTCCCATCTATCGATTGTGATATTGTGATCATGCTCTGCCACTAGTCTCGCTACCACGTCACCCGTTGCAAATCACACTTCGCATAATTTTCCTTTTTCTTTTAAGACCTACCACTCTTTTTGTCGATTGTGATATTGCGATATCGCATATCGCAGATCACAAAATTTTCCCTTTTCACATTTCACAATTCTTCCCTTTCCGCATTTCACATTTCAAAATTCTTTCCTTTTCACATTTCTCATTTTGCATTTCGTAGTTCTTTACTTTTTGCATTTCCCATTTCGCAGTTCTTTCCTTTTGGCATGTCGCACGTCACATATTTTAGCCCGTCACACTTCACACTTCGCAAATTATTTCTCCATTGCATCTCCGCCATCACACTTTTCAAATTATTCCACTCCAAATCATTTTTTCACTATAATAAAGTTTTAATCAGGTTTAAACCCCCTCTTTCCACTTCTAAACCTTGTTTCACGCATTAAGGCCTCCATTAGCCTCTTTAGCATTTTTTTTCCTCCAAGCTGCAAATTTCAATCAGAATTAAGTCATGGATAGCTTAGCTGCATGGATAGAAGCATGGTAGATAGACCAGAGGATAAGTATAGTGCATTTAGCCATTTGGCCATATTAAGTGTTGTTTAGAATTAGTTTCCTTTCTGCCATTTATTTTTTTAGCAATTTAATTTAGTTTCCTTCCTTTCATTTCTTTTTAGCAATTTAATTTAGTTCATTTCATTCATTTCCTTTCTGCACATTAAATTAGTTTCATTTCCATCATTTCCTTTTTGCAAATTAAGTAGTTTCCTTTCTATCATTTCCTTCCAGAAATTTACTTTTTGTTTTTCATCATAGTTTAAGAAATAGAACCCTTTCATAAAGTAGAAGAGGATGAAATGAGAAGAATGCATCTATTGTGTATATATCACTGTCACCTCCAAGTTTGTATGAAACCCGGGTTGATAAATTAAAGTAGGGCAACCCCTGGGAGTTGCACCACTCTTGGTGCAATACCAGGGCTCACCACTTTTTGGCATCGTTGTCAGGGAGGTGTCTAGTCGATGCACACTATCACCTCCAAGTTTATACGAAGCCTAGGTTGATAAAGTAAAGTAGGGCAGCCCCTGGGAGTTACACCACTCTTGGTGCAATACTAGGGCTCACCACTTTTTTGCATCGTTATCGGGGAGGTGTCTAGTAGATGCTTTGATTTTGTTTTAGAATTATTATCTTATTTCTTTTATTTTCATGTCATTTCATAAATATTAAAAAATTACAAAAAGATCTAATTTCCATGCCTCATGGGAGTAGGAATACTTAAAGAAAAATCTTACCTAAAACCCCCACATCACCTCCTAGCCACCCTTCACTCTTCTTCAGTGGTAGTGAGATTGAAACCCCTATAGGAGAGCCTTCTGATTATTTTTAGGATCCTATTGGGGAAGAAGAAGAAGACCTTGTTTCAACTGAGGGACATGCTTCACCTATCTTAACCATGGTTGGGATCCAGAGAGCCTTTCCCATAAGAGAGGCAGATGGGGAAACTAAGATGAAAAACATTAGCCCCTCAGCTCTTCCACACTTTCATGGACTTAACTCTAAGGACCCTGACACATTCATGTTTGAATTTTTTTTTGTTTGTAGGACTTATGACTACACCTCTGATGATCATAAGTTGAAGTTATTCCCATCCACCTTTAAAGATGTAGCCTTGCGCTGGTTCATTGATCTGTCTGGGGACAACATCACTACCTGGGATAGATGGAAGAGACCTTCAACAGCAAATACAAAGACTATTATAAGTCCAATGAAACTAAGGATGCGATCTTTAGGATGACTTTAGGGCCAAATGAATCCTTAGAGGACTATGAAGAGAGGTTCCAATTGAACTATAAGAGAGCCAATTGTACTCTTGATCCCGACTCACTCAAAATTGTACTTCTTCGAGGGACCAGAGAAGAGATGATAGAAACCTTGAATATGCTATCAGGAGGAGATATATACCAAAAACCCTATGAAACAATCAAAATTGTCTTCCAGAACCACTCTAGGGCATTTAGGAAGAAAGGAAAAGCTAGCTAGATTACATCCAATACCCCTTCGTCTTCGACCTCCATCAAACATGAGATTGGAAACATGCTAGAGGAATTAAAGAGTGACATGATGCACACCTTTTATTTTCAAATGGACATAGTGCAGGTCAAAAGGAAGCAAGAGGAATCAGAGAGAGCCCTGGGAATACTTTGTCCTAGATGTACCTGGAAGCACCCAAGAAATGGATGTCCATTAAATGTCATAGAGGTTTTCTCAGTCAGTGAAGAGAATCTTTCCACAGAAAAGTGTCCTTCCTTACCTTGGCTTAAGGTTGTATATCAATGTGAGGAAGAAATTCTAGAGCAACTATGTTTCATCAACCAGAGAAGGCCTCAAGGCCCTCAGCCATATCAACAAGGTATGCAAGGTGCACCTTTCTCTTATTATCACAACAATCATAGCACACCCATGCAACCTTGGTACACCCCCACTCCCCCATCTTGGTCTACACCTCCTACTTGGCCTTACAACCCTTCATATCATCATCAACCATTCAACCAACCATTCCAACAGTATGTTCCGCAAAAACCTGAGTGGAACAGTCCATCCCAAGCATGGAGGCCTGAAGAAAATCAACCACCTACTCTAATAACTCCACCCCAACCTCAAGCTCAACTTACTCATGCTGCTCCACCTAGGCTACCCCAAATACCTACACAACCCAATCTGAAACTGAACAACAGACAGGAACACCAGGCTCCCAATGGAGAAACATCCTATCCAGGTTATGTTGTAGAGATACAAGAGGTTAATCTCAGGTCAAGAAGAGTACTTATAGACAACCATCCTCCATCCTCACCTATGGAGGTTGAAGAGGAAAAGGAAGAAAGTAACACTTAGATCCAACAACCTCCTTTTCCTAAACGCTTGATCCAACCTAGTAAGCACACTTGAGAGGAGACTGAACTCCTAGAGGAATTGGAAAATTTGTGTGTAAAGATACCACTTATTTATGCCATTAAGGATATCCCTATCTACAATATGCTCATCAAAGAAAAGTGCTTCAAGGAACATGAGAGAATGAAGAGAGATACCCCCACCATCAATGTGGTAGGACAACTGTCTAACCTAATGCTGGGAAGGGTGATATTTCCAAAGTACCTTGACCCTGGTAGTCCAGTTGTTGATGTGCATATAAATGGTGTCATCATCCACAACACTATGATTGATCTAGGGGATGCCATCAATGTCATGACCAAGGAAAATTTTTTGAAACTTCATCTCCAAGGAAGTTTGAGGAAAACCACAACAGTTCTGCAACTCGCAGATCATTCCATGCTAAATCCATAAGGAATTGTTGAGAATGTTATGGTTATCATTAACTCTTTGGATTATCCTACATATTTCCTGGTCATACAACCAAAAAAAAAAGTTTAGTGGTTATCCTCTCATCGTAGGGAGACCTTGGTTAGCCTCTACAGATGCTTATATTAGTTCTCGGGTCAGAGAAATGACTATAAAAAATGGGCCTTTGTCTAAACAGCTAGTGTTATATCCTTCAGCCCAACCTTCCATTGATCATGATCCCCCTATATGTTTGGAGGATGAAGAATATGAGTTATATAACACTACCCCTATGTGTACCATAGATGCTATTCTTAAATGGGGGCAACTTGATGAAGATGAACTCATCGACCATGAAATTCAAAACTAGTCCTCCATTAACATTCCTCTCGAAAATGTAGTCAAACAGTCTGAAAGCCAACCTTAGATTGAAGTGCACTCATTTGAGTCAACCTTTGAAACCACCAAGGATATTGATTTTGGCCCATCCAGATCTCTGAAAATCAACCCAAACCTCTCAAATGAAGAATAGAAGCAGCTATGACAAGTTTTGAAAAAAAATCTTGAAGCATTTTCATGGGATTACAAGGACATAAAAGGGGTGCATACTTCAGTATGCAGACATCACATTTACATAAAATATGGATGCAAGGCTGTGAGACAACCCCAAAGAAGGATGGACCCATCTCTGAAGGACATAGTCAAAGAAGAGTTGCATAAAATATTTGATGCAGGGTTCATATATCTTATATCCGACAGTGAGTGGGTATCTCCTCTTGTCCTAGTCCCGAAGAATAATGGAAGTGTCAAATTTGTGTTGATTATCGAGAACTTAACAAAGCCACCAAGAAAGACCATTTCCATTTTCCCTTTATAGACCAAGTCATGGATGGAATTGAGGGGAAGAAGTTATTTTCCTTCGTATATGGGTTGAGTGGGTACAATCAAATTCAAATCAACCTTAAGACCAGGATAAGACTACTTTCACCTGCCCTTGGGGTACCTTTTCTTAGAGAGTCCTACCCTTTGGGTTTTTCAATGCCCATTCTACCTTCCAAAGAGCTATCCTGAGAATATTTTTTGAGTTATTCCATGACTCTGTCGAATTCTACATGAATGATTTCACACCATATGGGGATGAACTCCAGGAAGCTCCTGCCAATTTAGGTAAAGTACTAAGAAGGTGAATTGAGATGCATGTCCCCTTAAGCCTAGAAAAGTATAAATTCCTGAGGAAAGTAGGGGTTGTATTAGGACATTCCATATCCCAAGCAGGAATAAAGGTTGACCCAAATAAAATAAATATCATCAAAAGGGTATCTACTCCTCAAAATCAGAAATATGTTAAGATTTTCTTAGGCCTACTTGGTTATTATAGAAGGTTAATGAAAGATTTTAGCAGGATGGCTTCGCCATTATTTGGGCTATTGGCCAAAGTTTCTGAGTTTATTTTATCTGGTCCTTGTCAAGAGGCTTTCGAGCTCATTAAGGAAAATTTGACTACTTCCCCCATCCTCCGAGGTCCAAATTGGACTCTACCTTTCCACATCCATGCTGATGCAGCCAACAAAGTTGTAGGGGTAGCATTAGGAGAATTAGAGGACAAAATTTCTTATGCCATTTATTTCAGTAGCAAGAATTTTTCGAAGGCTGAACTAAATTATACTGTTACTGAGAAGGAGATTTTAGCCATCGTCCATGATTTGAACAAATTCAAGCATTATGTAATTAGATATCAGACCTTTGTTCTCACTGACCATATAACCATCAAGTATTTAATGAAAAAACTAGATGTTAATGCTAGGATAATTATATGGTTGTTACTTTTGCAGCAATTTTATTTGGCTATTGTTGATAAGCCTAGAAAGGAGAATGTTGTTGCAGGTTTTTTTCCAAGTTAGCTTTCCCTACAGGTGAAGAAGGAATTGCGGATGACCAGCTACCAGATGAGAATCTCTTTGCTATATTAGCACTCTCACCATGGTTTTCTGATATAGAAAACTACTTGGTTGTTGGGTGACTCCATCCTAATATTCCTTTTAGAGAGAGGAGCTGAATCATCAGAAAAAACACCCCTTTCACATGGATTATGGGAAACTCTCTTAAGCTTGGCCCTGATCAAATCCTAAGAAGATGTGTGAGGGACAAAGAATTTTTTGGTATGAATTCTGAATGTCATGACAACCCATTTGGAGGCCACTTTACTGCAAAGAGAACTGCTTAAAATTTTTTCCAGGTAGGATACTATTGGCCTACCCTTCACCAAGATTCCAGAAGATACACCAACAGGTGTGACCAGTGCTAAAGGATGGGGAAACCCACACAAATGGATGAGAGGTCTTTGCACCCTTAGGTGTCTTTTCAGCCATTTGACAAGTGGGGCATGGACTTTGTTGGACCTATCGATCCACCATCTGAACAAAAGAACTATATCATAGTATTCATTGATTACCTGACAAAGTGGGCTGAAAAAAAATTAGTGAGGGTAGGAACCGAGCATAAAGTAGCATAATTTCCAAGGGAGAATGTGCTTTAAAATTTTTGATATCCCAGAGAAATAGTCACTGATCAAGGAGCACATTTCACCTCTCACCTCATTCAGAATATTTTGAGGAAGCACACTATTATGCATAAAAATTCTACTTCCTATCACCCTCAGGTGAATGGCCAACTAGAAGTAACTAATAGAGCTTTCGAGAGAATCCTCACCAAGGTTGTGAGCAGAGGAAAAAATATTGGGCAGATAGATTGGTAGAAGCTACTTGGGCCTACAACACTAATTGGAAGACAACAACAAGATTAACTGCTTATGAACTTGTCTATGGTGAGAAGGCTCTACTTTTAGTTGAATTTGAATTCAATACTTTAAGAATGGAAGATAAATTAAATATAGATCTATAAAATGCCCAAAAAGAGAGGTTTTTGCAAATAAATGGATTGGATGAGTTCAGAATGTAAGCACTTCTTCACACAGAGGTAGTTCAGCTGCAAATGAAGGTCTGGCATGACAAGAAAATTAAACAAAATACCTTCCAAGAAGGATATTGGGTGATGTTGTATGATTCAGGGTTTAAATATTTCAAAGGCAAGATGATGACAAGATGGTTGGGACCTTAAACAGTGGAAAAATGTTTTGATAATGGCGCAGTTCAAAAGAGAACCATAGATGAGGAAGGAATCCCATTGCTTGTCAATGGTCACAGGCTTAAAATTTACAAGAATCATTTGTCAAGGGCATAGTTCATAAATTCAATAAGAAGAGAGTTGTATGTGATGGGAAACTCCATGGTTTCCAACACCTCCATAAAAAAAAGAGAGAAAAAAGAAAAAAATAAGAAAAGAGAATAAAGATCCATGGGTGAAAACCTCTCTGAGGTTCCCAAGGAAATTTTGTGGGTTGAAAACCTCCATGGATGCAACCAAATTTCTTTAAAAAGAAAAAAACCAAAAACCAAAAACAAAAAATACATTTTCATCTTTGTGTTTTCTGTGTTTGTTGTTCTGCAAGTTATTAATGGTTTCTGGAAACAGAGGGAAGCATTCATCTTCATTTCCCTTCTTCTATTTTACCATCCATCTCATAATTCACTCCATTCATTTCCATGAATCCTTCCATCACCTCCATACACCATGTTCCTCCATTCCTAAGCACAATGTAGTAAAAGGAAGCAAGCCACAAACTTCTACAAACATTAGGAAGTTCCTTCAAAAATAAAGTTGTTCATGGATTGCAAAGCAAAACAAGAAAGAAAGTTGCATAACAGACTCTAGGAGAGCAAGAGTTCCACCCATGGCATCTGGATCATGCCAACGCAGCATATATAATGGGAAGAAATAGCAAGAAAGATCTGTAGCTCACTCAAATATTTTCTCATTCAACATGTTGCACACTCATAAAACAAGGAAATAAGGAAGAACGCAACATATAAGAGGCTTGTCTCAAAATTCCATTTCCTGCAAATGCCTTGAAAACAATAGGTAAACTCAGGTATAGTTTCTCACCCCTTTCTATGCATCCATAATAGCTAGAAATAACTAAATTTTTAGACTTAGGGTTTAAGGGGCAGAAAGGTGGCCAGTTATCTTGGCCACCATCATGAAGTATGAATAGGGAGAACTGAAAAATCATGCCACCTGGGCATGCAAAAGAAAATTTAAATCAAGTGGAGTAGAGGAGCATGAGGGAAGGAAACATGCAGTCCATCATGAATTAATAGAGAGAAGGAAACAAAGGTCTCTAACAAAAACTGGAGCTGAGGCTGAGTTACATAAGCGCTCCAAAATTAGTTGCGCAATCTAATAAAAAGATATCCCCTCTCATCCAAACCATTGAATTCAGAACTTTTGAGGGAAAGAGACCGAAAAGAGCTTGCAGCACAACAGTACTGAGAATGGGCTGCATATTTGAACAACGTGTAGTAGTATAACAACATCACCAGCAGTTGAGCCAGCTTTCAAAGTATACCGCATATCAAACATAGTAGCAAAGGACCAACGGAAGGTTTTATAACAATGCAAACAATGCAAAATTCTACTCCTAACCTTAGAGAAGAATAATGAGAAAAGGAACAAGAAGAACTAGAAGAAGGAGAGGAAGAGACAAAGGGCCAAGGAAAAATAGAAGAGATGGAAATAAAAGTCATAGAGGTAGAAAAAAGTGAGCAAGAAGCAGACTCACAACGCAACACCACATCCTCTCGAGGAAAAGAGGTAGTTTCCACCTTAGCTCCTCTTAGCGCAAAGAGAAAAAGGTAGACCTGTATGTATTTGAGAGCTGAAAAAAGTCAGAGGATAAGTCAGAGAGAGCTATAAACTCCTCCCATGAGCTCGATCATCATTGAAGAATCACCAAGGGAGGAGGGAAGAATCGAAGAAATAGTTCTAAAGGATCAGCTACAGAAGGCATGGGCAGAGAATGTAGCAGTGAAGGAGTAATTGCAGCAAAAAGTTCAACAAGTAGCCACCATGGCAGACTTATGCATAGAAGCCCTTCAACACAGATTCCCTTCTGACTCATATGTTGTGTACCTCAAGGCGCAATGGCTCCTATTTAAAATCAAAACTCTAGCCTCCTATGGATCGCTACCTCTCCAAGATAGTAGGTAATTCATGGATTTATACAAGCAAGCTAACATGGTTGATTAGGCATAACCTTATGCTGACAAATATGGATACTTGGGACCCCAATCCTAAAATGGTGGATATGAATTTGATGACTTTAGTATCATGGATGATGATGACGACACTAGAGAAAAAGAGATATGGACAGTCATGAGAAGAAGAAATAGAGAACCATTACATAAAATACTGGAATTGTCTAGCCCAAGAGGAGTCATCCTTAACTGTCGAGAGATTGAAAGGGAACCTACACTAGTTGAAAGCTACCTTCAGACTCAAACACAGGTAATAGTCCACTTTGATGATGTTTCTAGGAAGATAGAAGATGAGTGCATTATGGCCAACCAGAGGAGATAGAATAGGATCGCTTACAACCTCAAGAACAGGGATTACCATACTCCAGAAAGACTCAGGAGTGCATTTGAAAGGGCACCATTATACAGGAGGGCCATACAGGCCAAAAATATCCAATGGTTGGGACTAAAGCTCAGTCCACCTTTGCTGCTAGGGCTGAATGATGAAAATTAAATAGATGCACAAGATAGATAATGGGAGAATGCATAAAATAATAATGGTTTTTACCCCCTTGGGAAAACTCCCACACTTCTTCCTTAGGAAATCAGGGGGGATGTCAAAGCCTTAAAGGAAATGCAGGAGGAGGATTAGTTGCTTAGAGGATGAGCAACCATTTAGTAAGGGGGTGATGATGAGCTCCATCATTAGACATATTTGGAGGGGTTAATGGTCACCTTTTTTCCTTCTTAGATCTATTTTTCTTGCATTTTTATTATTATTTGGTTTTATGATGCTAGTATAGGTGGTGATTAAGGATAACATACTCTGAGTGCCCAATATGAGGTTGAGTGAAGAAAATAATGAATTTTTAAGCATTTTTATAAGGATTTTATCATAAAGACTTGGAAGAGACAGCAAGGAGAAATTATGGGAGGCTTGCCCACCCTCCTTAACTCTCAAAGGTAGCCAAAGGATCCCAAAGATTCTCTCCAAGAATTCAAATTTCAAAGGCAGCCGAAGGATCCCAAAGGATTCTCTCTAGCAATTCGAATTCTAGAGGCAACCAAGAAACTCAAAGAGGAGTGCATGCAATCTTTGTTTACTTGGAGTCAAGTGGATTCAATCACAATTTTATTAGGGAGCTATTGGTTTTTTCCCTATATAATAATTATAATAGAGATAGAGCTAGGAAGGGGTCGATTCTGTTTGGAAATTTGTTGCAAGATATTGAGGTTTTTATTAGTGTACTCAATGATCAAAATTTTAGAAGTGTATGATGTTATTCTTTTTTGAAATGAGCAGAATTATTTCATTTTGTTGATTTAAGTTTCAGAGAGCTAGGATCTGGGTTAGGGCCCAATAAATGTGCCTCAGCTTCTCTGCTATTACCATTATTTCTATTCTGCCATTTAGTTGAGTTTCTTTTCATCGTTCAATTAGTTCTGCTTTGGATAGTTTCATTGTTGCTTAGTATTTTCTTCCAGTTTGCTGCTATAGTTTTCATTTTCTTGCGAGTAAGAATCGAGGAAAATTAAAATTTTGTCGATTAAGACCCCCTTCTCATCTCTTTCAATAGAGCTTAAGGAGGGTAAACCTTCCCATAGACCAAAAAACTGATTTCTGTTTACTATTCTAAGATTAAAAGTAGAGTTGCATTACCATTTTCCAGTCTTCCTTTGCACAGTACTTTCACACATTTTTTTGTTTCTTTCCACATAAGTTAGTAGGTTTCTTGTATGAATAGGCATCAAAATCCCCAGCAAAATTATCCAGTCGTTCCGCTTTATTTTCCTGTCCCTATCCATCTCCGAGTTATGCCTCTGAACCTTGCTTTTATGCCTCCATTCCCTCTTTTTTTTCGCTTACTTTAACTACTGCACCCACCTTTTATTCCCCAAAAAACTTAAACCCTTCAGCCCACCTCATTCCTTTATTTTATCATTCACAATTTCCTTACCCATTTCTAACGAAAAACGCTTGAAAAAAATTGGAATCTAACTTTCCACCTGTGTTCCTTGAATCTCCCGCTACTTTACATCGCAATTTGTAAATCACAACTTTTCCCCTTTTCCCTTAACACTTACTGCATGTTTTTTCTGATTGAGATATTGCGATATTGCATATTGGAAATATTTCCATTTTCCCTTATGACTTACTGAAATTCCCTCATTGCAATCACACTTCACACCTTCTCTCCTTTTCCTTAATACTTATCGTTTCCAAATGCCAATTGTGATACTGCAATCGTGCTCCACCGCCGGTCCCACCGCCACATCATCTGTCCCATTGCACCTAGCACTTCACATCATTTTCCTTATTTTTTCTTAAGAGTTATTGCTTCTAAATGCCAATTGTGCTATTTTTATCGTGCTTTGCAGCCTATCCCACCATCACATCATCATCCGCATCGCATATCGCACTTCGCACCTTTTACCTTTTTCTTTTAAGACTTACTGCTATCCCTCTAACATTGTGATATTCCAATTACGATATCACACTTCGCACTTCACAAATTTTACCACATTGTAAATTTCCCATTGCAACTTTTTCCCATTTACCACTCCTATCTACTGATTGCAATATTACAATCGCGCTCACTACCAGTCCCACTGCCACATCATCCATTTTAAATCGCACTTTGTGTCGCTTTCCTTTTTCTTTTAAGACCTACTACTTTTTTTTTCCAATTGCGATATTGTGATATCGCATATTTCATATTGCAAACATTTCCCTTTTCGCATTTCACATTTGCAATTAGTTCCTTTTTTCATTTCGCAATTCGCAATTCTCTCATTTTCACATTTCATAGTTCTTTCCTCTTTGCATTTTGCATTTCGCAGTTCTTTCCTTTTTTCATTTCGCATGTCGCAACTTTTATCCCATCGCACTTTGAAACATTTTTCTCCATTGCATCTCCACTTTCCACTTCTAAGCCTTGTTTCATTCATTAAACCGTCCATTAGCCTCTTTAGCCATTTTTCCCCTCCAAGCTGCAAATCAACACATGTCCAATAAGAATTAATTCATGGATAGATTATATGCGTGGATAGAAGCATGGTAGATAGACCAGAGAATAAGTGGAGTGCGTTTAGCCATTTGGTCAAATTAAGTGTGGTTTAGAATTAGTTTCCTTTCTGCCATTTATTTTCAAAAATTTAATTTAGTTTCCTTCCTATCATTTCTTTTCAGCAATTTAATTTAGTTTCTTTCTGCCATTTCCTTTCTACACATTAAATTAGTTTCATTTCCATCATTTCCTTTCTATAAATTAAGTAGTTTCCTTTCTGTCATTTCCTTCCAGCAATTTACTTTTCGTTTTTTATCATAGTTTAAGAAATAACACCCTTTCGTAAAGCAGAAGAGTATGACATGAACATATTGCATCTGATGTGTATATAGCACTATCACCTCCAAGTTTGTATGAACCCGGGTTGATAAAGTAAAGTAGGGAAGCCCCTGGGAGTTGTAGCATTCTTGGTGCAATACGAGGGCTCACCACTTTTTGGCGCTGTTGTCAGGGAGGTGTCTAATAGATGCTTTCATTTGATTAAATACAAAAATATATGATTTTTATGCCTCGTAGAAGTAGGAATACTCAAAGACAAATCTTACCTAAAACCCCCACATCACCTCCTAGCCACCCTTCACTCTTCTTCACTGGCAATTAGATTGAACCCCCTATACGAGAGCCTTTTGATTATTTTTAGGATCCTATTGGGGAAGAAGAAGAAGACCTTGTTTCAACTGAGGGACCTACTTCACCTATCTTAACCATGGCTGGGATCTAGAGAGCCTTTCCCATAAGAGAATCATATGGGGACACTAATATGAAAAACATCATCCCCTTAGCTCTTCCACACTTTCATGGACTTACCTCTGAGGACCTTGACACATTCATGTTTGAATTTGTTGTTGTTTTTGTAGGACTTATGACTACACCTCTAATGATTAAAATTTGAAGTTATTCCCATCCACCCTTAAGGATACAGCCTTGTGCTAGTTCATGGGGCTGCCTAGGGATAGCATCACTACCTGCGCACAGATGGAAGAGACCTTCAACAGCAAAAAAAATACTACTTTAGGTACAAGGAAACTAAGGATGATATATTTAGGATGAATCTAGGGTCAGATGAATCCTTAGAGGACTATGAAGAGAGGTTTCAATTGAACTATAAGAGAGCCAATTGTACTCATGATCCCGACGCACTTAAAATTGTAATTCTTCAATGGATCATAAAAGAGATGATAGAAACCTTGAATCTTCTATCAGGTGGAGATATCTACCAACAACCCTATGAAACAATCAAAAAATTCTTCCAAAACCATTCTAGGGAATTTAGGAAGAAGGGAATAGCTAACTAGAGTAGAACCAATACCCCTTCCTCTTCCACCTCCATCAAACATGAGATTGGAAACATGCTAGAGGACTTCAAGAGTGACATGTGGCACACCTTTGTTTTGCAAATGGACACAATGTATTTCAAAAGGAAGCAAGAGGAAGCAGAGAGAGCCCTGGCCATATTTTTTCCTAGATGTACCCAAAAGCACCCAAGAAATGAATGTCAACTGAATGTCATAGAGGTTTGCTTAGTTTGTGAAGAGAATCATGCCATAGAAAAGTTTCCCTGCTTACCTGGGCTTAAGTTTGTATATCAAGGTGGGGAAGAAATTCCATAGAATCTATGTTTCAACAACCAAAGAAGGCCTCAATTCCCTCGACCATATAAACAAGGTATTCAAGGTGCGCCTTACTCTTATTATCACAAAAATTAGTGCACATGCATGCGACCTTGGTACACCCCCACTCCCCCATCCTGGTCTACACCTCCTACTTGGCCTTAAAACCCTTCATATCATCCTGATCTAGTCAACCAACCATTCCCAAAGTATGTTCCACAACAACCTTAGTGGAAGCGTCCATCACAAGGGTGGAGGCTTCAACAAAATCAACCACTTTCTCTAATGCCTCCACCCCAACCTCATCCTCAGCTTACTCATGCTGCTTCACCTAGGCTACCCCAAATACCTACACAGCCCAATCCAAACTCGAGCAATAGATAGGCATAGTAGGCTCCCAGTGGAGAAACATCATGTCCAGGTTATGTTGTGGGTATATAGGAGGTCAATCTCAGGCCGGGAGGAGTACTTCCAGACAACCATCCTCCGTCCCCACCTGTGGAAGTTGAGGAGGAAAATGAGGAAGGTAACACTCAGATCCAACAACCTCATTTTCTTGAGCACTTGACCCTAGAGGAGACTGAAATCCTGGGGGAATTGGAAAATTTGTGTGTAAATATACCACTTCTCCAGTCCATTAAGGATGTACCAATCTAAAATGGGCCGATCAAAGAAAATTTCTTCACGAAACCTAGGAGAAGGAAGAGAGATACCCCAACCATTATTGTGGTAGGACAATTGCAATGCTGGGAAGGGTGATATTTCCAAAGTACTTGGACCCTCATAGTCTAGTTGTTGATGTGCATATAAATGTGTCATCATCCCCAAAACTCTAATTATTCTAGGGGCTGGAATCAATGTCATGACCAAGGAAGCTATGTTGAAACTTAATCTCCAAGGGACTTTGAGAAAAACAACAACAATTCTACAATTCGCATCTTGGTCCACGATAATTCCGGAAGGAATTGTTGAGGATGTTATGGTTACCATTGACTCATGGTATTCTCCTACATATTTCCTGGTCCTACAACCAAAAACCAAGTTTAATGGTTATCCTCTCATCTTAGGAAGACCTTGGTTAGCCACTACAGATGCTTATATTAGTTGTCGAGTTGGAAACATAACTATAAAAAATGGGCCTTTGTCTAAACAACTAGTTTTATATCCTCCAGCCCAGCCTTCCATTGATCATGATCTCTCTATATCGTTGGAGGATGAAAAATATGAGTTATATAACACTATCCCTATGTGTACCATAGATGATATTCTTAGAGGGGGGAACTTGATGAAGATGAACTCATCGACCATGCCATTCAAAACCAGTCATCCACTAACATTCCTCTTGAAACCATAGTCGAAGAGTCTGAAATCCAACCTTGGATGGAAGAGCACTCAGTTGATTCAACCTATGAAACCACCAAGGCTATTGATTTTGGCCCATCCAGATCTATGAAAATAAACCTAAACCTCTCGAATGAAGAAGAGAAGCAGCCATGCCAAATTTTGAAAAAAAATATTGAAGCATTTTCTTAGGATTACAAGGACATGAAAAGGGTGCATCCTTCACTACATAGATATCACATTTACATCAAAGATGGATGCAAGCCTTTCAGACAACCCCAAAGAAGGATGAACCCAGCTTTGAAGGACATAGTCAAAGAAGAGTTGCAAAAACTATTGGATGCAGGGTTCATATATCCTATATCCAACAATGAGTGGGTATCTCCTCTTGTACTAGTCCAGAAGAAGAATGGGAAGTGGGAATTTTTTTTTGATTATTGATAACTTAACAAAGCCACCAAGAAAGACCATTTCCCTTTGCCTTTTATAGACCAAGTCTTGTATGGACTTGCGGGGAAGAATTTATTTTCCTTCTTAGATGGGTTCAATGTGTAAAATCATATTCAAATTAGATCTGAAGACCAGGATAAGAATACTTTCACCTACCCTTGGGGTACCTTTGCTTATAGAGTCCTACCCTTTGGGTTGTGCAATGACCCAGCTACCTTCCAAAGAGTTGTCCTAAGCATATTTTCTCAGTTAGTCTATGACTATGTCGAAATCTACATGGATGATTTCACACCATATCAAGATGACTTCGAGGAAGCTCTTTCAAATTTGGGTAAAGTACTAAGAAGGCTCTTTGAGATGCATCTCTCCTTGAGCCCAGAAAAGTGTGTATTTCTGAAGAAATCAGGGGTTGTATTAGGACACTCCATATCCCAAGCAGGAATATAGGTAGACCCAAAAAAAATCAATTTCATCAAAAGGGTACCTGCTCCTCAAAATAAGAAATATGTCAGAAGTTTCATAGGCTTAGTTGGTTATTATAGAAGGTTCATCAATGATTTTAGCAAGATGGATTTGCCATTATTTGGGTTATTGGCTAAAGATTCTGAGTTTATTTGGTCTGGTCCTTATTAAGAGGCTTTCGAGTTCATTAAGGAAAATTTTACTACTGCCCCCATCCTCCGAGGTCCAAATTGGACTCCGCCTTTCCACATCCACACGAATGCATCTGATAAAGTTGTAAGGGAAAACTTAGGACAATTAGAGTAAAAAATCCCTTATTCCATTTATTTCATTAGCAATAATTTGCCCAAGGCTGAACTGAATTATACTATTACTGAGAAGGAGATGTGAGCCGTCGTCCATGATTTGAACAAATTCAGGCATTATGTAACTAGATATAAGATCTTTTTTCACACTGACCACGCATCCATCAAGTATTTAATGAACAAACCAAATTTTAATGTTAGGATATTTAGATGGTTGTTACTTTTGCAACAATTTCATTTGACTATTGTTGATAAACCCGGAAAGTAAAATGTTGTTCCAGATTTTTTATCCAAGTTAGCTCTCCCTACAGGTGAAGAAGTAATGGTGGATGACTAGCTACCAGATGAGTATCTCTTTGCTATATCAGCACTTTCACAATGGTTTGTTGATATATCCAACTACTTGGTTGCTGGGAGACTCCCTCCTAATGTTTCATTCAGCGAGAGGAGCATAATCATCAGAAAAATAGCCCATTTCACCTGGATTGGGGAAAAAAATTTCAAGCTCAGCCCTAATCAAATCCTAGGAGATGTGTGGGGGAGGAAGAATTTTTTGATATCATCTCTAAATGTCATGAAAACCCATGTGGAGGCCACTTTGCTAAAAAGAGAACTGCTTAAAAATTTTTACAGGTAAGATACTATTGGCCTACCCTTCACAAAGATTCCAGAAGATACACCAGCAGGTGTGACTAGTTCTAAAGGATGGGAAAACCCATGCAAAGGGATGAGATTCATTTTCACCCTTAGGTGGCTCTTGATCCGTTTGACAAGTGGGGCATGGACTTTGTTGGACCTATCGATCCACCATCTGAACAAAAGAAGTATATCATAGTCTGCAATGATTACTTGACAAAGTGGGCTGAAACAAAAGCAGTGAGGGTAGCAACCAAGGATAAATTAGCAAAAATTATGAGGGAGAATGTGTTTTACAAGTTTGGATACCCTAGAGAAATAGTCACTAATCAGGGATCACAATTCACCTCTCACCTCATTGAGAAAATTTTGAGGAAGCACATGATTAAGCATAGAACTTCTACTGCCTATCACCCTCAGGCGAATGGCCAAGTAGAAGTAACCAACAAAGCTTTAGAGAGCATCCTCACCAAATTTGTGAGTAGCAGCAAAAAATATTGGGCAGATAGATTGGTAGAAGCTACTTGGGCCTACAACACTACTTGGATGACAACAATAGAATTCACTCCTTATGAACTAGTCTATGGTAAGAAGGCTCTACTATTAGTTGAGTTTTAATTTGATATTTTAAGAATGGTAGCTGAATTAAATCTAGATCTATGAAATGCCCAAAAAGAGAGGTTGTTGCAACTAAATGGATTGGATGAGTTCATAATGTAAGCTTCTTCACATGGAGGTATTTTAGCTATGAAGGAAGGTATGGCATGACAAGAACATAAAATAAAATACCTTCCAAGAAGGAGATTTGGCATTGTTGTATGATTCAAGGTTTAAATATTTCAAAGGAAATCTGATGACAAGATGGTTGGGACATTACATAGTGGAATTTTTTTTTTTGATAATGGGGTAGTTCAAATCAGAACCATAGATGAGGAAGGAATCCCCTTGCTTATAAATGGTCACATGCTTAAAATTTACAAGAAGCATTTTTCAAGGGAAGAGTTCATAAATTCAATAATCAAAGAGGTGTATGTGATGGGAAACTCCATGGTTTCCCACACGTCCAGCAAGAAAAAGAAAAAAAAGAAAAAAAGATCCATGGGTGAAAACCTCTCTGAGGCACCCAAGGCAAGCTTGTGGGTTGAAAACCTCGATGGAGGTAGATCACTTTCTCAAAAAGAAAAAAAGAGAAAAAGAAAAAAAATAAGAAACGAGAATAATAAAAATCCATGAGTAAAAACTTTTCTGAGGCGCCCAAGACAAGTTTGTGGGTTGAAAACCTCCATGGAAGCAGCCCACTTTCTTTCAAAGATAAATAAAAACAAAAACAAAAAATACATCTGTTACACCAATTTTTGATCATCTAACATGTTACTATTAGATGGACCAAAGTACACCATGTAAGACCAATTTTACCCTAAGTAAAATTTCTTTCACTATGAAAAATAACTTAGTAATCCTTCTTTATTAAGTTGTTTATGGTCTAAATAGGAAACCCCATTAGGAAATATTAAATAAATCCACATTTTTTTTATTTTCCTCAAGGAATAATTAGTTAAAAAACAATTTAATTAATATTCCTAGTCATATTTAACCCAAAATAAGAAAATTAATTAGATAAATCATTATTTATCTTATTGTTTTCTAGGAATAATTATTTAAACCTTATTTAACTAATATTCCTTGTTAAATTAGAATAAATAATTTATAAATAATTGAATAAAACATTATTTATTTGATTATTACTCAACCATATCCTCAAAATAATATATAAATCATTTATTTATTTATTATTTATAAATAAAGGGATTTGACCAAATTCAAATTTCTTTTCCCTCCAACAAATATAATAAAATATTCCGTAAAAGTTGGATATAAATTTGGTTAATAATATTTTAATTATGCACCAATATCTAGACTAACTCAATATTTTGTTATAAATAGAAGTGTTTTTCCATTCATTCACTACCTTTTGTTGCCTAAACATCAGTCTGGATCTATACTTTTGGTCTGACTTTGATCCTCGATTATTGTCATATTTTGCTACCATTTTTCTTGTGAGCTCCCTTTGAGTTCAATTTTTGTGTTGAACCCTTAGTTAAACTGAGAGGGGGGGTGAATCAGTTTAACACATTCATGGACATTTATAAATTTCCTTTAAACTTATTTACGACTTCATTTCATGATCAACTTAATATGTGCGCAATCTTAATATGTGAGCAGCAAGTATTAAATAGATTGGATAATGTAACATCAGTTTTAATATGTGAGCAACAAGTAGTAAGCAGATTAGAAACACCATATAAACACATAAACATTAAGCGCATAGACAACATATATAAGTGGAAACCCATTAGGGATAAAACCACATCTTATTATTGTTGTGATGCAAAGGCAAGCTCCAACTCCCTCTCACCACTAATTTTCTGCAGAATCCAACCTACAGGAGGCTCCTACCTCAATTCTGCAAGCTACAACTTGCAAGGAAGCTCCAAATCCCATCTATTTTCTGCAGGCTCCAACCTACAGGAGGCTCCTACCTCAGTCAGCTACAACTGACATCTATCACGCTACAACTTGATAGGGAAGCTCCAACTTCCTCACTCTTTCAAAAGAAAACACTTGCTGATTTACCTAGACATCAGCTCTGTTCTGTTCCTTCTTTTCTGATGTCCATCAGTCCTCATATTTTCCCTGTATCATCTCTACATCTTCTCAGATTCTCTATCAGCTCCTCCTTCTCTACCTCACTACTTCATTTCTGCATTCTCTAACATCTCTATTCATATCAATATGATATCATTTATGGAGTTCACCTCATGGCTGATTGCATTCCACAAAGAATTCAAAGTGAGCAGCCATGACTCTTTGACTTCTACCTTCTCATTTCTTTGTCCAGCTCATTCAGATGAATATAGAAATTTATACAAATTTCAGTTTTACAGTGGAGTTTTTTTTTCCTACCGGAGACTTTCCAATGCATCAAAAACAATATAAAATCAATTAAAAAATTTACATTCACATTTTCAGTTACATACATCAATTTCACTCAACCCTTTTTCTAGCCCTTGGCTTTGCTGGTTTTGTCTTTTTTGCTGTTTTCATGTAACTGTTCTGCATACCTCTGTTGTTCAATGTCTTTTTCAGTTCTACATATTCTCCTGCTTTCTATGCATGTACCCCTGTTTTTTCTTCAAATCTGGTATATTAAATTAATGCTGAAGCATTTCCATCAAAGATTAAAATCTATGTTATTGCTCAATAATGAAATTTCATTTAATTAGACATGCTCAAATTGGAAAACTCAGTTTTGGAAGCCCACCTTTAATGCACCTTGAAGTGGACGCGCAATATTTTAAATCTCTGATTTAAACCTTATAAATAAAACTCCTTTCAATCTTCATTGCGCAGAACCTAAGTTTAAAACCATAATCAACCCAATAGTATCTTTATAAGCGCCCCATATATTATATGCCCAAAGCTTACATTTTTTATATAACTATAATAGTGTCCAGCATACAAATTTGCTCCATACCTGGCAATCTAAAAAAATACCATATACTGAGACTTGTATATCTCAAATCTTAGATTTGAGATATTAGAACAGAATTCCCCCTGGTTTACGAAAACCATACAAAAACCCAGATCTCATTTCTGCTATGTGGAAGCCTTAATTTCTGCTTCAGTCTATGGTTAAAAACCATATGTTAACCCCATTTTATAAAAGAAACTGGACCAATGTTCGAACTTTGGGTTCAAACCCTTCTCATGACTATTCAAATTAGCATTTGAATAATCCAACTATTCCAAAGATATAACCTTCTTCCTATCTCATGGGAAATTCACATAAAACTTTGATTCATTATAATGGTCCACATCTATAACATTCTTGATATATGTTTGCCAATGCAAGGATTAACAAGCCCCATGCCATACTTTATCGTTCCCTTTTGTTCAAAGGTCTAACTCATTAACATTTAAATGTCAATTTAAACATACAAACCTTAACGCCCAACCTTGGCTAATTTTCACACGCCGGAAATACGACCCCACAGCAACTTAACATACCTTTCTTATCATGTATGCAACTCTGCTTGGATCCAATGATCCACCTACTCTCACGCTCCAACCATCCCTTAGGTGCACATCCGACGGCAATCACGTAATTAAATAACGTGAGTTTTAAATCTCATAAATTGCATGATGTAAGCGGGTTTTAAAAACCACTTATGGACACATGTCCTCTAGCGAGTGATATCTCATTTTCTTCACCCAAACTAATTACCATTTTTAATTTTTGTGAGACTGTTGGTTTAATCCTTGAAACCAATGTTACTATTCAGGTCACCGTTGACTCATATTTCCACACAAACACAATTCCATTTCTCCCTTAATTCCAACTTTTCTTCAATGCCATCAACATTCTATTCCGCCTCGCTTTCGTAGCTCCTTCGCTTTAGATTTATATGCGCCCACATTCGGAATCTCAACTGTGCCATCACAAACCTCAACATCTCTCGTCTTATTGCTATGACTCCATTCGATAGGTTTCTCCATTGTATTAACTTAGCATACCCTCACCCACGGCTTCGACTTAGGTTTCAATTTCTGCATCTTTGATTTACATTCGCCCTTCAGGCATACTTAATTCACCTTGTTCGATTCTGGATTCACGGTTCCGACCATTTCTTCATAATTCCTCTTTGTTACTTTGTTTCCTGTACAAGCCATATTCTACGCAGCCACAGCAAAAGTGCCACTCTGGTTTCATTCCAAATTTTTATTGGATTTCAAAAGGTTTGTAACAAGAGTTCGTGGACCTATCCCTGATTCTCCAATGCACGGTTTCTATAGTTTAAGTAACCCTACAATGCACTCCGGCATTTACTAACTGTGGATTCTAACTCAATAAATACAAAGCATCAACCGATCTCAACCCAGAATCTTGTTTTTCCATGCATTCATAACAAATTACGAATTTCTTATTAGAATTTCTCATATATACAGAATGTAATTAACTATTAAGTCAAAACTCAATCCCTCTGTTGCACCATCAATCCTTGCAGTGATCGATGACTCCAACTTCATCAAACTCCCTCACTAGATATATACGAACCCTTGTCCAATCAATTCAAATCACAATATCGACATTAGCTAACATCAATTTCTTCCATTATATATAGATAATCATTTAACCTCCCAAATTACAGAGTATTTAACCACACTATTTTCTACACAATTGCTTATTAAGTGCAAGCCATTCATACAGGAATCATGGAGATTCAACCTTCAAACCCTAGACTCACAAAATTCTATGCACACAGTTAATCATAGGGTTCCATCACACAGGGTTATACAATTTCTTATCAAAATTTGGAGCCCATTCACATAGCATTCAAATCAGATAAAAATCTTGAAATACTGAAGCAAACCCGTTCATATTTACAAATGAATTCACTTACAAACTGCTTGTCTTGGCCATATTTTCAGTTCGATGGCCCTCCTACTCTATCTCTACAGATCTCTAGCTCTCCTGGTCTATGCAGGTCTATGCAGGTCTATGCAGGTCTTCAACATCAATTGGTTTACAGGAACAAACCCTGTTTTTCCAGACTGAATCACTCACACACTTTGCCTTTCTAGATCTGTAGCTTTCTGCTTCAATTCCTTTATTTCATGTGCTGCCTCTCTGCTACTTTGCTTCTCTGCTACCTTTGCTTAATTCTTCTCCTTGCTTCTCTTTTGCCATATCCTCTGCCATCAATGAAAATATCTCCAACAGTCTCCCCCTTTGGCATTGATGGCAATACACTTCCTCTGCTCCTTGTTTTTCTTGCTTTTCCTCCCCCTTTGACATCAATGGAAAAGGGTTGCACATCTCCTAGTGTGGATTCTGTCTTTGCATTTCCTCTCTCTGAATTTTGTTTAGTCCTTCTTCTTGTTACTTTGTACCATGCTGCTCCAAACGGGTATACAAGAGTTGTTGAGAGAACACTTTTGAGAATTATTTGAGCTTGAATATAGACAATAAGTTTATACCATTCCAAAGTACAGACTCCTTGCACTTGTATAGAGTGTAGGTGATGATAGAACAACCATAGATAATCAAACTTATAGAATCAAAGATGCATCATAGGACCAAAGCTAAAATACTGAGAATGCTTCAAATATACTTTAGTCTCTAGAATGATCTTCATCAGAAATACATTTCTGTTGAGGATGGTTGTAGATGGAATATGTCTTCTTCTGCAATACACATCTGTAGTACAACATGTGTTCAATTGTGATGATTGCAATTTATATTTTATTGTTGTGGTTCACCTTTCCTTTCTGTTGGTGGTGCTATGAGCTCGGATGCTGATAAGAATATTACACTTAATAGATGAAAGGTCCTTGCTACTAATGTGATCAATGAATCATGCCAGAGTTTACAACATATTGTAAGATTAGATGATATCTTTCAATCTAAGAGACCAAATGAATTTAATTCTTGCACATTGTACTTTAAAAACAAACCCTTGAGGCTAGATACATTCAATGTATTGGTCAGTCTCACTTATCAGCCATGTAATTTATTTATGACAAAAAGGGGGTTATGTATGTCAATGATCACTCTCTCTTTAAAGGTGAGTTACCAACAAATCCTTTATGCTGAAGTATGTTTTTGATAAATCAATAACATAATTTTGAGCATTCAAGTGTAAAGTTAACATAGCTAGTCCTTCATGCTTTAGATGCTTTAACTGTTCTATCATGATGTTCTTCCACCAAAAAATATTCAAGATGTTTAATTGATATCTCAACAAATAGACTTCGCATGGTGTTATGAATAATCTTAAGAAAGAGGCCTTGAGGATATATGTACTGACTTCAGAAAGGCATGCAATTATATATAGAAATAGATATTGCTTCAATGCTCAATATAACTCTTTAAGTATAGGTAAAATAATGAACCTTTTTCCCTTTCATTGACCCTTTTATGCTTTAAAATGTAGATAACGTTGGGATACTACCTTGATGTACTTTTTCCATAATTCGTTGATCCTGAGGACCTGTACCAGACCATTGCTCCACTGATAACACTTGATATTCTACTGATGGGCATGATTCTTGTACCAAATACCCATTGATACTACTTTCACTTCAGCTCACACATGAACCCATAGTTAAAAAAACCTTCATATTTCTACTTTTGAGCTCTCCACTATTCTCAACAACAATCATCAATATACTGAATCTGATCTTGCCATCATTGACATTTTTCTTAGACTGTCATTCTGGTTTAAAGGATTTTCCCTGCATTTTCCTTTCTTGGACTGCTCCAAAATCATTTCTGCTTTATATACAAATCAACTATTCTAAAATAGAGATATTTGGGAAGACACCTTCTACTTCTTTACTTGGAATCTTCGTAGGAAGACCAGTCAAATATTTATCCCTCACTTAACTGCATTCCTCCAAGGGGAATTTTCATAGATGAATGATGTACTGATATAATGATGATAGGCTCTTCTCTTGCTCATCCTTCTTAATGTGATTCATTGTTAAATCTAGCAGTATGATGCACAATGTGATCATTACTTAATGTGCTAATGTCTTCTTAGCTTACATGTTGATGGCTGATGTTCTCTCTACCATCATGGCTGCTTGATGTCTTCTCTTCTTCCATCAATCTGTCAGCTATTGAATGCTTCTGATAATCTTCTTCCTATGTGGTTCTCTATTAGAGTAATTTTCCTTTCCCTTCCTGATCTTATAATTGTTTTCATTTCAAGGAGTTTTTCTTAAAATACTTTCATGGGGACTATTTATGAACTTCTCTCACCCTAGGATGTTGCTTCATATTTTTCACTGGTTGGATATTTGTGTTGCTTCCCAGAGTAGCTCCCCCTGAGGCTATGATTGATTCATTATGTTATTGAGGTAACAAGCTCCCCCTTTCTCTTTTCCTTCCATACTTTATTGGGGTTCTTCATAATGTCTGCACTTCTTTTTTATTCATAGTTTTGATTCCATCATCTATCTAGAGTTTTTTAAAGTAAATGGCAGATTACAGTCTTTTGCTTTGTGACCAAGATTGAGGCATGCATAACATCTTATTTTACTAAGGTACATTTGAGCTGATGTATAATACTTTGTTACCCTTTTTGAACACAATTTACATTCAACAGATTTATGTCCAAATTCATTACATGAATAACAGTAGCCATGAAAATTATTTGTGTACCTGGTGAGTGGTTGTCCTTTCCATTTGGTTGCTTGAGGTAGTCTTCTCATTTGCTGCATATGTTTTTGGTTAAATTTGATATTCCTTGTCTTACAATGTGCTGCAATATGTCCTAGTTTATGACATGAGAAAAATGTGATGTTTTTCATAGGAAGGAAGAACCTCCTTTTAAATCTTTCGAATTTGTTCAATTCATCCTTAGGAGCATATAAGACTTTAGCAGTTGATTGTTTCATCCTCTCATTCTCTATTATTTCATGTTGCTGCTTGATTCTATTTGTTTCTTTACAAATCATGTTCTTGCTGGCTTCTTCTTATGTATGAATCTTCTGAGCTGCTTCATTATCCTGTATAGCTTTTACAAACATGATATTCTTATTATCTTGTACCTTGGGCTTACTTATTTCTCCTTCATAGCCTATCCCAGTCTTTAAGAGAGGTGACCTTTGAGCATTTTGGATCTTGTCCAAATGTTCAGAGCTTTTCATTTGAGGTGTATTCATTAATAATTCTCTTTATGATTTTTCTAATTTATTTCTTAGGCTCACTACTTCTTCTTCCAATCTCACACATTCTTGAATTTTCTCTCTCATTTGTTGCAACAAAGTGTCTTCTATTTTCCTTTCTTCTTCAAGGTGTGTCTTCAAGCCAACAATTTCATTCTTATCTTCATATTATTTCTCATCACATATTTGCACCAATGTCTTCAGGTCTTTGTTTTCATTATTCAATCTTTATATTTTAGTCAAGGCCGTGTCAAGTTTGGATTTTTCCTCAACTGTAATTTCTTCGTGGTTCTTACTTCCATTCACACTAGCAGGTACCTCATTTGATTGACCTTTTTCCTTTTGAAAGGAATTTTTCTTCTTCTTCTGGTTTATCTTCTCCTTCTTGACATTACAGTCCCTAGTTTCTACTTCATGCATGAAATGCAATCTATCCCAGATTTATTTTGTAGAGGTTAGATCCATTATTAAATTAAGATCCTTGTTATGTAGACTGTTGTATATCACACATTTTGCCTTGGTATTCCTCTGTTGTTCTTGCACTGAGGGAGAGTCTGTGCAGTAACCATCACATACAAGTTTCCATACTTCAGGTTCATAAGCCATTAAATCTATTTTAACCTTATCTCTCCATTCAGGAAAGTTTGTTGTACTTAACACAGGAACATTTTTATAGTCCATGACTCAACCAGATCTCCTTCAAGCTATTAGGCTTACTCCAAAGGAGCCTACTCTGATACCAATTGTTGAACCCTTAGTTAAACTGAGAGGGGGGGTGAATCAGTTTAACACATTCATGGACTTTTAAAACTTTCCTTTAAACTTATTTACAACTTCATTTCATGATCAACTTAATATGTGAGCAACAAGTATTAAGCAGATTGGATAATGTAACAACAGTTTTAATATGTGAGAAGTAATTAGTAAGAAGATTAGAAACACCATATCAACACATAAACATCAAGCACATAGACAACAGATATAAGTGGAAACCCATAAGGGAGAAAACCACATCTTATTATTGTTGTGATGCAAAGGCAAGCTCCAACTCCCTCTCACCATTGATTTTCTACAGGCTTCAACCTACAGGAGGCTCTTACCTCAATTCTGCAAGCTACAACTTGCAAGGAAGCTCCAACTCCCATCTATTTTATGTAGGCTCCAACCTACAGAAGGATCCTACCTCAGTCAACTACAAATGACATCTATCAAGCTACAACTTGATAGGGAAGCTCCAACTTCCTCACTCTTTCAAAAGAAAAAACTTACTGATTTACCTAGATATTAGCTCTATTCAGTTCCTTCTTTTCTGCTGTCCATCAGTCCTCATATCTGCCCTGTATCATCTCTGCATCTTCTCAGATTCTCTATCAAATCCTCCGTCTTCTCTACCTCACTGGTTCATTTTTGCATTCTCTAACATCTCTATGCATATCAATATGATATCATTTATGGAGTTCACCTCATGGCTATTTTCATTCCACAGAGAATTCGAAGTGAACAGCCATGACTCTTTGACTTCTTCCTTCTCATTTCTTTGTCGAGCTCATTCAGATGAATATAGCAATTTATACAAATTTCAGTTTTACAGTGGAGTTTTGTTTTCCTACTGGAGACTTGCCAATGCATCACAAATAATATAAAATCAATTAAAACATTTACATTCACATTTTCAGTTACATACATCAATTTCACTCAACCCTTTTCTGGCCCTTGGCTTTACTGGGTCTTTTCTGCTGCTGTCATGTAACTGTTCTGCATACCTCTACTGTTCACTGTCTTTTTCACTTCTGCATATTCTCCTGCTTTCTATGCATGTACCCCTATTTTTTCTTCAAATATGGTAGTTTAAATTAATGCTGAAGATTTTCCATAAAAGATTAAAATCTTTGTTATTGCTCAATAATGCAATTTCATTTAATTGGACATGCTCAAATTGGCAAACTCAGCTTTGGAAGCCCACCTTTAATGCACCTTGAAGCATATCCGCAATATTTTAAATCTCTGATTTAAACCTTATAAATAAAACTCCTTTCAATCTTCATTTCCCAGAACCTAAGTTTAAAACCATAATCAACCCAATATTATCTTTATAAGTGCCCCATATATTATATGCGCAAAGTTTACCTTTTTCATATAACTATAATAGTGCCCAGCATACAACTTCGCTCCATACCTGGCAATCTAAACAAATACCATATACTGAGACTTCTATATCTCAAATCTTAGATTTGAGATATTAGAATAGAATTCCCCTTGGTTTATGAATTCCATACAAAAACCCAGATCTCATTTCTACTATGCGGAAGCCTTAATTTCTGCTTTATTCTATGGTTAAAACCCATATGTTATCCCCATTTTATAAAAGAAATTGGACCAATGTTCGAACTTTGGGTTCAAACCCTTCTCCTGACTATTCAAATTAACATTTGAATAATCCAACTATTCCAAAGTTATAACCTTCCTCCTATCTCATGGGAAATTCGCATAAATATTCGATTCATTATAATGTTCCACATCTATAACATTCTTCATATGTGTTTGCCAATGCGAGGATTAAGAAGCCTCATGACATACTTTATTGTTCCCTTTCGTTCAAAGGTCTAATTCATTAACATTTAAATGTCAATTTAAACATATAAACCTTAATGCCCAACCTTGGCTAATTTTCACACGCTGGAAGTCCGGCCCCACAACAACTTAACGTACCTTGATTATCGTGTACGCAACTCCACTTGGATCCAATGATCCACCTGCTCTCATGCTCCAACCATCCCTTGGGTGCACATCTGATGGTAATTGTGTAATTAAATGGCACGAGTTTTAAATCTCAGAAATTGCGCGATGTAAGTGGGTTTTAAAAACCACTTATGGTCACGCGTCCTCCACTGAGTGATATCGTTTTTTTTTCACCCAAACTAATTACCATTTTTAATTTGCACGATATTGTTGGTTTAATCCTCGAAACCATTGTTACTATTCAGGTCACCGTTGACTCATATTTCCACACAAATGCAATTCCATTGTTCCCTTAATTCCACCTTTTCTTCAATGCGATCAACATTCTATTCCGCCATGCTTTCGTAGCTCCTTCGCTTCAGATTTATATGAACCCACATTTAGAATCTCAACTGCGCCATCACAAACCTTGGCATCTCTCATCTTATTTCTATGACTCCATTCGATAGGTTTCTATGTGGTATTAACTTAGCATACCCTCACCCACGAATTTGACTTAGGTTTCAATTTCTTCATCTTCGATTTACATTCGCCCTTCACGCATACTCAATTCACCTTGTTCGATTTTGGCTTCATGGTTCTAATCGTTTCTTCACAATTCCGCTTCATTTCTTTGTTTCCTGTACAGACCATAGTCTATGCATCCATATAAAAAGTGCCACTCTGGTTTGGTTCCAAATTTTGAACGGATTTCAAAAGGTCTATAACAAGAGTTTGTGGACCTGTCCCTGATTCTCCAATGCATATTTTTTGTAGTTTAAGTAACCCTACAATGCACTCCGACATTTACTAACCGTGGATTCTAACTCACTTAATAAATACAGAGCATCAACTGATCTCAACCCAGACTCTTGTTTTTCCATGCATTCATAACAGATTACGAATTTCTCATTAGAATTTCTGATATATACAGAATGTACTTAAATATTAAGTCGAAACTCAATCCCTCTGTTGCACCATTGATCCTTGCAGTGATCAATGACTCCAACTTCATCAAAATCCCTCACTGGATATATACGAACCCTTATCCAATCAATTCAAAGAAAAATATCGACATTAGCTAACATATATTTCTTCCATTATATATAGAGCATCATTTAACCTCCCAAATTATAGAGTATTTCACCACATTGTTTTCTACACAATTGCTTATGAAGTGCAAGCCATTCATACAGGAATCACGGAGATTCAACCTTCAAACCCCAGACTCACAAAATTCTATGCACATAGTTAATCATAGAGTTCCATCACACAGGGTTATACAATTTCTTATTTAAATTTGGAGCCCATTCACACAACATTCAAATCAAATAAAACTCACGAAATACTGAAGCAAACCCGTTCATATTTACAAATGAATTCACTTACAAACTGCTAGTCTTGGCCAGATTTTTGGTTCGATGGCCCTCCTACTTTGTCTCTACAGATCTCTAGCTCTCCTGGTCTATGAAGGTCTATGTAGGTCTTCAACATCAATTGGTTTATAGGAACACACTCGGTTTGTCCAAACTTAATCACTCACACACTCTGCCTTTCGAGATCTGCAACTTTCTGCTTCAATTCCTTTGTTTCATCTGCTGCCTCTCTACTGCTTTGCTTCTCTATTTCATCTGCTTAATGTTGCTCCTTGCTTCTCTTTTCCCATCTCCTTTGCCATCAATGACAATATCTACAACATTTTGTCTATGTTTTCTTCACCATCAAGAGAGAGAGATCTTAGCTCTGAAGTGCTGAGGACTTACAAGAACCCATCCCATTGAGGGGGATTGGTAACATCTTTCTATTTTCCCTTCCCAGATGTCAAAAATACAAAAAATTATTTAAAAATATTCTTGTCTTGTCTATTGGATGCATGGAGCAACTCTTGCTTTTATTTATTGCTTAATTTATTTTACTGCATAGATCTATATTTTGTATCATTTATCTTGGTCAAGTAACTTCAGATATAAAGAAATTGGTAGCCATATTTGATGTTAGGGCTATTTTTTATGCACAGCTAAAGTGAGATTTTTCGTACACTTGTAATTAATATTCATACTAACAATTGGAAACTCCACAAGGTTTTACGATTATGAGCTCTGTCGTTTTTCAGATCCCTGCATGACCAGCTTCTTCAAACCCTAGGATTTCTCTTTAGCTTCTTGTTTTTATTTTATTGATGTTGTTTTGAACCTATAAAACCCTAAAATATTAAAAATTCTAACTTCTGTGTGTTTTCGTACCTATTACGCAGGTGATAGGCATCAGTCGCAGTTGAGACAGCAAATTTTTCTGAAACCTGCTCTCGAGAGTGCCGAAAGTGCATGTCACACTTTTTGGGCCAAAACCTGTGACCTGAACCAGCAAGACATAGAAAACAGGTCAAAACCTGCGACCTCTATAGAAAACAAGTGAGAAACTGCGGCTTGAACGTTTTGCAAGAATTTTTCTGAGATTTTTCTGGGTTTGTCTAGGCCTCTGTTCAGGGTTTTCTGACCTCTGTCTCTGCCCATTTTGGACCTATACTTGCTATATTTTACTCATAAAAGTGGGAACCTAGCCCCCTAGGGCTTCAATACCCTCCACCTTTCTAGGAGGAGTTTTAGCTGCAACAGGTCATGTGAAATTTCAGTGTGTTCAACCATTTTTCAGATCTGATCCCTTACCTTCAGATCCATTTCAGATTGGTTATTCATCCATCCAAAACACCTCCTTTTTGTTTTGTATGAGTATTCCTCTAGGGTCCCCTTTGTTTCCCTCCAGGTTGTAGCCTTTCGCCAACTCATTTGCAGTCATTTTCCCTCTAATATTTTGTTGCTTTCTACACCTATTTCCAGCAGATCTGACCTTTAGATCATTGTCCCTCCCAAATTTAGATCCATTAGCTATTTTGGTGTGTTATGACTAGATGTTTTCCCAGCCATAGACTAGTTGTTAAGAGGCCCACCTCCTTGGGTTTAGAGTAATGCATAATTAGCTATTTATTTTTTGTTATTTCAGTTTCATTTACTATTATTTGTAGATTTATTTACAGTTATACATCACAGTTTTTATTTTCCTCTACAAATGTCTGTGTTTAAAAATTAAAATTTACACACTTAACACACACATCGTAAGTGAAGAAGAGCTTGGTTAACACTGCCAGGAAAATACTATAACGTTGTAATTAATTGATCCTGCACCTCTCTGCCCTTCTTTCGACATTGTAATCATTTGATCCTACACCTCCTTGCCATTGCTGGTCTCTCTTCCCTTTGTGTCGTGTTTTTAATTTCATCATTACACCCCCAAGGTGTTTATCCCAGAGTCTTCTTGGCCTTCATCCTCAGTTTCCGGTAGGAAGACTTACTCCTCTGCATAGGATTCGATTTAGTCCTGCACCGAGGCTGCATTTCGACTCCTCTTCTGGTTCATTGGGTTCCCCTTCTAGTTCCATCCCCAGTTATCCCTCTGTCACCTTCACCATGTCTGATTCAGGACATAACGTTGGTGGTAGCCCCGACCCTAATGCTGGGAATACTACTAGCAGGACTGCAACAGGAACTATCCCAGCTGCTCCCTTGCTCCCCTATATGGCAAGCCTCAGTCTTTCTGATCTTAGCCAGTTGATCAATGAACCCATACGCCATGACGTTGGTTGGCCTGCTATGCAAACCAATATCCCTTCTGACATCCCCAAGTTTGAAGGTCTTACTGGTGAAGATCCACTAATCATGTTCGATCTTTCCACATGTGGTGTTTTTCTAACTCCATCACCGATGAATATGTCCATCTTCGATTGTTCCAACGTATGCTTACTGGTGAAGCTTCTAAGTGGTACGTTGATCAAGCCTCCTCCTCTCATACCACCTTTGTGACTCTTACCTGGGCTTTTCTGTCTTATTTCCATCTTCCCCTTCATTATGACACTAGTACCAAACTTTTGACTTCTTTCCATCAATCCTTTGTGACCCACCTATCTGATCATGTCCAAGAATGGCGGATAAGAAATAGCCTATGTTGATCCCATACCTTTGAAGGTTGTGTCTACATGGATTGGTTCCTTAGATCCATTTGTTTTTCTATTGACAACGATGTCTCATTGCATTTCCCTCAGACAGAAGAAGCTGCTCTCCATATTGCGTTAAAATATGACCTGGTCTATACACAGTCTAGTTATGTTTATACCATTCTACCTTATCTCCCTAGACCCGGTGGTGCCAACACGAGGGCATCCCATGCCACTGACAGTATCCTTGGAGCCCTTTCTCATCCATACGCTCATCCTCCCATGGGTTATGGTTTCCCTCGGGGAGGGGCCAGCTCCTCCAACACCTTCCCCCCTCTCGGTAGCAAATACCTAAGCTACATCATGCCTCCTCCTTTTTCCCAACCTGTTTACCACAATATTACCCAACCTCCTTATTATCAATATCCACATCCAGCTCCTCCAGCACTAGCACACCCGCCTCCCTTACCTTCTCAACCCCCACAACAATAGCCACCACTGCCCCAGGAGCAGGTGTATGCACAGCAGGGCATGACTAATCCTCCTACTTCCAAAAAGAAGAGGAAAGGCACCCAAAATCAATCTGAACCTGGTAATCCATGACCTAATCCCCAAGGGAATGCACCTAACACTACTAACCAGCAACAGGGCACTCAGCCCAATCAGGATAGGCATGTTCGCATGAATAAGCCTTGTTATTTTTGTGGTGTCTATGGTCATTACACACATGATTTTCCTATTTTACCACAGATGCATCAGATGTGAGAGACTCAAGCAGAATCGCGAGGACAACAAGCCTCCCCTTTGACTCCTTCCAATGTTGCGCCTATCCAGCCAGCAATGTTTACCAATCCTTTCCCTCAGCAAGGATTCGTGGCTACCCAACCACCTAAAGGTTAGGAGGCCACTCAAATTCCTCCATATGGTACCTCCGATTACCAGATTCTCATGATGAACTCTGACAAATCCATTACCATTGACCTCAACCTTCAAACTCGGTCCTGTCAGTACAACAAGCCTCCTGCTATGTTTACCCCCGAGCCCCCTTCTTCAGGTTCTACAGAGCCTCTTTTGACAATCAATGGTCCTTTAAATATCCCTTAGCCTAAGGAAGATGTTCATACCAAGATCCTCAAGGCACCATTACACTGAAACACTATTTTTGGCAAAGTTTTCCATTCGTATAGTATAGTAGATGATTTGGTGCAATCTCTTTCTATCATATCGACACTAGAACTCCTCCAGTCATGCCCTTCATAATGAAAATATCTACTAACTGCCATGGGCATTGTAGACCCTTCATATGATCGTTTTATCATACTAGATGTTGACCAGTCAGAATATCCTCGCCTTATTGCTTTTATAGCCTTCCAAATCCCCGTCAAGATCCAGAATGCCAACGTCTCCCGTTGTATCATTGATGAGGGGGAATCCACTTGTGTGATGTCTACTCAGTTTGGAAGCATATTGAATCACCTAATTTGGCACCTTTAACTATTTCCCTCCAAGCATGCGATGGCCACTCTTCCCAACCCATTTGCCTATTCCGTAATTGTCCTATTACTCTTGCGGGAAAAACCGTTTGCATTGATGTAGAAGTCATTGATGCCCCCTTAGATTACAACTTTCTATTGGGTCATAGCAACACCTATACAATGTCTGTTGTACCATCTGTAGCTCACCGTAAGATGTTCTTTCCCCATAATGGAAAGATAGTCACCATTGACCAATTGACATATTATGAACCGAAGTCTCAGATCTCCCTTGAGTCCATCATATCTTCAGTGGCCAATAAGCAAACCGTCGACCCCTTGATCAGTGTATCACCGAAAGTATACAAACAATCCTCTTTTATTGGTTCATTCCCTATTATTCCTCTTCCTATCTCTGATCCCAGCTCATCAAAGGTTCGCATGATGCAATCGTCTTGGGCTTCCCTCAACTGGCCTGCTTCAACTAGTCAGCAGCCCCATCCTCCGCAACCTGCTCCTAGCACTTCGACTCAACCTTTTGGACCATCTTCTCCTGGCCCTTCACCTTCACCTGGTATCCATTAGCCTCTCTACCCTCGTGACATGGTTCCTCCAAGCGTTAACCATCTCAGATTTTTCCCGCTTGGCCATTACCCCTCTGGTTAGATACTGTTCCTAGCTCCCCCTCCTAGAGTGTTTTCGGTACCTGTTATGGCTACCTTATCCCTTCCTAACTTGACCTTGGGGATCCCAATGTGGTACATTGATCCCCCAGATTCTATCTCGCCTGGTCAGTCCAAACCTTATCTTGCTTTGACCCGAGTCCAATCAGTCCCCATGACCACTCCCTCTGCTATCGTGCCTCTACCACCTCAACAGGAACCTCCTCCTCTTGCGACAGCTTCGGGTGAAGGGGTTAAAGCTCGCAAGAAGGCACCTAAAGACAAGGCTTCCCCTACAAACCCTGCTCCTTCTCAGCCTCCAAAGCGTACACCTTCATGTGCTTTGTTGATGTTTTCAATCATGCCACCCATAATTGTCCTTAATTGCCTCGTCTCAAGCCCATGGTCAACGAAGTGTTTCTTGAATATGATATCCTATAATTCCATGTTACTTTACCTGATTTAGCCAAGAAACTCAAGGCATTGTGAAAACATCACCAGCCGTTGCCCACTACCTATTATCATCTATGAGATCCTCTGCAAAATACCCCTTTGGGCCTTCCCCTTCTGTTTTTCCTGACCTCCCTTTAGCGATCACCTTGGGCTCAACATTGGTGGATCCTTCATCTAATTTTCCTTCCATCACCCTCTGTGACGATGCACATGTGAACCTTTATTCTCATGATGATGAGTCAAGTAGCTTTGCTGCGTTAGGTGGTTTTTCTTCCACTAGTCACCCCATCTTGTATTACAACGACGACATTATGGAAGAAGTCACCACCCCTGAGTTTATCTATCCCCCCTTACATCAAACCCATTCATTTGAACCACATACACATTGTGGCCATTACATTGACATCCAATGTTTGGGTAAGGGGGAACCCATATTTGAGAGACTGGGAGAAGCAATTCTCCACAACTCTCCAAGTGTATCTGGTCTTATCGACTCTAGTACCCTTATTATTCCCCATTTATAAGAACCTATAGAGTCCCATATTATTTTAGATAAATATAGTGATGATACCCCTCATCATTCCTTCATCTTACATCAGCAACCCAGTCCCCTAGACATTGTTGTTGACCAACCTGTGGGTTTTATAGGAGAGCACCAGTTCATTATCTCCAAATCTTCTTTTTGGGATAGTGAAACCATGTATGCAAACCCAGAAACTTAAGTCTATTTTCTTCATATATGCAGTACCAAAAGAGATTGGTAATCCTCCATTGCCTTTCTTGAACTGCATAACCATAACGAAAACAAATGGCACACCACATCATAAAAATGTGTTTAGATTCCCCCTTTATAAATACGTTTTTTCATGACCATAACATGGTTGGGGGCACCTATGCCCCTCAACCATAAAAATCCCAGCTCTCAGCCAAAAACAACACAGAAAAACCCCTCTCTGTCAAGTCACACTTTTTCAGGAAAAATCATTGGACAGCTCGCACTTTTCAGCCCAAAACCTGCTACCTAGGTCGTAGATATTTCCCCAAAAAGTGAAACCCGGCCGTGAATAGGAGCAGGAGTGTGTTCTTGAGTTTTTGGGACCTAAAATGAACTCTCAATCCATTGAAATGAAAGAGAATGGTTAGGCCTTTTACCTGCAACCGACAGATCTCGATTCCAATGGTCAGTTTGTCTGCTATGATCGCCACAAGATTTAGGGCCTTCTCTCCTCTCTACATTCACCACAACTACACTAGAAAATGAGTGAATTTGGAGGGAAAACACCTTATTAAAAGAGAAACCCAAGATTTTTCTTTCACCTGTTGTGGCCAAACCATAGCTCAGTTTGAAAAATCTTCTGTACCATTGGAAAGCTCTCACCGAGCTCTCAAATGGGTATATCTGTTAGTTTTTTGTGATTTGATACTTCACCAGGACACATTTTTTTCGAGAAGGGTCACTTCACCACTCCTCAAAAATAAAATTTCTTCACTTGCAACACTTGTACTTGGGGCACCACTTTGTCTCCATACTTTTCCATCCTCGTGATGAATTTATTCATGAGTAACCACCTTGTAATCATGTTTTAATGGTCCCCATTGGACCTTTTTAGGTGTGACAGCATCATCGAGTCGCCCTTGTTTAGAGCATCAAAGTTGAGTCATCATTACATCCATGGAGTCTATTCTGAGTCCCTTTGTATCTCGCTATAGTCATCCATCCTTCATTGCTTGGTTACTCTCTCGTGTCACACATCATGGCCTTAAGTCCTATTGTCCCCTGTCCCCTTTGATATTTTGTCAGTTGCTGCCAGGTCATCCATGCCCTTTATGCTCTAACAAGGGAATTCGTCTATTCTCTACTCAGTACCCCCCATTTCATCATCATCCTTGGTGTCAGTATGTCAGTTGCTCTACTATTTTATCTCATGCCTTAGTTGACGATCCCTTATTGCCTCACCTATGGTGGACCTCCTTCTGTCAACATAAGATCATTCATTCCAGAAGACAGGTCTAGAGAGAGGTGTACCTTGGCTGCAGCTTCCACTCTTTTTCAGTGCCTCGAATCAGGCAACGAATCCTTATTTCCCTTCAAATTGATTGTTTCTCAGCTCCAACTCCTTACAGCATGATCGAGATCAATATACTTGATGGTTCAAAGATGCAGTAGATTGTACCAATGATCCTCGGGTGTGTGTGAGATGTTTCATACCTCATGAGGGGGTGGCCCTTCAGGTAACCCCCCACATTCGTGGATGACCTCTTCATTACAACCTTTGATGTAGCTCCATATATTTGATGATGTCGGCCTAAGCCACTTGCAACACCTTTTAGTTTTCATGTATCAGTCATATTTTTAGAGCCCTTTCCTGTTTACAAGGGAACTTTGGTTGTACTTATATTTCATGTAGTTAGATATTATTATATAATTCATGTTTGTTATCCCAGGCATAATATGTATGTGGGATTCATTATCATTTTTTTATCTGGCTCATGTTTATGCCAGCATGTACTATATAGTTTAGTCCCTTATTTGCTGGACACATTATTCTTTGTACTTTGTCTTGGCGGGCATATGTATGCCTCCCCCACCGCCTATAGCACATGTACTCACTCATAAAAGAGACTTGTCGCGCCTGTAAGTTTCGCCTCCTCAAGGTCTAGTCCTATAGCGCTTTGGTCTACCTTATATTTCTCTCTCTATGACTTCCCCTTCAATGTCTAGTGATTGAGTTCTTACAACGTACTTCGGTCATACGATTAGCTCCTAACGCTCACACGCTGGGGGGCAATCTGTTACAATAATTTTTGGTCATCTAACTTGTTACTATTAGATGGACCAAAGTACACCATGTAAGACCAATTTTTCCCTAAGTAAAATTTCTTTCACTATGAGAAATAACCTAGTAATCCTTATTTATTAAGTTGTTTATGGTATAAACAGGAAACCCCATGAGGAAATATTAAATAAATCCACATTTGTTTGATTTTCCTCAAGGAAAAATTAATTAAACAACAATTTAATTAATATTCCTAGTCATATTTAACCCAAAACAGGAAAAATAATTAGATAAATCATTATTTATCTTATTATTTTCTAGGAATAATTATGTAAACCTTATTTAAATAATATTCCTTGTTAAATTTGACTAAATCATTTATAAATAATTGAATAAATCATTATTTATTTGATTATTACTCAACCACATTCTTAAAATAATAAATAAATCATTTATTTATTTATTATTTACAAATAAATGGATTTGAAAAAATTCAAATTCGTTTTCCCGCTAACAAATATAATAAAATATTCCATAAAATTTGGATCTACATTTGGTTAATAATATTTTAACTATGCACCAATATCTAGACTAACTCAATATTTTGTTATAAATAGAAGTGTTTTTCCATTCATTCACTACCTTTTATTACGTAAAGATCACTTTGGATCTATACTTATGGTCTGACTTTGATCCTCCATCATTTTCATATTTTGCTACCATTTTTCTTATGAGCTCCCTTTGAGTTCCATTTTTGTCTGGGTTTTCTATACCATCAAGAGAGAGAGATCTTAGATTTGAAGTGTTGAGGACTTACAAAAACCCATCTGATTGAGGGGGACTAGTAACATATTTCTATGTTCCCTTCCTAGGTGTCAAAAATACAAAAAAAATCTTTAAAAAAATTATTGTCTTGTCTATTGGATGCATGGAGCAACTCTTGCTCTTATTTACTGCTTAATGTCTTTCACTACATAGATCTAGATTTCGTAGCATTTATCTTGGTCAACTAACTGCAAATCTAAAGAAATTGGTAGCCATATTTGATGTTAGGGTTTTTTTTATGCACAATGAAAGTGAGATTTTTCGTATAGTTGCGATTAAGATTCATAATAGAAACATCTGCATATTTATGTTTTCTGTGTTTGATGTTCTGCAGGTTATTAATGGTTTCTATAAACACAAGGAAGAATTCATCTTCTTTTTCCTTCTTCTATTTTACCATCCATCTCATCATTCACTCCATTCATTTCCATAACTCCTTCAATCACCTCCATACACCATATTCCTCCATTTCTAAGCACAATGTAGCAAAAGGAAGCTAGGCACAAAATGCTACAAACATCAGGAAGTTCCTTCAAACATAAAGTTGTTCATGGACTAAAAAGAAAAACAAGAAAGAAAGTTGCATAATAGACTCCAGGAGAGCAAGAGTTCCATCCATGGCATCTCGATCACACCCACACAACATCTATAATGGGAAGAAACAACAACAAATATCAATATCTCACTCAAAGAGTTTCTGCGTCAGCAAGCTGCACACTCAGAAAACAAGAAAATAAGGAAGAATGTGGAATATAAGAGGCTTGTGTCCAAATTCCAGCTCTTGCAAATTCACTGAAAACAACATGTAAACTCAAGTATAGATTGTCACCCCTTGTTATGCATCCATAATAGCCAGAAATAACTAAATTTGCAGACTTAGAGTTTAAGGGGACGAAAGGTGGCCAGTTAGCTTGGCCACCAACGTGAAGTATGACTAGGGAGAACTGCATAATCACGCCACCTGGGCATGCAAAATAAAATATAAATAAAGTGGATTATAGGATAACAAGGGGAGGAAACACGTAGTCCATCATGAATTAATAAAGAGAAGGAAACAACAGTCTCTAGCGAGAACTAGAGTTGACTCTGAGTTACATAAGTGCTCCAAAATTAGTTGCACAATCTAATAAAAAGAGATCTCCTCCCATCCAAACCATTGAATTGAGAATTGTTTAGGGAAAGGGACCAAAGGGATCTACAACATAGTAGTACCAAGAGTGGCCTGCATATTTGAATAGCGTGCATCAGCAACAATAGCAGAATAAAATCAGCAACAGTTGAGCCAACTTTTGAAGTATACCGCATATCAGACAAAGTAGAAAGGGACCAAGGGAAGATTTTATAGCAACCCAAATAAGGCATAATTCTACTCCTAAATTTAGAGAATAAGAACCAAAATAAGAAGAACCAGAAGAGGAATAAGAAGAACCAAAAGAAGGAGAGGAAGAGATAAAGGGCCAAGGAGAAGAAGAAGAGATGGAAATAGAAGTCATAGAGGTAGCAGAAAGTGAGCAAGAAGCAGACTCACAGCACAACACCACATCCTCTCAAGGAAAAGAGTTAGTTTCCACCTTAGCTCCTCTAAGCGAAAAGATAAAAAGGTAGACCTCTATGTATTTTATAGCTGACAAATATCAAGGGATAAGTTATATATAGCCAAAAACTCCTTGCACGAGTCCGATTATCATTGAAGAATCACCAAGGGAGGAGGAAAGAATCGAAGAAATAATTATGAAGGTGCAGTTGTAGAAGGTGCGAGCAAAGAATGTAGCATTGAAGGAGCAATTGCAACAAAAAGGGCATCAAGGAGCCACCATGGAAGCCTTATGCATAGAAACCCTTCAGCATAGATTCCCTTATGACTCATACATTGTGTACCTCGAGGAGCAATGGCTTCTATTTCAAATCAAAACTCTAGCCTCCCATGGACCCCTACCTTCCCAAGTTTGTAGGAAATTCATGGATTTATACAAGCAAGATAACATGGTTGATCAGGAAAATATGGAAGAGTTTTATGTGCATAGCCTTATGCTGACAAATCTAGATACTTGGGACCCCAATCCTACAATGGGGGATATGAAGTTGATGGCTTTAGTATCATGGATGATGAATGAGGAAACTAGAGAAAAAGAGATTTGGACAGTCATTAGAAGAAGAAATAGAGAACCCTTACATATCAGACCAAAAATTTTCAACCCAAGAGGAGTCATCATTAACCATCGAGAGATTGAAAGGGACCCTGCACTAGTTGAAAGCTACCTTCATACTCAAACATAGGTGATAGGCCACTTTGATGATGTTTCTAGGCAGATAGAAGATGAGTGTATTATGGAACAAGCTCCCTCACAACCTCAATAATAGGGAGTACCATACTCTAGAAAGACTGAGGGGTGCATCGGAAAGCGCACCATTATATAGGAGGGCCATGTAGGCCAAAAATATCCAATGGTTTGGACTAAATCTCAAACCACATTTTATGTTGGGGTTGAATGACGAAAAGGACACATATGCAGAAGATAGAGAATGGGTGAATGGAGAAAAGAATAATGTTTTTTAACCCCTTGGGGAAACTCCCACACTTATTCCTCGGGAAATTAGGGGGGTTTTTAGAGCCTTAAAGGAAATGTAGGAGGAGGAATAGTTGCTCAGAGGATGAGAAACTATTCAGTAGGGGGGTGATGATGAGCTCCATCATTAGACATATTTGGAGGGGTTAATGGTCACCTTTTTGCCTTCTTAAATATCTTTTTCTTGAATTTTTATTATTATTTGGTTTTATGATGCTAGTAGAGGTGGTGATTAAGGCTAACATACTCTAAGTGCCTAATATCAGGTTGAGTGCATAAAATCATGAATTGTTAAGCATTTTTATAAGGATTTTATCATAAAGACTTGGAGGAGACAACAAGGATAAATTATGGGAGGCTTATCCACCCTCCTTAACTCTCAAAGGCAGCCAAAGGATCCCAAATATTCTCTCCAAAAATTCGAATTTCAAAGGCAACCGAAGGATGCCCAAGGATTCTCTCCAGCAATTCGAATTCCAGAGGCATCCAAGCAACTAAAAGAGGAGTGTGCCCAAACTTTGTTTGCCTGGAGTCAAGTGGATTCAATCACCATTTTTATAGGGAGTTGTTGGTAGCTACCCTGTAGAATAAATATAATAGAGATAGAGCTAGGAAGGGGTCGATTCTAGTTGGAAATTCATTGTAATCTATTGATATTTTTATTAGTTTACTCAATGATCAAACTTTCAGAAATGTATAAGGTTGTTCGTTTATGAAATGAGAAGGCTAATTTCATTTTACTGATTTAAGTTTTAGAGAGCTAGGCTCATGGGTTAGGGACCAACCCATGTGCCTCAGCTTCTATGCAATTACCATTATTTCCTTTCTTCCATTTAGATAAGTTTATTTCCATCATTCAATTATTTATGCTTCAGATAGTTTCATTGCTACTTAGTCTTTGCTTCTAGTTTGTTGTTGTAGATTTCATTTTCTTGCAAGTAATATAATAGAGGAAAAATAAAAATCTATGGATCAAGAACACCTTCTCATCTCTGTCAATAGAGCTTGAGGAGGGTAAGCCTTCCCACAGACCCAAAAATTGATTTCTCTTCACTGTTCTAAGATTAAAAGTAGAGTTACATTACTATTTTCCAGTTTTACTTTGCACGGTACTTTCACAAATTTGTCTACTTCTCTACACATAAGTTAGCAGGTTATCAAAATCCCCAAGGAAATTATGCAGTGTGTTCGCTTTATTTTCTAGTCCCTATCCATCTCTAAGTTACGCCTCTAAACATTGCTTTTTCGCCTCCATTCCTTCCTATTTTCTGCTTAATTTAAATATTGTACCCACCTTTTATTCCCAAAAACACTTAAACCCTTCAGCTCACCTCATTCCTTTATTTTATCATTCACAATTACCTTACCCCTTTCTAACACAAAACACTTGAAAACCATTGGAATCTGACTTTACACCTTTGATCCTTGAATCTCTCGCTACCGTACATATTACTTTGTAAATCACAAATTTTCCCCTTTTTCCCTTAACACTTACCACTCGTTTTTTCCAATTGCAATATTGTGATATCGCATATCGCAAATCGCAGCATTTCCCTTTTCCCTTACGAGTTACCACAATTCCCTCATTACAATCGCACTTCGAACCTTTTCCTTTTTCCTTAAGACTTATCACTTCGACACACTGATTGCGATATTGTGATCACGCTCCGCCAGCGGTCCCACCACCACATCATCCGTCGCATCGCACATCGCACTTCGTATCATTTTCCTTTTTTTTCCTTAAGAATTATCACTTCCAAACGCCGATTTAAATATTGTGATCACTCTCTGTTGCCGGTCCCATTGCCACATAATCCCCACATCGAATATCGCACTTCAGACCTTTTACCTTTTTCTTTTAAGACTTACCGCTATCCATCTAACTTTGTGATATTGCGATTGTGATATCGCACTTCGCACTTCACAACTTTTACCACATTGCAAATCGCTCATTGCAACGTTTTCCCTTTTCTTTTTACTGCTCCTATCTGCTAATTGCGATATTTCGATCGTGCTCTGCCACCGACCCCACCTCCACGTCACCCATTGCAAATCACACTTCACATCGTTTTTCTTTTTCTTTTAAGACCTGCCACTATTTTTTCTGATTACGATATTGTGATATCGCATATTGCAGATCACAAACTTTTCTCTTTTTGCATTTCACATTTCACAATTCTTTCCTTTCTGCATTTCACATTTCACAATTCTTTCCTTTTCGCATTTTTCATTTCGCGGTTCTTTCCTTTTTTCATTTCGCATTTCATAGTTCTTTCCTTTTCAAATTTCACACTTCGCAGCTTTTAGCCCGTCGCACTTTTCACTTTTCAACTTTTTGCTCCATCACATCTCTGCCATTGCACTTTTCAAATTATTCCGCTCCGAATAATTTTTCTCTATAATAAAATTTTAATCAGGTTTAAACCCCCACTTTCCACTTCTGAGCCCCGTTTCATGCGTTAAGCCCTCCATTAGCCTCTTTAGCCATTTTTTTTCTCCAAGCAGCAAATCCACACTTTTTCAATCAGAATTAAGTCATGGATAGCTTAGCTGCATGGATAGAAGCATGGTAGATAGACCAAAGCATAAGTAGAGTTCATTTAGCCATTTGGCCAAATTAAGTGTGGTTTAGAATTAGTTTCCTTTCTGCCATTTATTTTCAACATTTTAATTTAGTTTCCTTCCTGTCATTTCTTTTCAACAATTTAATTTAGTTTCTTTCTGCCATTTCCTTTCTACACCTTAAATTACTTTTGTTTCCATTATTTCCTTTTTGCAAATTAAGTAGTTTTCTTTATGTCGTTTCCTTCCAGCAATTTACCTTTTGGTTTTAGCATAGTTTAAGAAATAACACCCTTTCATAAAGTAGAAGAGGATGACATGAACAGAATGCATCTGTTGTGTATATAGCACCGTCACCTCCAAGTTTGTATGAACACTAGGTTGATAAAGTAAAGTAGGGTAGCCCCAGGGAGTTGCAACACTCTTGGTGCAATACCAAGGCTCACGAATTTTTGGCGTCGTTGTCGGGGAGCTGTATAGTAGATTATTTGATTTTGTTTTAGCATTATTTTCTAGTTTCTTTTCTTTTTGTGTCATTTTAGAAATATTAAAAAAATACAAAAAGATCTGATTTTCATCCCTCATAGGAGTAGGAATACTCAAAGAAAATTTTTACCTAAAACCCCCACCTTACCACCTAGCCACCCTTCAATATTATTCAGTGGAAGTGATATTGAATCCCCTATAAGAGAGCCTTCTTATTATTTTGAGGATAATATTGGGGAAGAATAAGAAGACCTTGTTTCAACTGAGAGACCTGCTTCACCTGTCTTAACCATGGCTGGGATCCAGAGATCCTTTCCCATAAGAGAGGCAGATGGGTAAACTAGGATGAAAACAAATTTCCCCTCAGCTCTTCCACACTTTCATGTACTTACCTTTGATGACCATGAGACATTAATGTTTGAATTTGTTATTGTTTGTAGGACTTATGACTACACCTCTAATGATCAGAAGTTGAAGCTATTCCCATCCACCCTTAAGGATGCATCTTTACACTAGTTCATGGGTCTCCCTGGGGATAACATCACTACCTGGGCACAGGTGAAAGAGACCTTCAGCAACAAATACAAAGACTACTCTAGGTCCAAGGAAAATAAGGATGAAATATTTATGATGACTCTAGGGCTAGATGAATCCTTATAGGACCATGAAGAGAGGTTTCAATTAAACTATAAGAGAGCCAATTATACTCATGATCTCGACTCACTTAAACTTGTACTTCTTCTAGGGATCAAAGAATAGATGATAGAAAAATTAAATATGCTATCAGGATGAGATATCTACAAACAACCCTATGAAACAATCAAAACTCTCTTCCCTGAACCATTCTAGCGTATTTAGGAAGAAGGGTAGAGCTAGCCATAGTACATCCAATACCCCTTCCTCTTCCACCTCCATCAAACATGAGATTGGAAACATTCTAGAGGAATTCAAGAGTGACATGTTGCATACCTTTTCTTTGAAAATGGACACAATGTAGTTCAAAAGGAAGCAAGAGGAAGCAGACAGAGCCCTAGCCATATATTTTCCTAGATGTATGTGGAAGCACCCAACAAATGAATTTCCACCAAATTTCATAGAATTTTTCTCATTCTATGAAGAGAATCATGCCATAGACAAGTGTCCCTCCTTACCTGGGCTTAAGGTTATATATCAAGGTGGGGAAGCAATGCCAGAGAAACTTTGTTTCATTAACTAGAGAAGGCATCAAGGCCCTCGGCCATATCAAAAAAGTATGCTACATGCATCTTACTCTTATTATCACAACAATTAGAGCGCACCCATGAAACCTTGGTACACCCATACTCCCACATCCTCGTCTACACCTCCTACTTAGCCTTACAACCCTTCATATCATCCTCAGCCAGTCAACCAACCATTCTAGCAATATGTTCCACAATAACATCAGTGGAATATTCCATCCCAAGGGTGGAGGCCTCAACAAAATCAACCACCTACTCTAATGAATCCACCCCAACCTCAGCCTCATCTTACTCATGTTGCTCCACCTAGGCTACCCAGAATACCTACACAACCCAATCCGAACTTGAACAATAGATAGGCACAATAGGCTCCCAGTGGAGAAACATCCTATACAACATATGTTGTGGAGATACAGGAGGTTAATCTCAGGTCTAGAAGAATACTTCCAGAAAACCATCCTCCATCCACACCTGTGGAGGTTTAGGAGGAAAAGGAAAAAGGTAACACTCAGATCTAACAACCTCCTTTTCCTGAGTGCTTGATCCACCCTAGTTAGCAAACCCCAGAAGAGACTATAATCCTGGGGGAATTAGAAAATTTGTGTGTAAAGATACCACTTCTACATGCCATTAAGGATGTCCCTATCTAAAATATTCTCATGAAAGAAAAGTTCTTCAAGAAACCTGGGAGAAGGACGAGAGATACCCCCACCGTCATTGTGGTAGGACAACTGTCTGATCTAATGCTAGGAAGGATGATATTTCCAAAGTACCTAGACCTTGGTAGTCCAATTCTTGATGTGAATATAAATGGTTTCCTTGTCCCCAATAATTTGATTGATCTAGGGGCTGCCATCAATGTCATGACCAAGGAAACTATGCTGAAACTTAATCTCCAAGGGACTTTGAGGAAAACCACAATAGTTATGCAACTCGTAGATCGGTCCATGGTAACTCCAGAAGGAATTTTTGAGGATTTTATAGTTACCATTGGCTCTTGGGAGCATCCTACATATATCCTGGTTCTACAACCAAAAACCAAGTTTAATGGTTATCCTCTCATCATAGGGAGAAATTCGTTAGCCACTATAGATGCTTATATTAGTTTTTGTTCTAGAAACATGAATGTCAAAAATTGGCATTTGTCTAAATAGCTAGTGTTATATCCTCTAGCCCAGCCTTCCACTACAAGGAAAAGACCCTCTAGTGGTTGTTTTTGAGGAACCCCTTATAAAAATACCCCATAAATCCATTTCTAGTGGAGGTTACTAGAGGAGGTTGGTGGGTGGAGGGTTTTGCAGATGTTTTCTGCTCGGTGTGCTTATCATTCAACATCGCACCAGTGCTCATTACAAGAGAAAGCATTGGTGCACAAAAAACATTGGCACACCGGATACTGTTCGCTCCATACACACCCACCTGGTGCGTCATATTACTGTAGAGCACCAGCGCATCACAACTCTTCCGCACCGACGCATCATAAAACACCGCGCCAAAACTGAAAACGCCCAGTCTGGTATGAAGAACCCGCACTGGCGCATCATAAAACAACGCACCAAAACACAAACTGACCAGTGTGTTCATAAGAAAACACACCGGTGCACTGAGAAAGCATGTGCACTGGAAAATGGTTTAAAAAAAATTACGGCAAAAAAACCAGATTTTTCACTTTTTTCAGTGCTCAAGAGCTCTCAATTACCAGTGTGCTCTACAAGAGAACGCACCAGTGCGCATAAAATCTTTCACGTCGGTGCATCATAAAACACCATGCCAAAGCATAATTGCTTTGGTGCGTTTGTATAAAACAGTATTGGTGTGCCTATAAACAACGCACACCGAAAAAGGGTTAAATAAAAAAAAAAAAAAATTACGGCCAAAAAACCACATTTTTCACTTTTTTTCTCTCAATCACCGGTGCGCTCTACAAGAGAAATCATCAGTCGCACAAAACATTGATACGCCAGACACCACGTGCTCTGTACATAAATTCCTGGTGCGTCCCATTACTATAAATCACTGGTGCTTCAAGACTATTCTGCCCCAGTGCCTCATAAAACACTGTGCCAAAACTAAAACAACCAGGTTTAGTGTTAAGTAGCCTCCACGGTGCATCATAAAACAATGCACCAAATCTGAAACCACCTAGTGCGTACTTACGAAACTACACTGGTGCATCTATAAAACCCCGTGCACTGGAACAGGGTTAAATAAAAAAATAATTACGGCCAAAAAACCGCATTTTCACTTTTCTCAATACTCCAGAGCTCTCAAGCACCGGTGCAATTTCTCCTTCTCTGAGCTGCCCTGACATCAGTGCTCCCATTGCACCCATTTCATGCACTGCTGCTGTGCACTGGCCACCAATATCTAGCTTTCATTTTGCAAAATGGTGGGCAACTTTTCTTTTGCAAATTCTACAACCCATATGCCTCATCGACGGTGAAATTTACAAGTATTTTTCTAGTTTTTCCATAATTAAACTTTCTAGTGGATTAGAATTTGAAATAAACTTAAAATTAACCATTTAAAAAGAAAAAAGAAAAAAATTATCGTCCGGTGCACATGAGCCATTCGGCTCGCACCAGTAAGTGGTGATGCCTATAAAATTTACAAGCTGCACCACAACCGGTGCTAAGGGTATCCGCATCGTTTCCGAGGTGGTGCCGAAAGGCACCCTGTATTATTTTAAAATTAAAAAAAAATTGGTGGTGTGATCATTTAGCTGGGCGCATCGTTGACCATTGGAATAGAAATGCGGTGTGTTGACGTATATATCTGCCCCGGTGTTACACATCATTTTGTCACCATCCCTGCAATCCCTCGTCTCGTACATTGGAGGACTATTCCCGTGACCTGTGAGCAGTAACATGTCCTGAAAACACCTTAATGGCATCCTTCTGCATAAGGACAAGAATTTTCCTAAAGGAAAATTCCTTTGGAAAACCCTAAAACTTCATATTTTGGCATTGGCGTGGGTAGCCAGTTCATCCCTCATGCCAACGGGGAAAATGCACCATAATGGGCGCGCCAGTTAGCACTCGGTCCCTGTGTCATGCCCACGCCAAGCCTTTTAAGGAATGTTTTTTTTAATATAGAAGGCAGAAGTTTGGTTTTAACAAACTCAGAACGGATCACCAAAACGAGTTTGGGTTGTTTTCCTTTGGATCTCCTTGATTAGGAAGTGTTTTTCCACCTCTCATGGAACCTTCCTAAGAGATAGGGCTCTTCCCCATGATTATAGTGAGCCTAACCTCTTGTCCTCCTCTATAAAAGCCTGCCCTCTCTATTTTCTAGCTAGCTGAACTTGTGGGAAGGAAGCTATAGTTGGGCAACTATTGAGAGCAGAGTGGAGGAGAACCCCATAAGAGAGAGAGATTTTTCCAGATTCCTGACAGGCTTCGTTGAGACACACTCCACTGCAAGCCTCGCCGAAAGAAGATCATAGCATCAGAGAATTTGGTTGTAATCTCCTTTTGTCATATTTAATATAAGCGACTCTAATTTTGGTTCCATTCGTATGTCTACTCTTTTATGTAATGCAACGAATTATATCTTCTCTGACTGATATATAGTTACATGCTTTAAGTATTACATTGTATGTCGTCGTTTCTCTGCATGTGTACAGGTGTCCAGACGTGATGAACGGAAGGATTGTGATCTGCCAAGCTAGGGATGGGGAGCACTACTTCTTCCTCGACAATAGCAGCGTGGGATTCAAGGTAGGCTACTTATCATGATATTTGTCTTTCTTGTAACTAGGAACCAACGTCATTGCGTGACTCGATTATTGCTAGACCCAATCTAGGGCTAGTGGGATCGCCTCTGTCCGCAGAGGGGATTTATCGCCTCAACAATTTGGCGACTCCGCTGGGGATCGGTGGGAGTTATCCCTTCCTCCTTTGGGTTTTTTTTTTTTTTTTGATTGATTTATTTTCTTTTCTAGTTCACCTTCCTTGGTGTTAAAACCTCGTTCAGCCCCCAGAAAACCAAATCTAGTCTTATTTTGTTCGTTTTTATCATTTTACTAGGGTAAACCGGCTTGGCGGGGTTTTTCTCTTGACAGTCACACCGACTGGCTCTTGTTGCTGGTTGGTCACCCATGCCAACCCCTGTTTGGCACAGATTACAGCCAAACAGGCACGCCAACCCTGCTTGGTTTTAGGGTTTGCCTGTTCTTGGGATTTCTGAGCTTGACTTTTGGTCCTGGTTCATTGTTTATGATTGCTTGAGTGCTTTGAAGTTATTTTTGTCTATGTTTAGCCCCTATCCTTCGATTGTTCACCTTTGTCTATTAATTTTACAGTCTAGCCCTAGGGCTTCTAGGTGCTTTAGTGTGTTGAGCCTCCCGTGGGAGTTTTGGGTTTTTTCTTTCCCGATCAACCTCATTTTTGCTGCTTTGCATTTATCTCACTGGATTCCATTGAATCATTGCATTAATTGAGTGATTGTCCTTTCTTTCGTTCTATTTCACTTTGTGTTACTCCAAGCCTAGATTACACGGTTTGTTTGAGTCCCTTTCAAGATTCGTCTTCGCTTTGAGGGATTTCGTCATCGGTTTGAATCTTGATTGTGTGTGTTTGAATTGAGTGAACTTGTTTGTTTCAGCTCTCTCTTTGTCATTTATCGAACTGGTGTTTACTTTAGTTTTTCATTCATTTAGTGCATTTTCCCTTATATATTGAAAAATACAAAAAACCAAATCTTTTGCATTTTGATTGGCATAGTGAAAATTGAAAGCTCTTTCGCATTACTAGTGTTATATAACTCTAGAGAGAAGTTTTCTAGTTTCATTAGCTTGCATTGGAAATAGTAGTGGATTTTTTTCAGTGTTCATTTTGTTGTCATTTGAAAACTCTCAACTCTCCCGTAGATAGCTCTTCATTGAACAAAATGATACTTTGTGGCATGTAGTTTGCATTTAGAGGTTTTATGAGATCCAACATTCTATAGGGCCTTGAAATTGAAACGTAAATTGAAGATCAACTTTAAAATTTACTGAATTAACTTAAGGCAACATTGAAACATTAACAGAACATCTAGTAGTCTAAGGTAGAGACGTGTTCCGACATCTTTAAGCATAGCAGCTGTCTCTTGCCATCTGGCTATAGACAGCACTAGTACAGACTTGTGCTCCCCGTACCATCGAGTATATAAAGGGAGACCCCATTAGGTTGCAATCCTTTATCTGTAGGAAGCCAAGTCTGTCACCTTTTACCCGTGATACACTAGACACAGCATTCGGGGAGATTACCTGCACGTACGTCAAGTCCTTGGTTGATTTCTTTTTCATTTTTACCAAGGTGTATATGGCAGTTCATGAATATTGGGTACACCCATTTACCTAGATTACCAGAGCAGTCATTTTGATCTTTACTGACTCCTTTAACTTGAAACTATCATCAAGCACTTGTCCTTTCACGCTTGTTTCCAAACTGAAAGTGATAGATTCATCTTTGGCTCATTTCTAGACTCTTAAAACATGAAACAATAAAATTTCTAGTTTCAATGTGGTAAAATTAATCACCTACGATCACACGCCCATTTAGAGATTGATTCATTAGGGGACTTTTGAGGTCTAAAATGGACCTCCTAAGAAAAATGTACAACAAAAATAAACTTTATAACAACCAATAGGATTCAAGATGATGATGTCAACCATGGAGGATGATTTACCATTTTTTAAATAAAAGGGTAAAAATATTAAAAAATAATAAAATAATAAAACTACTTTTTCAACTCGTATTTTCAACTTATCTCCCAAAATTTTTACTCAAATTTTGAGTGGGAGTACTCATTGGATGAAAAATTTAATTCCTCATCCAAGGAGTACCCATGTTGCATACTTTTGATGAACTCTACTACACGAAAAATGAGAAATACATAAAAAATGTGATTGTAATCACGTTTTTTTATGTGTTTCTCATTTTTCGTGTAGTAGGACCTATCTAAATTATGCAACATGGGTACTCCTTGGATGAGGAATTAAATTCCGCATCCAACGAGTACTCCCACTCGAAATTTGAGTAAAAACTTTGGGAGATAAGTTGAAAATATGAGTTGAAAAAGTAGTTTTTTCATTTTTCCCTCTAAAATTTGATGATGTCATCAAATCTTATTTGATTTTTTCCACTATTATTTTATAATTTCCTTAGGAGGCCTATTTTAGACCTCAAAATTCCCCTAATGTTTCGGCCTATTTTTGTTTGCCTTGGTTTTTTCCCGTTTGTTTTTTATCTCTTCCTCTTTTTTGATATAGTCACAGTGGTGGAACCATCAGTTTCGTCTACTGGTAGTCCTTATACATACGATTCATTAGAGGTCTCCCAATCCACTGCTGAGTATTAGTATCCCGTTGTATCCGAGTTTCTTGACAAGGGATTGGTTATATCTAAACTTCCCTTTGGAGAACCAGTTGAGTTCAATTGGCCATTGTCCAACGCTTGGTTTGGATTTGGAGTAGGGGAACACCTCCCTCCTCTTATGTCGAGATTTCCTTTTTTGGCTGTTGTCATACCTCCTAGTCCCCTTTGTCTCTTAGAAGATCTTATGGTAGGGTCAGATATGGACTCATCCAATCCTTCTCCTAGTAAGGGAATTCCTACTTCTGGTGAATATTACCAGCTTTTTCCCGAAGAAATCCCCAAACCTTCTGTTATGTCTTCACCTGGACCTCCGCTCCCAGCTGGATATAGGTCTTTAAGTCAAGTCATGGCCGCTATTGCATCTATGGGAATATCAAATCCATCCATGAATCCGACCATTCCCTTGTTGGGGACGTTGCCATTGACACCTCTCACGGCATCTCCTTTCATCACATCGACACCTATTAGACCTAATGTCTACATGGCTGTGTCTACGTCTGTTGTCACTACTCAGTCAACTAGGACCTCACCAGTTCCTGAAGACGTTTACATAGCTTCTGCCATTCCCGAGAACATTTCTCCCGAGGAGTATCGGTTGTCTTTACAGTCTTCGATCTCCGAGGTTGGTCGATCCTCTCAAGACCTTAAACATCCTTAATTTTTCCATTATGGAGCGGATGGTGCCCCGATTTACGTATTTCAATATCAATATTATGAGGAGGGCAACCCCCTTCATTTTCCTGCTCATGAGGCTTATCAATATATTAACGGTTTTCTATCTACCTAGCCTAGGAAACCTTCTAATCAACAAGGGAAACCCTTTCAGGGGAAACCTTTTTTTCAGAAAGGATATGCTTCTAGCTCACAAGGACAACCCTTCTAGGGACAACCTTCGGCCCAGCCAGGTTATGCGTATGACCCGCAAGGACAACCCTTACAGGGACAACCTTCGAGCTAGCAGGGATTACTTTACGTCCCGCAAGGGAAGTCTTACAATCCTCGAGGTCAACCTCTACAGCCTCACCCTGTGGTCCAACCAGGGCAACCTCAAGGACTGGCAGGGCAACCGGGGTATCAACCTGGACCACTATACAGTCCTGGGGGGAAAACCCACCCTTCTCAACCTTTGGTGCAACCTCAACAGCCTCATTTTCTGATTGGTCAAAATGTTGCACAGCCAGGGCCATCATATGGTCCTGTCACAGGTCAACCTGATTATCAGGCACAACCTGGCCCACTCCCCCCATCAGGCCAACCTATCCAACCAGGGAAACCTGGTGTCCCTCATCAGCCAGGTCAACCTGTTCAGCTAGGACAACCTACATAGCTAGGTCAATCTGTTCAACCAGGACAACCTGCACAACCTTTTAACCCTACTCAGCAACTGATGTATTCTATGCCATAGCTGAATCCACCTATGCGCCCAACTTATCAGACACAATAGGGTCACACTTACCAATAGCCCGTTCGACCCCAAGGCGGTTATTACCTTCAAGGTCAGTCTCGACCAATTTACAACCCGCCCCAAGATTCTGGTTATTACCTTCAATAGCCAGGCTATAATTATACTCCATACACTGCTCAAATGGGGCCCACGTATAATCATACTCATACCCTCATTATCAACCCCCGTATCTTGGTTATCAGCTGCCATATCAACCTCATTATCCGGCTTATACCCCCTATGGTCAGAATCCTCTAGGACAGAACCAATGGAGGCAGAGTTATGCTCATCCAGAATGGAGTATAGGTACAGATCCTTATCGGGGACCTGGCATGCCTTTTAACCCTCAGTTACCTTTTCTCGCCCTGTTGGAGTTACCAGACTATCCAAATTGACCAATGATCTGATTCTTCATAATCCATATTGGCCTCTGGTTCCAACGAAGGTGCCTGGTGATTGTCCTAAGTTTGAGGGTAAATCTGGAGAAGACCCCTGAGCACATGTCATGACATACCACTTGTGGTGTTCTTCAAATTCTTGGATAGATGACTCGATTCGTCTACGTATTTTCCAGCACATTCTCACTAGCACTGTTGCTAAATGGTATATAGAACTGCCTCGTGGTATTTTTTAGTATTTTAATACTCTAGCCATGGCGTTCCTGACGCATTTCCAGTTACAGGTTCATTACGAAGCCAAGACGCATATCCTAACATCTCTGAAACAGGATAAAGCCACTCATATTTCAGATCACATTCACGTGTGGAGATGTCGTCGTTGGCTAATCATGTCTGGCATTCCTGATCAGCTTATAACTCACTGGTTCACTACCTTCTTTGTCAACAAGATTTCATAATACATCGCTATGGGGAACGTGTAACCGAGGAACAAGCCATTGCTTGTGCCTAGTACCTCAATTTAGTGTACTCTCAGTCCGACACGTTATATGACATCTTCACTGATGCCCCTATTACACTGAAAATTGTCATCTTGACATTCTGCTATGTGTATGAGCTCATTATTACTCACACTTCTCCCTTTGCAAGTCTAACATATTAGTTCCTCATGTCAAGCCTTGAAAATCAGAGAAAAGTTCCTAAAAATCTCCTAAACTTTGGTGTCGCACTTTCTCTCTATCTTGCCTGCGGTCCCACACCTAATGTTCAGCTCTCTTACATACCTGAACGCAATTTATCTGTGTTAAAGGTGCGGACCCCTGTAAGATCAAAAAGGCGCAAGTAAATTCCAAAAATCTCAATAAAAGTAAATTCTAGAAGCCTCTAGAAAGAATCTTGCGGTGGCAGAACCACTCTTGTGAGGTGAATGTATCCCTTACCTTATGGAGCTAACCCCTTGATGTGAGGAGCTTATCCCTTTGAAGGAGGATTCTATCCCTTCATAGTTGGAATAGAAAACCTCCTCTTTTCCACTATAAAAAGAGGCATTGGGTAGCCTCAAGGAGAGTTCAAGCTTTAGAATATTTGAGGTTAAGTGCTGTTAAGATTCAGACTCAGTTAACTAAGAATTTTGTGAGGAGAGATTACATACCTCTATTCATCTTGGTTGGAGGAGTGCAGAGCTTGTCAAAGTAGAGGATACTCCTGCTTCGGAACCCAGGAAGGCCTGTGCAACATCAAGGCTCAGGTTGTAAGGTTTTCCTTCTTTTGAAATTGATACAAATATACTCATTTTTCTGAATAAGCTATTAGTTAATGGTTTATTTCATAGATTCCTTGATCACTATGATAAGCATGGTTTAGGATGATTTCTATATAGGTGCTATGTAATATTTTTCTTGTTTGTGACTACAGGATTATGAGGAAAACTCCTTCAAGTGCACGAGGGATAACAACGACTTCAAACAAGCGCTGGACATACGGTAAGTATTTTACACCTCTATAGAGATTTTTGTAGATCATATATGCTTAGAGAAAGATTATTTTATTTGGCTGTTTGTTGCTAGATACTTTTAGTACTAGGGATATTGGTCTTGTCTGCAAGATGGATTAATCCACACACCAAATTGGCGACTCCGCTGGGGAAATAAATTGTTGTTTTTGGTTCTCTTTTATTTTGACTTGAGGAAACGTTTTTCCTGGTTTTTTATTGATAGATATCTGCCTGGGTAGCTAAGTTTTTCTCCGTTTTTGAAAATTTTGAAATCTTGTATGTTTTTCTCTAGTTTTTCTGGGACCACACTTTGCCTTCTTTGCACAGTGCGGGCAGTTTCGCATTTTTCTTTGAGTAAATAGCGCGGTACCACACTTGTTACTTCTGGAAGCCTGCGGACCCTATTAAAATTTTGAAAAACTATAGATTTATTTCTTTAGTTTATCTTTATTTTGATTTAGATTTTTTGGTTTCTGCCCAGATTGATGATTGTTTCTGTCAAAAGCCTTTTGTGAATGAATCTCAGCAGTATTGGTGTTTTGATGATTTTCTAGAAGTTTTGTGTTTTGGATTGTTTTTCACTTGGTATTTGTAGTGATTTGAAGCATTGAATATTTGAAGTACCTCAGATTACATTAGTATTTTTGTCTTTTTGCTGAATCTGACCTGATTGAGAAATCATCCTTTATTGAGAAATAGAGCTACATGTTTCTTTGCAAATCTTCGAAAATAAACTTTGTTATAGGTTTTTGAATTTCATTTTTTATAAAAACATATTTGAGTTTTTTTGATCTGTTTGTTATTCTGGACGAATAGATCCTTAGTTTTCTAAATAACTAAGTAAAACATTCTTCAAAAAATATTGAAGCTTTTATTCAATTAGATTGTTAAAGTTTGTAGATCTTAGAATTAGTTTCATAGTTTTGAGTGCTTTTAAAATTTGTAGATTTCTTTTGAAGGAAACTTGTTTTGTAGCTTCAAGTTTTTGAAAGTGAAAGGATTTTTCCTGTGAGCTTTGATAATTTGTCTCATTTTGAGTTATTGTTGGAAAGACAAAAATATTTTCTTTCAATTATTCTTTATGTTCAAAGAAGGAATTGTTTATTAAAAGAATTGCATTCTCCAGCTCTTTCTTAACTAGAATTTCATTGAAAGAAAACGATCTGATTATCATTTTTAGGTGCATTTTTTGTGTTTTTGGAAGTCAAGTCTTCACACCATCAGAGTTTCATTTCCGCACCCATTGACTTAAGAATCAGCTCCTAAAAGTAATGCTTAATTAAAATTTATCTAGTAATCTTTTTATTTTCTAGGGCTCTTATCACCAACATATCTTAGGCTAGTATCTTGGAGTAGGGAGTATTTAACTCTCCAAGATAGTAAAACAAACAAGTAGACAAATCTTGCGGTAGGAAATAAATCCATTTGTAATTTGTATAATCTGGGAAGCTTCTCTTAAAGAATTCAATCACAAGATCATGTCTGAACCTTTGAGACAATAAATTCTGTTTCATTGGGGAAGATAGAAGATTTTGCGTGCATTACAAATGGTAAACCTCGGATTAACCATTTTCAAGGAGCCTGGGGTCACTTTTCGGTAAACCTCGGATTAACCATGTCGAGGAACCTTCAAGGTGATTGAGCTTTGTTACTCTGCCCTTGTGTGTGGGATCGGATCGTAGACTGTTCCCCCAGTTATATTTGTTACTGTTGGTAAACTTAGTGTCCACAAACTTAAGATTATTTCCTGAGGTGACGGTGAAGGAAATATCTCACTGTGCCTGGAGTAGACGTCGACTAGAGTCACTTGGACTCTCTAGGGGGTTTTCTTCACACGAGATGGTTTTGTGAGGAAACTTGTGCCAGTCTGTTTCATTAAGCAGGTTGTCGGGGTAACTGCTCCAACCGCCCTTTCTGTATTAAATTTCTACTAAGTTGGATTTCATCACCAACTAGTGTTTTTAGTACAGGAAGTTACTGTTTGTGTGTGGTTTGAACTCTTAGATTTTTAAGCGTGTGATTCAGTTGTTTGTTTCTTTAGATACTTTGGGTGTTTTCATTGAAATTTTCTTTGTTTGCATGTGATTATTTAATATTTAATCATGGTAGAATTGCTGAGACAATCCCGGAGACTACAAGGGAAACCCCCCGAATATACACCAAGTCAGCTTGAAGGGCTTCGTGCTCTGGTATCATCTAGAAGTGGTAGGATTAGATCAACAGAAATTGGAACTTCGTCTATATTGGTTCATCCTGATCATCAAATACCCATAACAGAACATATTCAAGAGCCGATTTCGGTTTCTGAAGTTCCTGGTAGTATTTCTCCTTCCAGTGAACTAGCTGACGAACCTAAAATATCTGAACCTGAAACTAAACCTTCTGTTTTGGAAACATCCTCAGGATTTATTACACCAACTTCTAGCGATCTTGGTTCATCTAGGGTAAGAAATATTGTCACTGAAGATCTTCCATCTAGACTAATTTCTATTGAAGAACTTACTAATCTAGATGAAGAGATATCTCTTCCCGAATCCCCTCAGTCTTTAAATCTTAGGGAACGTGAATCTATTTTCTACAGCCCTATTCGAACTAGTGCTTGGTATCTATCCTTAACAATTTTTTTAGAGAATCCGGGTCTTTCTTTTTCTCCACCTCGAATTCCATTTCATCCAACACCCAGAGGTTACTATCCGTCATCCATCATGGCAGGAGATTCATCCATGTTTTCCCAGACACTGGAAGCATTTTTACATGGTGGTCCGTCTATTCCTTCGGGATATCAGGCTCTGTCTGGTACTTTCTCGGGGGCAACTCCTCAATCGATTTAAAACGTGTTATCATCTAGTTTAAGTGGAATTAAAACTGAAACGTCGAACGCAGAGCAAATCTTTATGATGTCTGGTAATATTCTGAATCCTCAACCTCAAGGCAGTCAGTTACCGCTTGGAGGGAAATCTCAGGGAAATCAGCTACCGCCTGGGGGGAAACCTCAAGGTAGTCAGTTACCGCCTGGGGGGAAACCTCAAGGTAGTCAGTTACCGCCTGGGGGGAAACCTTCAGGAAGTCAATTACCACCTGGGACCTCAAGGTAGTTTTTTCCCAGGATAAACTGTGGAATCATATTATTTTGGGGGACAACCCCAAAGACAATACATACCTCAAGGATATCAACCTTCAGGACAGTACATACCCCAGGGTCAACCCTAAGCTCAATATGTTCCTCAGGGTCCTTATCAACCCCAGCTTCAGTACGCGCCTCAGGGTTATCAACCTCAAGGTCAGTACCTAATTCAAGGTTACCAAAAGCCTTTTGGTCAATCATCTATACAAGGAGCTGGAAATTTACCACTTACTTATCAACCCTACATTCAACTAGGTTATGGTCCTTAATTTCAACCTTCTGTGAGACAATACCCAGGAATGAATATGGTGTGGGATCCATCCCAATATCAATAGCCTATGTAGCCTAATGTGCAGTTACCTTTTCAACCTGGACAACCTTTGGTTTCTGGTCCAACCTAGCAACCTATCCAACCTACTATTCAAACTCCTGCACCTGGTTCTGTTCAGCAGTCTGTGCCTAGTACACCTCAGACTCCGCCTCAAACTGCTGCAACTGCTGCAATGTCTGTTCAACCTGTAACACCTATTTCTGGAGTATCAGTAGCCCTGAGTTCGTCTATCCCTGCATCCATGAAAATCCCTCAAGTCTCTGTACCCCAGTCAGGACCTTCAGTTCAGACTTCGGTTTAGATGCCTGCGAGACAAGCTGGTACAAGTACGGTGATCACAAGTCAACCGCAATTCACGTATCAACCGTACCAGGGAAAGCCTCAATTCGGTCCCGTTTCACAAAATCCAAATTATCAATATCAACCATACCCTGGCTACACTTATGAGCAGCCTCAACAACCCCAGTTTGGTCTGGTTAATCCTGTTTACCCGGGAGGTTACACAATTCCTAATGCAACTCCGATTCCCAGTTATCCTGGGTATCCTCCTCCTGGAACTAATTTGGCTACTCAAGGTTTTCGTGACCCTAACTGTCAGTTACCATTTATTGCAACTTTGGATTTACCTGATTTGACGTGCCTTACAAATGATCCAATTTTCTATTATCCATACTGGCCGCCAATGCCGCATAAGTTTCCCAGTGATATACCAAAATTCGAAGGTAAGTCAGGAGAGGATCCATAAAATCATGTCATGACTTATCACCTCTGGTGCGCGTCTAATTCAATCATTGATGATTCAATTCTCTTACGCTTTCCCAAAGAACTCTTATTGGTCTTGCAGCCAAATGGTACATCGAGTTACCATGAGGCTCGTTTAACAATTTCAGTCAGTTAGCAACTGCCTTCTTGACTCATTTTCAGTTGCCTGTCAGATACAAAAATGGCACGGAACTATTAAATTCACTAAAACAATCCACGTCCATGTATATTTCTGATCATATTCAAGAATGGCGACGTAGAAGGCATTTGGTGAAAGTTTACATTCTGGATCAAATTTTGGCGGAATGGTTTGTTAAATCATTGTTACCCAAAATCACTGAAGATGTAGCTAAGGCTGGTGTTGTTACTGTAGAGCAAGTAATTTCTCAAGCTCAGTACCTTGACCTCGTTTATATGCAGTCAGGTACTTTACATGGAAAAATCCCCGACCTTCCAAAACAAGGTCAAATAGCTGCTGCTCCTTCAGGGTCTCATGCCACTGATGGTATGATTGGTGCAGTCAATACTAAAATCAAGAACAAATCTTCAAAGAATTCTTCTCCTATTATAACTTTACCAGATTCCTCGAAAGGAGAATTTTCCCCGGAAATTTCTGCCGAAATTCATGTCGTAGAGACATCTACGGCCAAATCTAAACCCGGTGGTAAAAATAAAGGGAAGAATTAAAAAAAAAAGAATTCAAAAGAGAAAACTGATAAAAAAGAATCCAATGACGAAAAACGCAAACCTCTTTATCCTTGTTACATTTGTGACGAGGATAATTTTACTAAGGAATGCCCACATCGAGCAGAGGTTGCAAAATTCGTTAAAGGTTCACAACAACCTGTTGTCTTGAAGGATCCTTTTCCAACTCAAGATAGTAAAATGGTTGGTTCTACCTCAAATACCTTAGAAGAACCTATTATAATGATGTCTTATGTATGGATTGCGACGCGATCGAAAGATTATGGTGCTAAGAATCCTATTGATGGTAAAGAAGCAGAATATTCTAATGCAAATACATCAAATACACCTCCTCCTGTTTCTGGTCCGCTACAGATCGAGAAACAAAATTCAGGCTTAATAATCAAACCGCCTGCTAAAGGTGTTCTTTGTAAATTAGCTTTCAATCCACATGCGAGAGTTGCTCATAATTACAACATTGTTGAAGATTTATCTATTTCCCCTTCAGCAATGTCGGCTTTGGAAGTGCTGTAGTCATGCCCAGCACAGCATAAATTACTTTTGTCTGCCATAGGAGCTGTCGATGTTTAGGATTCAAACCTTATAATCTTCAATTTAGAGAATAGTACACCTCGCCTACCTCATCAAATGGCTTTCCAAATTCCAGTGTTAGTAAAAAATAGACCAATATTTTGGACTGTGATTGATGAGGGAGCTTCAATGTGTATTATGTCGATCCAATGTTGCAAATCGCTTGGTTCTCCTACACTCAATCAGTCTCCGACAATTCTTAAGGCTTTTGATGGTCGAGGTTTCCAGCCTTGTGGTATTTTGCAAGATTTACCCATAGGGGTCAAAGGTAAAATTGTAAATCTAGATGTGGAAATGGTTGATGCCCCTCTAGATTACAACCTTCTTTTGGGTCACAGTTGGTCTTATGCTATGACTGCTATTGTTTCTTCGGTCTTTTGACTCATAAAATTTCCACATCAAGTAAGGATCGTTACAATAGATTAGTTAACTTATTTTTCTTCTGACCCAGCCTCTACAAAAACAATCCAGCACGTTGGTAAAGTGGCTATCCCTTATAAGGATGTTGGAGTAGGTTTGATTAAAGATTCTGGTTTACTAGGAACTTTTTCCTTTCCTCCTCCTAACGTATTGCCTTCTACCGCAACTATTCATATGATTTTGTCAGACACTGTTATGTTTGATGATCCTTGGGTCGTACCGTCCGACTATGAGTTAGATTCATTTGATGGCATGATGCCTTTGAGTCCATTTTAAATTGCGTACCAGGCTGTACAGTCACTTTCCGACCCCTCTTCAACCGAAATTGATCCAATGAATGGGATCCATGAGGAATCACTTTCTATATCCAGTTCAGCCACAATGACATTTCCTGATCTTGTTCATACTGATGAGCAGATTTGTGAATTTTTGTCCGTTGATGATTTACCATGGGAATATCTACATCACCGATCTTCGTTTTTACCTAAACTAGATCATTTTGGAGATGATTTCGCTTCAATTTTTACTGCTGAATATGTCAAAGAACCCCAGAATCCATTGCGAAATCTTGATTCTGAGTTAAATTTGGAAAATATCTCTCGAACGATTCCAATTGACATTTCAGTAAAGCCAAGAATAATTGAAAACATTCATATAGTTGCTTGCTATACTGAAGATGAAATTCAAACTTATAAAGCCCTATTCAAGAATTCTGTGATGTGTTTGCCTAGTCCTATGAAGAAATGCCAGGAATTGATCCATCAATTGTCGTACATGAAATCAAGACTTACCCGGATGCCAAACCTGTCCGTCAACATTTACGTCAAATACATCCTAGAAAAGCTTCTGCTATCAAAGCCGAAGTTGAAAAATTACTTTGCACAGGTTTTATTTATCCAATTCCTTTAGTGGAGTGGGTATCGAATATTGTTCCTGTTACTAAAAAACAAGGAACAATACGAGTGTGTATCGATTATAGGGATATTAATCGAGCTTGTCCCAAAGACAATTATCCAACCCCCTATATCGATCAAATAATCGATGATTGTGCTGGCAGTGAAATGTTTTCCTTTATGGATGGTTTTTCCGGTTACAATAAAATAAACATACTCCCTGATGATCAGCCAAAAACAAATTTCATTTGTCCATGGAGGAAATTTTCTTATTGCAAACTACCTTTTGGGTTAAAGAACGCTGGAGCAAATTTTCAAAGGGCTATGTCTTACACATTTCATGACATTAAGCACATTGTGCAGCCTTATCTCGATGATTTACCTGCTTATTCATCGCGTAGGGCCAAACATCTCACTCATTTACGAGCTATCTTTATGAGATTTCGGCATTATCGAATTAGTCTGAATCCACAAAAATGTGTTTTTTGTGTAGAATCGGGTCGCTTACTGGGATTTTTTGTTTCGAAAGTAGGAATTCGCGTCGATCCGTCGAAGGTTGAAGCTATTGTTAAATTACCTCCTCCTTCGACTTTACGCCAACTCCAAAGTTTGCAGGGGAAATCAAACTTTTTACGTCAGTTCATTCCTAACTATGCCAAGCTTACAAAGGGTTTTACCTGGTTGCTGAAATAGAACATTCCATTCTTTTGGGATGAGATCGATGATCGATATTTTGATGCACTTAAACACGCGTTGACCCATGCACCATTATTGCATCCTCCCAACTACAACCAGGATTACATTTTGTACCTCGCTGCTTCTCATTCCACTATTGGGATGGTTTTAGTTCAAGAAGACGAATCTAACACTGAACATGTGATTTATTATCTTAGTTGGAATCTGCATCCGACTGAGATCAAATACACACATGTGGAGAAATTGGCCTTGGCAGCTGTTGAAGCTGTCAAAATATTTAGACACTACATCTTGTTACGTAAAACCACAGTAATTTTTGATTGTAACCCTATGATGTACATTTTAACCAAACAATTGCTAGGGGGAAAGTATTCCAAATGGATAGTCATCCTGCAGGAATTTGACTTAGAATTTGAGAAATCCAAGGCAAAGAAATCTTTGGTCTTTATGGAACTGATGTGTGCTTTCCCCTCTACTGATACTGAAACTATGGCAGAAGAGCCCATTGCAGATGAATCTCTGTTTCTTATCAATACTCTCGATCCATGGTATGGAGATATTATTGTTTATCTCCAAACCCAATATTTTCGGCCTGAACTCTCACGATCTCAGCGATGGAAAATACACTTCCAATCCCAACAGTACAATATTATTGGTGATACACTCTATCGTCGTGGAGCGGATTCTGTTTTCCGACATTGTCTTATTCATGAAGAAGCTGAAAAGGTTTTAAATGACTGCCATTCTAGAGCATGTGGCGGTCATATGTCTGGGTATGCCACAACCAAAAAGATATTGCTCACTGGTTATTTCTGGCCGTCGTTATTCAAAAATTGTATTTATGCAGTCCGAAAATGCCACAATTGTCAACTTTTTGATCGTAAGATGCACGCACCACTCGCTCCTCTTCACCCCATGATTTCTTTTGGTCCTTTCACGAAATGGGGTATCGACTTTATTACATGTAACCTTCACTCAGCCGAGGGGCATGCGTATATTATTGTAGCAGTAGATTATTTTACTAAGTGGGCCAAGGTGATGCCTACATTTTTAGCTGACGGCAAGACTGTTGCAACTTTCATATTTAATCACATAATTGCTAGGTTTGGTGTTCCTCAAGCTATTATTACAGATCATGGAAGTCATTTTCGGAATGTCATGATGACTGAACTGACATATCAACTTGGCCTGCGCCACGATAGTTCCACTCCGTATTATCCGCAAGCCAATGGTCTGGTTGAAGCCATAAATAAAGTTTTAGTCACCATGATTAGACGAATTATTGGTATTCACAAAACGAATTGGCATTCCATGTTATTTTCATCACTTTGGGCATATCGAACCTCAGTAAAAACATCAATTGGTTTCACTCCCTTTCAACTCGTTTACGGTTTGGAAGTTGTGCTGCCGATTGAATGTGAAATTCCGTCATTGAAATTAGCCATAGAATTACTCCCAGCTACGTCTGAAGAGGAGAAATTTTTTTTATACTTGGCTTAGCTGGATGAGAATCGACGAAATTCTGCAATAGCAAACGAGGCTCATGTTAAACGAATAAAATCTCACTATGATAGAAGTGTTACCCCTCGAAATTTTTCAGAAGGATACCTAGTCTTAGTTTATGATCAAGTCAACGATGAGCTAGGAGTTGGGAAATTCATGCTCATGTGGCATGCCCCTTTCATTGTTAAACGAAAGCTAGAAAAAGGGGCCTATGAGCTGATAGATTTTGACGGTGTCCCTTTAGATAAACCCAGAAATGGACTTTATCTAAAGCGATATTATGCTTAAGCTTGGTGTGGATATTTTTTATTAAATTAGATTTCTTTACTGCTGGTGTGTCTTAGATTAGAAAAGTGTGCCTAGTTTAGAAGTGTGTTTTTTATCACTATTCCTGCTTATCTGAGTTTTACTCCTGATATTGCAGATGTCAACATCTCTTCAAACCTACATTGGTTTTTCTGATGGTGCTTGTCATAGTACACGGAACATTTCTTCCACAACTTGGGTTATCTATTCACCCTCTAATGAGTTAGTATCCATGCATGGGGTAAGCCTTGGTCAAACAATGAATAACATTGCAGAGTATAGTGCAGTGATTGAGTTATTATCTGAATCCATATCATTTGGAATTCGGGGTTTGATTTTTAGGCTGGATTCTGAACTTGTTGTATTATAGCTTAAAAGGGTTTATGCCATTAGAAATCCAGTGTTATTACGGTTATTTTTAAGAGTTTTTCTCTTGGAACGTGAATTTTATTACATTGAATATCAACATATTCCAATACATTTAAATACATTAGCAGACACAATTGCTTCTAGTATGATATATCGACATTTGCAATCATCAAAACAGTAAAACAAACAAAATTCATAACATGTACACAGATAGCCAGTAAATAGTGATAGATCATAGTATAGAAGTGTTTTCAAAAAATATACATCGTCTTCAATCATAGGTTGGAAACACCTTATGATCGGCAAAATGATAACACAAAAATTCAAAAAATATGAGTCTACAACACGATCATCCCATCATTGATGGTGATCACGATAAGATACCACTGCTCGGGCCACCCTGCATAGGAACCTCCTAAAAGGTCCTGGAACACCAATCATGTATCTCTGCAATCTGAGTGGAATCTCATCTATGTCCGTCTCTAGAATATCTAGAGTCAGACGCTCTAGGTGATGCTCTAAATCATACAAGATTTCTGCTGATTAGCCTGCTGGAGTTGGTATGACTGCAACTGGTTATCTTCTTTCATAAGGCTGGAGATGGGCTGGTCGCCGTGGGCCCACATCTGCGTTTAAAAACTTTTGGTTATTAATTTTCAAGACGATCAAAATACAAAAAAAATAGAGCTTAGAATTTTTTGAAATTGATTTTACCTGTTTCATCCCATTGTTCCCCTGCTGGGAGAGTCATCTCTCGATTTTCACGGAAATCTATCCCGATGTATGGAAAGTCCTCTATGAAAAAAATTTGGCGGTCCAGCCAACGAAAATATGAAGTAAGAAATCGAACAATCTCAGCGCCCTCAATACCGTGACGGGCCATCAATGAAACCCAACGAACCATCCTAGGTTCTCGAGGTCGACTGGCATCGACAGGAATATTCTGCAGAGCTAACATGGGGATCCTCTCTAGAGAAAAAGTGATCACAATGGATCCATATCCAAAGTTATTTATTTTTCCATTTTTCGCTCTAGTTAGTTGGCGTTTTACATTGGCCAACACAGCTTCGCACCAGTTGAAAATGGTGCCTCGAAAACAATCCACAGCAATGCGCATCTGGGAACCGATAGATACATGTAGCGTTGCACTCCCACATAGTCTAGTAACAGTAAACACAATAACTTTTAGCTCGAGATGGATGATAGTTTTTATATCAATCCGTTTGTCCCTGGGGTCTACCTGGTCATTACAGAATTCTTGTCGAAGACTAGTGACAGTTTGGCCACCTAGCCTAGTCCCAAACAAGGAAAGTTGTTCGCCCCTCTTGGACAAACCAGTCAGAAAATAAATATCCTCCAACTCAATTTCGAGCCGGTGGCCGCCAATAATGAAACATTGGTCCTGCACGTTCCACCTATTTACCAGCCATGTCAGGAGGTCTACTTGTGCCCTCATGCCCTGGATGGCCCATAATTTATACAAACCACATGATCTTAATGCCTATATTGTGGGCAAATGGAGCATTGTGGCGTCATCCACATCCTCATGCTCACGTTCTCTCCAAATCCACATCTTGTTAATTCTACAATGCATAAAAAGATATGTTAGAACAATCTAATTTGAAAATTTTTGGGCGCCACATGAGAAATTTGATTTTGAAATTTAAAAATGTGGGGACCGCACTTTCCCTTTGTACACAGTGCATAGGAATGCATGCGATCTGTGGAAAAGTGCGGACCCACGACTTTTTTCTACATAGGAAAAAGTCGGGGTCTGCAGGGCCCATGTGTGGCACCTGCAGACCTTCGCGGGCGATTTCTTAAACTATATTTTTCCCTTAAAATAAAATCTAAAGCCTAAAAATGAATTGTAAACAGATGAAATGCAAGATTAAGAGGTTGTGGATTACCTAGGACTGACGGTTCTCGATTTCGTCAGACGGATTTTCCATAATCTTCACAGGAAATTTTTTACCCAAAAGCTTCTACTTTTCACTCTGAACTTGAACGGTAAAAATGAAATTGAAAAAGTCCTTTTTATAAGTTTTTTTGAATAAATGAATTTTTAATTTGTTTATTTTTCACTTTAAAAGGGTATTTTTGAAAGCATTTTTAGTTATCTTAAACAGGTATGTGTAATGTCTCAAGTTTTTGTGCAGAAATTGGATTTTTTAGGAGTATTGATCGTTTTTCAACAAAGAGCATACTTTTATCACTTTTTCGGACTCTTTCAAAAATTTTACGAAAAAGTGAAAACTTGGAGTCCTATTTTAAGCCCTTTTCAGACTCTCTAAACATGAAAATATTGCCGAGCACTTGATTATTCGAACTCGTTAAAGTAAATGAATAATCGTCCCTTCAGTATAAGTTTACCCCTTTTACGGACTGAAATGGACTATTTATGAAAAAGGTATACGTTGACTAATTACGGTCAATAGAGTTCTCTCCCACATTATTTTATCCTTTTTTGGGCTCGAGAGACTAAATTTACAAAAAAGTATGCCCATGGATTTTTCTTAAGTTTTTTCTTCTGACTCCCTAAAATTGAAAAACACTAAGTTTCTCCTATACTGGACTCGTTAAAACTTAACAGTAAAGGACCTGTTCAATTTTAAACAAGAACGGACCACTCCTTCTTAGGGTTCGAATCTTAAACTAAGTTGGACTCATCCAAAGGATGAGCTTATAAACAAGAAAATGTTATCCTCCTCAAGCTTGTGAAAAATAAAGAGGTACTTGCTAGAAATGGTGGGGGAAAAGAGAGAAAAATGGACTTGTTAGTTGTATTTTGATTTTTCGAAAATCCAGTTAACCACTCTTGAACATGACACTTTCATTCACCTGGGTTGGGAAATCCTTTGCCTAACAGTTAATCAAACGTCATTGAAAGTCTTCATCCGGTTTCTAGGTATTAGCTTTGGGTCAATTGTCACCAAGCCATCTGCAGTGTCATTATGTGTTCAAGAGGACATTTCAAATAAACCATTCATTTGAAAAATATTTGTCATCCATTTTTTACCATCCCTGAGTCATTCCTTGCCAATATATTTTCAAAACTCGATCTATGATTTTGTGTTGTGGGCTTGCCTATGACAGATCACTTTCTATTGACAAAAACTCATTATCTAGGAAGTTGATCCATAAATCATCATTACCTTGAAATCTGCATGCCTTAATGGCAGGTTTCTTGCCTTCGACGACATGTTGCATCATTGACCTTCGATCGAATGATTCCGTGACATGTTCAACTTCATCTCATTCATTCACATTTCATGGATTGTACTGAGTACTTTGAGATCCATTGACATTACTGGTGGTTACTCTCACACTTGTTAACAGTTTACATCATTGACTGGTATTCAAGTGGTTTCTACCATGTTCGACTTCGACACATTCATTCACATGGATAGAATCGTACTAGTTCGAGATGTAGAAATCAAGACCCTGGATCTAGTTTCTACCATCCAGGCTGCGAGGAATTTTGTTATCATTTATACAGTGGACTATTTATAAACAGATGGCTACGTCCATACTGTGTCTACACATGTCTATACTGTGATGTACTCAAAATCATTCCTGTATCAGAACAGTTTGAATTAGTTTCTAGCTAGTTTTGATCTGAGTATGGGAATGCCTACCTCAACGATGATATATATACATTTTGCATTGAATGTTTTTACAGGTTCCGACTGGGGTGTCCACAGGATGATCCTTGAAATGATAAAGTACTACACTCTTCAAATATGATAGACTTCAACATCATCTATTCCAGACTTTTCACTTTAGGGGGCAATCCGTTACACTGAAAATTGTCATCCTGACATTCTGCTATGTGTATGAGCTCATTATTACTCACACTTCTCCCTTTGCAAGTCTAACATATCAGTTCCTCATGTCAAGCCTTGAAAATCAGAGAAAATTTCCAAAAAATCTCCTAAACTTTGGTGTTGCACTTTCTCTCTATCTTGCTTGTAGTCCCGCAAATAATGTTAAGCTCTCTTGCATACCTGAACACACTTTATCTGTGTTAAAGGTGCATACCCATGTAAGATAAAAAAGGTGCAAGTAAATTCAAAAAATCTCAATAAAAGTAAATTCTAGAAGCCTCTAGAAAGAATCTTGCGGTGGCAGAACCGCTCTTATGAGGTGCATTTATCCCTTACCTTATGGAGCTAACCCCTTGATGTGAGGAGCTTATCCCTTTGAAGGAGGATTCTATCCCTTCATAGTTGGAATAGAAAACCTCCTCTTTTCCACTATAAAAAGAGGCATTGGGTAGCCTCAAGGGGAGTTCAAGCTTTAGAATATTTGAGGTTAAGTGCTGTTAAGATTCAGACTCAGTTAAATAAGAATTTTGTGAGGAGAGATTACATAACTCTATTATTCTTGGTTGGAGGAGTGCAGAGCTTGTCAAAGTAGAGGAGGCTCCTACTTTGGACCCCAGGAAGGCCTGTGCAACATCAAGGCTCAGGTTGTAAGGTTTTCCTTCTTTTGAAATTAATACAAATATACTCATTTTTCTCAATAAGCTGTTAGTTAATGGTTTATTTCATAGATTCCTTGATCAATATGATAAGCATGGTTTATGATGATTTCTATACAGGTGCTATGTAATATTTTGCTTGTTTTTGACTGCAGGTTTATGAGGAAAAATCCTTCAAGTGCACAAGGGACAACAACGACTTCAAACAAGCACTGGACATATGGTAAGTCTTTTACACCTCTATAGAGCTTTTCATAGATCATATATTCTTAGAGAAAGATTAGTTTATTTGGCTGTTTGTTGCTAGATACTTTTAGTACTAGGGAGATCGGTCTTGTCCGCAAGATGGATTAATCCATACAACAGCCCCGCGGCCAAGGACCTCTAAAGCACCGGCTACTCCATCAGTAGATGATGTTATTGGTTTCGACTCTCAAACTTCTCGCAAGTCTTCCAATGGGAAGCAAAAATCAAATTCTTCCAACAATTTTGCTCCTAAAAATACTCCAGATTCTGGTAAGACCGCGAAGGTCAACGTCGTCCAGGCAAATCATGTGAACAAGACTTCCAAAGGGAAAAAGAAGGTCAAAATAAAAGCCAAATCCGATGCCCCAAAACCAGAATCGCCCAAACCACGTGCTGATGATGGTTCACAATGACAACCAAAGTACCCTTTCCTGATCTGTGATGAAGACCACTACACCAAATATTTTCATAGATGAGCCAAGATTAGTCAACTTATTAAGGGATCTAAGGGAACTTCAGCAGTTCTTAAGGAACATTTTCCATCTCAGCAGACCGAGATGGTTAAGCAGCCTTCACCATATGCACCGTTTGGGTCTCAGGTTTTCATGATGAATGGTGCTACACATGTTTCTATTACCACTCGATCAAATGATTATGCCGGATAATGCCAGGTAGATAGGAAGGAAGTTGTTGATGGCCCTCATCCCCCACTTACCTCTGGTCCTCTTAAGATTGAAAGGCCCAACGCTGAATCCGTTGTACGGCCACCTTCCAAACGTGTTCTCCGAAAATCTTCCTATAATCCAAACGCCCATGCTGCTCAGCATTACAGCATTGTTGATGATTTGGCACAAGCGCCTTCCATGATGTCCGCATTGGAAGTGCTTCAGATTTTTCCGTCTCAATGGAAATCTTTGTTATCTGCAATCGGCGGAATCGATCCTGTCGATTCTATCCTTCTCACCTTTGATCTAGAGAATTTCGTCCCCCAACTCACGCACCAGATTTCGCTTCTTATACAAGTCAGCATTAATGGCCTCAATATTCACAGAGCCATCGTGGACGAAGATGCCTCTACCTGTGTTATGTCATTTTCTTTCTGGAAGGCCATTGGCTCTTGACCCCTCACTTCATCTCTCAATTCCCTCGAGGCATTCGATGGAAGGGAATCAAAACCCTTGGGTGTTCTCGCAAGTCTACCGATTACATTACAAGGTAAGACAGTCAATGTTGAAGTAGAAGTTGTTGATGCCAAACTCAACTACAATCTTCTACTCGGTCGCAGTTGGACCCACGCCATGTTGTGCATTCCGTCCACCCTCTTTCAACTTTTGAAGTTTCCACATGAGGGAAATATTATTACTGTCAATCAATTGTCTTTATTTACCTCTTCCTCCGAGAACAACGTGCCATACGTGGATCAAATTTCTAATACCCCCGACAGTATGAGACCTGGTCTTTTCAAGGACCTCATTCTCATGGGTATTTTTCCCATTCCACCACCGAACACCGTTCAAGTCAATATGACCTCCAGGTCAAATGACCCATGGATCGTCCCTTCTCCTGAATAGGTTGTCTCTTTTGGAGAATCGATGCCTCTGACCCCAGTTGAAATCAATTATTGTGAGATCATTGCCGCATCGGATCCTCCTCTTGCTAATAATACTCCTTTGAGCATGGCTCTTGATGTTTATTATCAATCCCCTTGGCTCGGCGATGCAGATTCACCTGATCCTTTGAGAGAATTTTTTCTGTCTGACGAAGCTATCATCGAGACTATGTCTCTTGAAGATCTACCGTGGAGCAATGGACATCATCATTCCTCGTTCATGCCTGGCCTGGGGGTAATGTCTAATTGTCTCGAGCATTTTGTATCTCGTTCTCCCCCTCCTGAAACTGCTCCTTTGAGCTCGTCAGAGCATAGTTCCTGTTCTTGTGTCAAGCTCCGTAAACTATGAAGCAAGCTAGTTTGAGGACAGTTATTTTAAGTGTGTCAACCTCCTTAAAAAAGTGAAACACGATCCCGTTCAATTCGAGTTTTGTTAGATTTTGGAAAATTCATGTCGAATCTTTTACTCTTGTGTTTTGAACCTTCACTCCATTTTTCATATGGACTGAAGCTTGGGGGGCATGTACACCTCAAATTGAGTCATCATGGTGGGGGGCATGCCTATTTTTTCAAGCATAGTTTGCATTTGGGCTTTTAAGCTTGTGTCAAAATAGAATATGTTGTTTTGATGCATTGTGTGAACTTTTAAATTTTCCATTGGGTCGTTATTTATGCAAGTTATTTAGCTGGTACATTAGATAACATTGTATTAGACATTTTCATAACATAAAAAACATCATCATATGTAAACAAGATCCATGTAGAAAAATATGTATATATATATATATATATGTCGAGTGCTTGCAACGTGTGCATCATGTAAAACCAAAAATATACATGTTTGTGTAAGTTAAATCTGGAGATGACATGTCTCTCAAAAATATGCAAATAAAAATCCTAGGTGACTAATCGGCATGGTGCTCATGGTAGGAACCCCTATGGTGTGCCTATGATAAGCTAAAGGGACATAAGCTAGGCGAGCATAGTCTGGAACCCAATGAGAAATCCCCTCTAATTTCTGCACGAGCTTGTCCCCCTTGCCCCCCTCACCATGAGGGTTGTTGAGCCTTAGAATTGCCTTCTCTTTTACAAACCTTCACTTCATTTCATCATCATTTTATCACTTCATAAGCCTAAAATCAATGAAGAATGATTAGGATTGCTTAAAGGTTACATGAAATTGATTAACATATTGTATTTTCATGATTTTTGCTATTTTAACAATTTTCTGCAAAATAGCTACAGAATGCAGACATTCCGTAGCTGACCGGCGATTCTGCAGCTGTTCTACAGTTTGAGTGGGTTACAGGTGTCGTCTCAAAGAAAGGCGCATATGGGCAAATTCCAGACTTCATCCACATCATTCCTTGCTCCCTACAAAGTCTGAGCACAATTCTACAGGTGGTTAAGCACGTGGGAATCAAACTAGGAAGTAGACTCCTAACAGGACAAGGACAGTCCAGATTCTGTTACGTGATCATGATCAGAGTCCTAGTTTGGTTTCTATTAGGAAAGACACTTATCCCTTTATTTTCTCCAGTTCTGTTATGTAAATTTTCTATTAATATGCTTGGGGAACCGAGAGAAGAAGGTTAGATCTTAGTTAGATTTTGGCTTTTGCTGCCAACCGTGAATACTCTGTTTTAAGTATTTTTCTCCTTTAATGAAAAAGCATCATTCTACCGCATGAGCTGAGTCAATTTTGAGTTAGATTGCATGCTACCAGGTGGTGGAGGGCCCCTACCTCCTGTGCAGCTCTGTTTTTATAATTTAGATAAGTATTTTAGCTCTGTTTTCACAGTTTAGATACGTATTTACTTTCAGTCTTCTGTTTATGTTTCAATTGCATTGAGTTATACAACCAGAATTGTTCTAATAAAATTTTTCAACATATTATTCATGATGAACAAGATGGACTGTGTAATTTCATAGAGTAATGGCATGTCAATTTCAATAGAATACTCCGGAGGTAGAATGCATGTGGTTCAGCTTTGTCCTTTCTTTTCAAGTATGATAATGGCTCTTTAGTTTAATACTATTCATTGTAGATTAATAGCATCTTAGTTTAGTTTTAACTCATTGCTTTAACACTTCAAGTTTAGTTGTTGTCCATTGTAGTTTACTTTGTCTTAGTTGATAAATTCAATCTCACATGCTTAATTATTTACAAAACTTCTTTTGTTCAAAATTCATACTCATACACAATTATCTGGACAAAAGATAGTATTATTATAAGGTCTGGAGTATTTTGCAGCTTCTTTATCATTTCACAAACAAGCCTCTTTCTCAAAGACTATTTTTGAAAGGAAATCTATAACTTTTGAGAAAGTTTTAATGGTGTTAAATTGAGTTGCAAAACAGAAGTAGAAACTAGTTTAGAGTAGAAACTTTACCTTGTTACAAATATTCTTTTCCACATATTTTCCAACAAATCTTTATTCATGGATAAGATGTTGTACATTGTAAGTTATTTGTTTGATTAGTGATTTAGGAGAAAACTTCATTACACTTAGCTTGTTCATTTCTCAGGTTCATTTCAATTTCATGTTGTGAGTTTACAATAGAGTCATTATCAAGCTTTGTATTTGTTGGTTGCTAGTCATAGTTAGACTCTGTTTTGTTTCAGCATTTGCATTTGTTTACCATCATAGTTTAGGCTTCACTATGTTTTGACCAATAGTTTCCCTTCATTTAGCGCTTAGTTCTTTTCCTTTTCAAAATAAAACCATAAAACCAAAAACATCAGAAAACACTAAACACAACGAAGTAGGAAGAGGTTGCTTAGGAACATATGGTGCACCACACTTCAGCAGTTTACTGACCCTGGTTGACAATTAAATGAGCTCAATTTAGGAGACTAGGTTGAGCACAAACATTTTGGCGCCGTTGCCGGGGAAGTGTAACTAGGTATCCTGATTTCCTACATCCACAAAAACAAAAACAAAAACTTCAATCACCTACCACACCCACTATATCATGTGGTGCAGTAAGAGCCACACATCCACATCATGAATTGATATTTTTGCAGGTAGAAGAAGAGGTGACAAAGCAGGTGGAAGAAATGGATGGAGATGATGACAATGAGGAAGATCCTTTTGGATTTCCTATTCAAGAAACTGATATCAACATTCAAATGAAGAACATCCATCCATCTGTACTTCCTAATTTCAAAGGTATGAGATCAGAAGACCCGGAAACTTTTCTTTTTGAATTTGAAATAATTTGTAGATCTTATGGCTATTCATTGCACATTCAAAAATTGAATTTGTTTCCAGCAACATTGAAGGATAGAGCTCTTAGATGGTTCATGACTTTAGGAACAAATTCTATAAGGACATGGGATGATATGAAAAGAGTATTTTTGGAAAAGTATAAAGGTTATTGCATGCACCATGACCTTAGAAATGAAGTCTTTAAGATGAACCAAAAAGAGGGTGAAAGCCTAGAAGATTTAGTGGAGAGATTTACTTATAATATCAAAAGATCTAAATTGCATAATTTAGGATCAGATGCATTAAAAACTCTTCTACTAAATGCTATAAAGGATGAATGGATTGATCCTTTTAATCTTGTGGGAAAAGGAGATGTTTATCGATTGTCATTTCAAGAAATTTGTGAACTATGCAAGAACATATCAAGAGGAAAAGCAAAGTGTGTAAGGTCCCCTCAAGATCCATTTGTGGCAAAAGTAAGTAAGTCAGCATCAAGATTGGTAAGTCAAACTGAACCTAACAATTTGATAAACATTCTTGGTAATTTAAATGAACAAACTGACATGCTAAGAGTGCAAAACAAGAAAAAAGTTGCTTCATTTATATTTTGCCATAAATGTAGAAAGAAACATTATTTGCATGAATGTCCACTTGATAACATTAAAATGTGTAAAAATTTTGCAGGATCACATAACACTGAAGATTGCCCATCATTACCAGGGTTGAAGGCAATTTACCAGAAGGATAATGGAGCAAATCAAGCACAAGAGCAACTTTGTTATGTAGCTCCAAGAGGGCTATGGCAGCCTCATCAACCCAATATGATGCAATATCCTTATGCACAATTTCAAGGTTATGCACAACAACCTCAAGGTAATTGGAAAACACCCTTGCCTTGGAAATCTTGGCCATCTCAATCCCAACCTCAAAACCAACTTTGGAAACCTTGGCCATCTCAATCCCAACCTCAAAACCAACTTTGGAAACCTTGGCCATCTCAATTCCAACCTCAAAACCAATTTTGGCAACAAAGTTGGCAAAGGCCATACAAAGGAAATCCACTTTCTCCTCAATCTTTTCCTCTCTATCCTCAATACCATGATCAATGTTATCCATACCATTTGTCTCCACCACAACATCAAAATCACCCTCATTTGACCTCAATTCAACCTTTCCCATTACCATCCACACAAACACCCCAAAGATTCCCCACTCCACTACCTCCACAACCATTTCATATCCCCAACAATAAAACACCTCAATCAACTTACAAATCCGAGGTATTGCAAAATGATTCGCCAGCTATCATTGAAGAACAACAACCAGCAGAAGAAGACTCAGATAAGGTCCAAGAATCAGGGATGTCTATTGATAAAGATGAGATATTGGAACCAGAGATTGAAAAGTCTCATGCATGCCTATCACTAGATTCTATGAATGAAGATCATATCTCCGAAGACTTGCATTTCATGATAGAGGAAAGACAAGGAAGACAAGATTACATTGAATCTTGGTTCAATTCAGTCATTGGATTCCAATGCTCAATTATTCAATATCTTCTGAGATCATCTAAATCAAGACAGTTGGCATCTCATATACAGGTACATATCAAAGAGTGTCTTTCAAACCTGCATATGAGTTCATCTATCATCTTGTTACAGACATGGTTCCACTGGAAGTATTCATATACTTGAACAAGATTTTCTTTTTCAAGTAGAGTAGGACATAAAAAAAAAAAAAAAAAAAAGGGAAAAAAGAAAAAAAAAGAAAAAAGAGTAAAGAGAAAAATAAGTCCTATTGTGAAAACCAGTTTGCTGGCGCAATTGGACATGAGCTTTGTCTGAAAACCAGGCAACTGGCGGGCAAAGTTCACAATAAAGTTCTACAATTTCATGATGGTTTCAATCTTTCATGGTTCTTCAAATCATTCTTGGTTCTATGCTCGAGTTGGATGATGTGGAATTCCTTAAGGTCCACCTTCCAACAGATCTTGTCCCATCGACCTCAACACTTTATCGGGGATCAAGATTAGAGATTATTTGAAGTGCCTTGGAGCTTGCATTCATCAATGGCAAGCCTCCTCGTTGATAACAATGGGAATACAACAATGTCTCTTGATCGTCAAATCTTGCAGGCGACTCGACTTCGACACATTCATTCGTCCCTGTCAAGATGCACTGAGGTACCTTGACACTCATTTACATTATCGGTGAGTTGTCTCGCATTGGTTAACGATTTTCATTATTGATTGGTAATCCAATGATTTCTTCCCATGCTCGACTTCGACACATTTATTCGCATGGTAAGAATTGTACCATGAATGTTGGCTTTGATGAAGACTAATGGTTTTATGGAATCAACAACAACTTGCAGCAGTGAATTTCATTAGTTTCTTGTAGAAGCATGTTCATCTTTTTTTCAATTCAATAACAGCTGCGGAAAGTGGCAGTTTCTGCAGCCATTGCTGTAGTAGCCTGTTTTCGTCTTTTTGAAACTTTTTCCAGAAGGCAGTTTTGGCGCAACTTTTACAAGAGACTGGAGCAGAAATAAAAAATTCTGAGCTTCTGGGTTTTCTCAGAATATGATAAATTGAGTAAGGCACGAACAGAATTTGGAAAAAAAACAATTTTTAAGGGCATTTCAGAAGGGTTTTTCAGGCAGATTTTCAATTTTCAGCGTTATGGACAGAATAGGACAGATTTGAGTATTTTTGCACAGCAGCACCTTTTCTTCATCAAAATGAAATTATGGAAGCATGTGGCAGTAGAGAAGGTAAAAATACACAGTTTCCCATTGGATTCACTCAATTTGGCCTTAAAATGAGTCCGTGGCGTACTTTTTTGTAGCAACATTGGGCAGAATGAAGGGTGAAACAGGGCAGAAATTGATTTTGTCATAACTTTCAAACCGTGCATCCGTTGGTCCTGAAATTTTTATGGTAGATGCACTGAGGAAGGGTGAATAAACACAGAAAATTTCAGAAAATTTCAGTGTGTATTTTTCAAGAAATTGGCCACTTTCACCTACAGCCATTTCTCATTTTCCGGGAGATCCATGTAACCAATGGCAGAGATTTTTCGTCGGAAGATGCATAATAATATTGGTAACAACCTCAGAAAATTTCAGGGAAGTCTGATGTACCATTTGAGAGAAATTCCAAAATTCATTTCATTCTACAATTCCACTCCATCTCACTCCATTTTCACTCCATCTCACGCCATTTTCATTTCATTTCACAAGTCCTATTCCACTTTCACTCCATTACATTTCACATCCATCTTCCATATTCATACTTCATTTCTTCTTACAGATTGCATGTTGCAGCCACATCTTAATCAGCAGTTCTGACATGATTGTACAGCCTACAAAGAGATGATGATTACAGGAAATTGAAGGATTATGTTTTGAAGACCAACAAGCTCAAAGAGGACCAAAGGAACAACATCAAGCACAACAATTAACAAGGTCAAAATTCTGAGGTAAATTGTGAAAATTATTTTAATAGCAAAAAGTCAAAACATGAAATAGATACAATGTGTATAATCATGTGTTTCCTAAACAACCTATCATTCGAATTGATTAGCCATATCCCTTATCCAACATTCCATATTTCACCACAAGGTCATCATAAATTCTCCATCAGATCCATAGCCACTTCATTTTTCCTTATATCATCCATTCACCTCCATTACACTTTGCAGCCAATCCATCTCTAAGTGCAGAAAGGTAATTGTAAGGGTGAAGCATCATTCTTCAACTAATCCATCTTCAGACACAGAGATACAGTTTCAAAATAAAGTATTAGACTCTGTAGTCAATCTAGCTTCAAGCATAGAAAAGTAATTCTGAAAGGAAGATAATCTGCACAAAGGGGGAATGTGGCTAATTGTCAGGACAGAATCAGTTGAAGTCAAGTATTTGGAAGGATATCCATAATTCAAGGAGCTACTACAATAAGAAGGGAGGCTAAACTTTATAGAGAAATTTGATGGCTTCCATAAGGAGATTACAAAATCTTTTGTCAAATCTTTTGATGGAGCAGAAGAAGAGAAACTGACATGGTTATTGAAAATAAAATTGACACTCCACTACAAGAGGAAGATGAAGAACTAATTTTTGAAAAGAGATTAGGGCCAAAAGAAGCAGAAAGAAAAATTTGGATGTTTCAGAGTACATGGAATAAGTTTTGATGAAATTGCATGAGGACATGCAATAGTCTTGCAGTGGGGGTATGTTGAGCCTTAGAATTGCCTTCTCTTTTACAAACCTTCACTTCATTTCATCATCATTTTATCACTTCATAAGCCTAAAATCAATGAAGAATGATTAGGATTGCTTAAAGGTTACATGAAATCGATTAACATATTGTATTTTCATGATTTTTTCTATTTTAACAATTTTCTGCAAAATAGCTACAGAATACAGGCATTCCGTAGCTGACCGCGCATTCCGTAGCTGATCCCGCATTCCGCAGCTGTTTTACAGTTTGAGTGGGTTACATGTGTCGTCTCAAAGAAAGGCGCATATGGGCAAATTCCAGACTTCATCCACATCATTCCTTGCTCCCTACAAAGTCTGAGCACAATTCTACAGGTGGTTAAGCACGTGGGAATCAAACTAGGAAGTAGACTCCTAACAGGACAAGGACAGTCCAGATTCTGTTACATGATCATGATCAGAGTCCTAGTTTGGTTTCTATTAGGAAAGACACTTATCCCTTTATTTTCTCCAGTTCTGTTATGTAAATTTGCTATTAATATGCTTGGGGAACCGAGAGAAGAAGGTTAGATCTTAGTTAGATTTTGGCTTTTGCTGCCAACCGTGAATACTCCGTTTTAAGTATTTTTCTCCTTTAATGAAAAAGCATCATTCTGCTGCATGAGCTGAGTCAATTTTGAGTTAGAATACGTGCTACCAGGTGGTGGAGGGCCCCTACCTCCTGTGCAGCTCTGTTTTATAATTTAGATAAGTATTTTATCTCTGTTTTCACAGTTTAGATACGTATTTACTTTCAGTCTTCTGTTTATGTTTCAATTGCATTGAGTTATACAACCAGAATTGTTCTAATAAACTTTTTCACATATTATTCATGATGAACAAGATGGACTGTGTAATTTCATAGAGTAATGGCATGTCAATTTCAATAGAATACTCCGGAGGTAGAATGCATATGGTTCAGCTTTGTCCTTTCTTTTCAAGTATGATAATGGCTCTTTAGTTTAATACTGTTCATTGTAGATTAATAACATCTTAGTTTAGTTTTAACTCATTGCTTTAACACTTCAAGTTTAGTTGTTGTCCATTGTAGCTTACTTTGTCTTAGTTGATAAATTCAATCTCACAGGCTTAATTACTTACAAAACTTCTTTTGTTCAAAATTCATACTCACACACAATTATCTGGACAAAAGATAGTATTATTATAAGGTCTGGAGTATTTTGCAGCTTCTTTATCATTTCACAAACAAGCCTCTTTCTCAAAGACTATTTTTGAAAGGAAATCTATAACTTTTGAGAAAGGTTTAATGGTGTTAAATTGAGTTGCAAAACAGAAGTAGAAACTAGTTTAGAGTAGAAACTTTACCTTGTTACAAATATTATTTTCCACATATTTTCCAACAAATCTTTATTCATGGATGAGATGTTGTACATTGTAAGTTATCTGTTTGATTAGTGATTTAGGAGAAAACTTCATTTCCACTTAGCTTGTTCATTTTCTCAGGTCCATTTCAATTTCATGTTGTGAGTTTACAATAGAGTCATTATCAAGCTTTGTATTTGTTGGTTGCTAGTCATAGTTAGACTCTGTTTTGTTTCAGCATTTGCATTTGTTTACCATCATAGTTTAGGCTTCACTCTGTTTTGACCAATAGTTTCCCTTCATTTAGCGCTTAGTTCTTTTCCTTTTCAAAATAAAACCATAAAACCAAAAACATCAGAAAACACTAAACACAACGAAGTAGGAAGAGGTTGCTTAGGCACATATGGTGCACCACACTTCAGCAGTTTACTGACCCTGGTTGACAATTAAATGAGCTCAATTTAGGAGACTAGGTTGAGACCAAACAAGGGTCATAAGCGAGAGGGGTCCTCCTCGCCACTAGTGACATTCTGGCGGGTCTCTCAGGGCCAACATCTGCATACATATAGGATCAGCTATTAGAACATGCATGTATACCAAGAAATCATAATACTCATAAAATTAAAAAGAGTCTTACCCAGCTCCTCATCCCAGTCCTCTCCTTCCGGGAGCGGAAGGCTTGGGTCTCCTATGAAATCAGTGCCAGCATAGGGCCAGTCCTCTACGATGATCAGCTATCGTTGGAACCATCCAAAGAACTTGGGCCGCCATGACATCTGCTAGCCGCCCCCTACCCTGGGCATCAATGATTCCCATCAAGCCATCTGTGGCTCTCTCAATGGTGGATTCGGGACTATAGCCCCCTGGCCTTGGAAGATAGGTAGTCGCTCCAGGAAGAACGATACCAAGATGGACCCATACCCAAACTATTTTAGTTTGGTATTTTTACATTTGGTTAGTTGTCGTTTGATATTCATCGTCGCGGCTGTGGCCTAGTCAAATACTGTTGGGTTCATGCATTCTGATGCGAGAAGGAGTTGTGTCTTGGTAGCTTCATGTTGTGCCTGCAACCATGCAACCCACGTAAGAGTATGTAGCACTAATCTGAGTGCTAGATTAGGAATGGTATGGATGTCCACCTTTCCACTACCTGACCCTTTGCATGCCCCTTCGTACACTCTTTCCATGACCATTGTCATGCTTTCACCTGAGTGGCTGGTGCCAGTAAAGATAGGAACGGGACCTCTGCGTGACAGTCTAGTGATAAAGTATACATCGGACACTTCAAGTTCAAGTACTTGGTCTCGAAGTTTAAACTTTTCTTCATCCTCATCCCAGATACTTATCAGATATTGTAGTAATTCGAGCTCAGCTCGGAGACATGGTACTAAGAAGAATTTCTTCAAACCACAATTTCGGAGACCATTCATGCACTGCTCATTCCCCATTTCCAACTCATATTCCTCATTGTGCTCTCTTTCCTTCCATTCAATCACCATTTTTGTTGTGTACCTGCATCAATTTGGTCACAAACACATTGTAATATCCCTTGGGCACTTAAAACAACAATTAATTGGCTCAATTTTTTGTTAAATTTGAATGGAATATTGGGTTGCACGGTTGGCGTGGCTGTTTTGCTGACAGTCGCGCCAGCTGGCACAACCCCTGTTAGAAAAAGGGTCGGTTGTCGCGGGTCCATGCTGGATACCTGCGCCAACCGCAGAGGCCCTAAATTTTAAATTCTTTCCCTTAGGGACACCAAATGACAATTAAAAGCTATAAAATATGGCTTAAAAAATGGCTAATGGAAGCATCTCTTACTTGAAGAGGACGGGATCCGATTTCGTCCATTAGATTGCTCTCAGTCGTCACCGCAAGATCACAACAGAAATGGCTCACTATCGCTCTGCAAAGAGGTAAAGAGGTAAAAAGAAAATATGTTTTTACCATTGGTAATATTTATAACTTTTCAAAATCAGATTAGGTTTTGGATTTTTTTTTTCCGATATTTTACTATATTTTGTCGAAAAATGGGTTTTACACTTGCTTTTTGTGCAGCGACAGGTTTCCACGTGATTGGGATGACAACACGAGTTGTATTTTATACTTTTTCAAACTCGGTAAAAAAATGAAAAAGTCACTACGGAGTCACCTTTCAGCTCTTTTTTGACTCTCTAAAACTGAAAAGATCGTCGAGTCGCTTGTCGTTTTGAGCTCATTAAATTGGCTGCAAAACGACATCTACCCAGTAAACGTTTACCCCTTTTTGGGCTAGGATAGCTTATTTACGAAAAAAGAATACCCTAGCCTATTGTGACTAGGAGGCTCTCCCATACATAGTTTCTACCTTTTTTGATCTGTGGGAGTACCTACGAAAAGGGACTGCTGGAGTTTTCTTTTCTACTGTCTTTTCAAACTCTCTAAACATGAAAGGACGTCGAGTTCTTCCTTTGTCAGAATCATTAAAAAATGATGACATTAGACTCAATCATAATGACGTCACTCAAGTTCCTCCTTCTTAGGGCTCGTTAAATGTACTAGGATGGATTTGTCCAAAGGACAAACTTATATCGGAAGCACATTCTATCCCCTTCAAGCTTGTTTCCAAAAATAATTGGGGTACTTGCCAGAAATGGTGGAGGAAAATGCAACCAATATTATAGTCGTGTTGGCAGTATGTCACTCTTGAACATGGCACTTGTCTACATTCGTGTCGAGTTGGGGACATCTCATCTTGTAATATGCTTGCCTCCATGGGTTTGGGTAATCTCTTTTGACCACTCATCTACTCTCTACCACGTCAACATGACCTTAGATCCTTTGATGTCAAATAATTCCAAATCCAATTTCGTGTCACCGATATCTTCAAGAGAAGTTGTCCTCTACATTTTTCAACCTCCCTCTGATTCTCTGTTGGTCTTGATTCACAAAAATTGTGTTCCTATGTCTCGTGTCGATGATGTGGGAAACATTATGGCCCACCTTCGATCGAGGTCGCTTCCTGTCGACTTCAGCTCATTATCCAGGAAGCTGATCTAGAGACTCCCTTCAGGTACCTTGGAGCCTGCATGCCTCAATGACAAGTTCTTCACATTCGATGCAAGGTTTTCGTTATTGGCCTTCGATCGGATGATTCTATGGGTGTTTGATGCCAGCTCACTGTTCACATTCCATGGATTGTACCTCTTGTACCTTGAGAACCATTGTCATTATTGGTGGTTTCTCTCGCATTTGTTAACGACTTTCATTATTGGCTGGTAATCAGACGATGTTCTTGCATGTTCAACTTCAGCTCACATATTCGCATTCTCGAACTTGTACTCTTTTTGGGTCGAGATGGAGTGCAAGACCCTAGGTTTTGTCTGATAAACATACAGGCTGCGAATTAGTTGTGGATTATTATCATTTCTTACATGACTCATTTTATTGGATGGCTACGACCATACTTGAGTCTACTTGTCGATCCTTATTTACTGGATGGCTACGTCCATACCTTGGATCATGGTTTTTTGTACACCCTATTACGAATGGATGCACCCATACCATTTCATGCCAGATGGGTAGAGGGAGTGCATGCAGCTATACCACCAGGTGAGAGGTGGGGTCACATGCATGGATAATCCAAGAAGAGATTTTTGGGCAGGATTCATTGAGATGGTGTGGATCTCATGAATTGAACCTATCTACGAGGTGCCCATAGAGCAGCAGTAGCATGATCAGTTGGATTGATGCAGGCAGGTCAAAGTGACAGTGTCGGATACTGGAGCACGGTTCAGAGTTGATAGCAAGTGCAGAGTGCATGGGTGCAGAGTTCAAAAATGCAGTGGTTCCTGAAGACATGTGTAGTATCTAAGTAGAAGTCAAATATTTTGATGATAGATGCATTAGACTGATTGAGTTGTTTGGAGCCTTTCAGTTTCGGAAGTGTTGCAGCAAGAGTTGCAGGGCGAATGCATGGAGTTGCATGTCGCATGCAAAGACAATCCTTTCTTGTTGAGAGGGAGTGTTGAAGTTTGCAACAAGAAATAGTGAAGGAGGCATCCTGAAACATCATCCCTGATCCTAGTTGGGAAATAATCACCTAAACTAGGTGGGGCCCACACAGGTTATTTTTAGACATGGTGAGCATATTCTATATGTAGCAGGAGGCTATTTGTGGATGGTTGGTCAAATGTGAAAAATAGATGAAATTCTATTTTTAGAATATTGGGCGAAATCTATTTATATATCGCTGATCTAAAAATAGATGCATGTCAATTATTATTAGCTCTTAATAATAATCAGACTCTAAACATCAATTTATTCTCTTGGAGCACTTCAGTTCAGTGCACAGATGTGGCACATCAGCTGACAAGGAATTACACTATTCCTAAGGGTTTACTAGAGCTAATTCATGGAGGACTCAGTTAGAACTCAAGTGGAAGAGTTATGACATAGTTGGAAGAAGTAGTTATGGAGTTGTATTCAGTTTAACTCAGTTAGACTTAGTCGAGCTAGTTTTATATAGTCTAACTGAATGATACACTAGTGAGAGTGGTGTGAATTAATTAATAATTAATTCACTAAATAATAACTCATTAATCAACTGAAGAATACATCAGTTAAATACAGTGCATGGACAGTTTCAGTGGAGACCAGTGGAGAGGTAGGTGAAAGAGCAAGTGTGACTATCAGTTGTGACTATAGTGTTGCATTGTTTGCACCAAAAATTTAGTAGAGATGCCTTTAAGGATTGTGTGAGCAAGGCTGGGGTAATTTGAGTTCATTCAGAGCCATTCTTCAGCAGGGATTGCACAGTAGAGGCAGGCTAGCATGTGGCAAAGATTGGTGCATGGATTTGCAAGATCAGCCCTGATTAGTGTGTAACGATTGGATTGTACTGAGAGATTGTGATAAGCTTTGTATAAGGATCGTTACATGATCTCTATGAGATATATTATATACAGATAGTTGGGGTTTTTAACTTTAGGATATCCGTTTAAAACACTGTGTTAATGTGTGTGGATTTTTATGGTTTCATGTGTGCATTGCAATTGATTTAATTTCCGCATGTGATGATCAATGGTGGAATAGATTTTGTATTGTGCATGAAGTTAAAATAGTGTGTGATCAATATAATCTTGTACATATGCATGCACAGTGCATATAATTTCTACAATAACATTGCTTTTGTGGTGCGTTTATAATATCGCATGCAACATAGGGTCTATTATATTGTTTTGCGGTGTGTTGGTAATACCTCGACGCACTGGTGGCGGTGCGTACAACAAGAAATGCGCACCGGTGTCTTACGATTTATTTTTAACCTAAAAATTTGACAATTTATTTATAAATATATTAATGAATGATATGGTACAGGTTTCAGATTGATAAAGAAATGACTGAAAAGAGATCAAGTAACAAAAATACTGATAACACATAAAGAGAAGAAAAAAAGGAAAGTTATTTGTAAATTCTTTTTAAAAAATATTATTTTGAACTATATGTAAGTTTAACTAATATGTATTGTTTATTGTGTATCATGCAGAGCCACAAAATGGCGAAGCTCGATTGGATTATTTCTGATCTAGGACCAGAAGAGCGTAAAAGCTTGATGGAAAAATTGCAAAAGGATGAATAAGGTGAATGAAAAAATACTATTGATCCAATATGAGCTTCTTTTTTTAATTATCATTAATAATATACTTAAAATAACATGTGTCGAACAATCTATTAATTCACATCTGTTTAATTTTCTACAGGGACCAACAACTCAGAAAAGGAATGATGTTCTAAGAAAAGAAAAAAAAATAGAACATGCAAATGAAAATGAATTGCTCCTTAGTTCATATGGAGTGGTGCTGGAAGTTAATGAAAGGGAGAAAAACTTTTTTAAAAGTTTGAGGGATCTAGTGGAATGAATGTATAGACGTTATTTCCACTTACAATACAAAAATCAATCCAATGATTTCAACAACCAAATTTTATCTAAACTATAGGAAGAGTTTCCAGAGAATTGGTCAATGAGACATGTCAGATTTTTAACAGCAAAAATGTACAACAACAAAAAAGAAGGAATGAAAAAGTAATATTCCTTTAAATTTTTGCCTAGAATTATTTATAAATATCACTTTTGTTATATTTACTTTTCAGATATCAATATAAAAATTAAATATTTGTTTTTCATGTTACATTTTTAGGAAGATTATGAAAATCTCAAAAGATGAAAGAGTTGATATCATAAATATGCCAGTAGGAATGTCCAAAAAGGTGTACAAGGATATGGTCAAAGAAATGGACAAAAATGCATCGAAAGAGGAGCCATCTCAACAACAACGTGCTTGAAATGTAATATGTAATTATTTAATTTTTCGATCATTAGGTACAAGAAATAAAAAAATTAGCATTAAATATTAATTCTCAAGAATTTTCTAGCAGAAAATAAAAGAAAATGGAACCCATTCAGCACATAAAACAGGACGACAAGGAAGGAAAGGGTTGATATCTAAGTATGTGAGTAATTGTTACTTCCTTATAACAACTTAACTAGATTTCATTTTTTTATTTTTTAAGTTGTTTTACAAAAATCATCATTGAATGTCTTCCAATAGGTGCTAACATACAAAGAAGAACCATCAAACGAATTGATTGAAATTCGGTTAAATATGGGTTGTGAGTATATGTTGGCATATCAGAAATTTATTGTGGAATTTATAAGCATCTATTGATCTTGTTTTACTTAGCTCCATCTATAATTAATAGAACCAAAACATCTCTTATATTAAATATATGATTTTTTATGGGGTATAAAACTTGTAGGAAACAAAGTATGGAACTGCGCCGACAGACGAAATTTTGAAATATGGCATGGTACATGGTTTTGAAAGAATGTGTATATTTTATGATTCAATTGTTGCTATGGTATGCCATTTTTCTTTTCGATTTATATTGATGTTTTTTATTTAATATTTCAATTTTCATTAATCTCACCAATGTATATACACTCATTTCAATTTATTTTTATGTTTGTAGATGAAGGTGAAGAAGAAGAAAATAATCAACACCATGAATAAAACATTCTTGAAAATAATCCAAGTCATGGACGTAGCTCTAGTAGTGACAACAGCTCAAGCAAAGAATGATGATCACTATGTTTGGATATCAAAGCAAGGCGTTGTATTTTTTGAAATATGTCTGTGAAATCAGACATTTTGTTTAATGTAATGGACATAGTGTCCCAATTGAAAGACAAAGGGATACCAATAACTATCCCATTTTGTATGATAAAGACTGTCTTATTCATATATATTATATATCATAAAATATTTTTTAATTTATTCTATTGAGTTCTCCATTGTCGTTCTCAAATGCACTAATAAAAATTTAATCCTTATGAATATTGTTATGAGATATAAATGTGTTGAATTTCGATGAATAATAAATTTTTAAAAACCACAAAAATTATGATATGATATAACAAATTAATCCAAACATCACATTCAAATGCATAAATAAGAATTTAATTAATATGAATATTGTTATAATATGTGTCGACTTTTGATGAATAATGAATTTAAAACAATCACAATAATTTCACTGTCACAGGTCGATGTTTATAAAAAATATAAAATGAAAAATGGTGTGTGTCAGTAACTGTAAACCGATGCGTTTCTATTAGGAAGCACGTCGGTGCGTTTCTACGACCTATGAGCACCAAAAAAGTACCTAAACGAATTAAAAATATTGGTGCTTTTGTGCAGTATGACGCATCGGTGCATTTATGTGTCTATACACACTGGCATCGTTGTACAACCTATGGGCACCGCATGAATACCGATAACAATTATAAATCTTTGTGCATTTGTGTGATAGTGTGCACTGAGGCTTTTAGGTGTCTATAAGCACCGGTGCATTTGTACAACTTATGGGCACCTCCCGAATACCGATACCAATTATAAATCTCGGTGCCTTTCTGTGACACTGCGCACCAGTGTGTTTTTATATGTCTACGCACTGGTGCATTGATAAGACCTATGGGCACCACACAAATCCCAAGACCAATTACAATAGCCCCGTGCGTTGTATCACCAACATTATGCCCGGTGCAGTTTTATACCTTAATGACCTAATGCATTTTCCTTCGACTGCCCTGGGGCACCTTCTATATGTATGCACCGGTGCATTCAAGCCAGAGTAGTGCACCGATGAAAAAACATCTATAATAACCTTGGGCCGCCCTTTTTTTTAGTTGCGTTGAATTTCTGTTAAAATATTTTCCAAAACCTCCGTAACCATAAACATATGTTGTAGAAAATGTTTTGTGACAATTTTGGCCAATTTCATAACACTAAAAACCTCCTTTATAACCTCTGCTAGAGGGTCTTTTCCTTATACTGTTCCATTGATCATGATCTCGCTATATGGTTGGAGGATGAAGAATATGAGTTTTATAACACTTCCCCTATGTGTACCATGGATGTTATTCTTAGAGGGGTGAAACTTGATGAAGATGAGCTCATCGACAATGCCATTCAAAACCAGTCCTCCACTAACATTCCTCTCGAAACCGTAGTCAAAGAGTATGAAAGCCAACCTTGGATGGAAGTGCACTCAATTGAGTCAACCTTTGAAACCATGAAGGCTATTGAGTTTGGCCCATCTAGATATTTTAATATCAACCCAAACCTCTCGAAAGGATAAGAGAAGCAACTATGCTAACTTTTGAAATGAAATCTTGAAGCATTTGCTTGGGATTACAAGGACATGAAAGGGGTGCATCCTTCAGTATGCAGACATCAAATTTACATCAAAGAGGGATTAAATCCTGTGAGACAACCCCAAATAAGGATGAACCCGACTCCGAAGGATATAGTCAAATAAGAGCTGCGAAAACTATTGGATGCAGGGTTCATATATCCTATATACGACAATGAGTGGGTATCTCCTCTTGTCCTAGTCCTGAAGAACAATGGGAAGTTGAAAATTCTTGTTGATTATCGAGAACTTAACAAAGCCACCAAGAAAGACCATTTCCATTTCCCCTTTATAGACCAAGTCCTCGATGGCCTTGCGGGGAAGAAGTTATTTTCCTTCTTAGATAGGTTTAGTGGGTACAATCATATTTAAATCAACCCTGAAGACCATGATAAGACTACTTTCACCTTCCCTTGGGGTATCTTTTCTTATAGAGTCCTACCCTTTGGGTTGTTCAATGTCCCAACTACCTTCCAAAGAGCTTTCATGAGCATCTTTTCTAAGTTATTCCATGACTCTGTCGAAATCTACATGGATGATTTCACACCATATGGGGATGACTTCCAGGAATATCTCTCCAATTTGGGTAAAGTACTAAGAAGGTGCATTGAGATGCATCTCTCCTTGAGCCTAGGAAAGTGTGAATTCCTAAAGAAAGTAGGGGTTTTATTAATAAACTCCATATCCGAAGCAGGAATACAGGTAGACCCTAACAAAATCACTATCATAAAAAGGGTACCTTCTCCTCAAAAGTAGAAAGATGTCAGGATTTTTTTAGTCTTAGCTGGTTACTATAGAAGGTCCATCAAATATTTCAGCAGGATGCCTTCACCATTATTTGGGTTATAGGCCAAAGATTCTGAGTTTATTTGGCTCGGTCCTTGTTAAGAGGCTTTTGAGCTCATTGTTACACATCAATTTTTCACCGCCCCTCCAATCCCCATCCCGCACATTGGAGGGCTCATTCTGTGACCTGTGGGCAGAGTTAAGACTTGAAAATAATTTCATTACATCCCTCTGAAGATGAGCTTTAATTGCCCTGAAGGCATCTCCCTGCAAAAAACCATAAAAATAGCTCTTTTACCATTGGCGCGGTTCCATAGTTCAGCCCTCGCGCCAAGAGGGAAATCCTCCAAAGAGGGCGCGCCAATTGGCGCTCTGTCATAGAGCCGCACTCATGCCAACCATATTAAGAGATGTTTTTTAAAAATAAAAGGCGGAAGTTTCATCCTAACAAATTCTTGGATTGATTTCTATCTTGAGTTGGGAGGTTTGGCTACAGATTTCCATAGAGAGGAAGTGGTTTTCTACCTCTCATGGAAGCTTCCTTGATGATAGGGCCAATCCCATAATTATAGGGATCCCAACTCCCCTTCCTCCTTCTATAAAAGCTTGCCCATTTCCATTTGCAAGCTCGTTCCAAAGGGTGGCAGAATTTCTAAGTTCCTAAGAGCTTTCATGCTGCAAAAGCCTTCTTGATTCCCTAAGGCCAAATCCAAGCAAGGAGACTATTGCCAAGTATCTGGAGAGAGAGCCTTGTCCCATCCCTGACAGGTTTTATCGAGACATGTTGTGCTGACGACCCGCTAAAGGAGAGTGTTGTGTCGAAGCTATGGTTGTATTCTTCTTTTGACTCTTTAATGATAAGCGACTATCGGTTATGGTTCCACTCTTATTCTTGATCATGTTCATGAGTTATATCCTCTTCGACTGATATATAGTTGTATGCACTGGATTTTATGCTTGCGTTTGTGTTGTTTCTTGCATGTGCGGGTGTCCGATCACGAAGATCGTGAGGGCTGTGATCTACCAAGGCAAAGGAACGGGAGCACCACCTCTTCTACAGATGACAGCGTTGGATTCCAGGTAAGCCTTCCTCACAAGTCAGTTTATTTACAATTAGGAACCTGCACTATAGTGTGTTTTATTATTGCTAGACCTGATTTGGGCTAGTAGGGATCGCCTCTGTCCGCAGAGGGGATTTACCTCCTCAACAATTTGGCGACTCCGTTGGGGATTCATCTTGTTGTTTGATTTGTAAACTATAGACAGAGTCTGAAGCATAGCCAGATAGCCTTCGAAACGCTTTTGCTCTGCATTAGCGGAGTAGATCAACGCTGCTTCAGTCTATCTCCGGTTTGGTTTACAGACTGAACAACTTGGAGTTTTGTCTTCTCTTTTTCCAGTTAACTTCTTGGTCTTGCTTGCTTGGTCAACTCTTTGGATTGGATTTTCCTGTTTGTTTGGCTTTGTTTTAGCCTTTGTTTTCACTTGTCTGTGTCTGAGATTGCTTGTTTTTTATTTTTTCCATACTAAGCTTGGCTAGCGCGCTTTTTGGTGTAACAGTCGCACCCATTGGCGCAGGTTGCCTGCGTAGCACCCGTGCCATTGCCTTTCTGGCGCTAATTTCAAGCTCACAATCGCGCCAATCCTGTGAGCTATTAGGGTTTGCTGTGTTTCAAGCTTTCTGAGGCTGACTTATGATTTTGATCTTGTTTTTTCGGCTGTTTGAGTGCACTGGAGCCTGGTTTGACTGGTTGGAGCCTCCTTCCTTTGGTTGTTTGCCTATTTATTTCGATTTTGCATACGAGCCCTAGGGCATCTAGGTGCCTTTGTGAGTCGAGCCTCCCTTGGGAGTTTTTGGTTTTCGCTCATCCAGTCGGCTGTGGGATTGCTTCCTCGCATTCGTTTGACAGTTGTCTATCGTATTTTTGCGTTTTTTAAGTGACTGATTTCGTTTTCATTTGAATTTCGCCTCGCTTCATCTTTGGCCTAGATCACATGGCTCATTGGTGTCTTTGGGACTTTTTCTTGGTTTTGAGAGACTTTTTGTTGATTTGAGATCTGGTTTTTTGTGCCATTGAGTGAAATTTGTTTCTTTTTCTCTCTTAATATCATTTCTCGAATTGCTTCTTATTTGTTTTCGGTTTGTTTAGTGCATCTAGCTATCAAACATTGAAAATAAAAAAATCTCTTTTGCTTATTGGTTGATTAGTGCAAATTGAAATCTTTTCGATTTTACTAGTATTTAGTGAACTTAAAAGAAATGTTTTTAGTTTCATTAGTTGCATTAGAGATATCATTAATTGTCTTCTGATCATTTTGTTTGTGTAAAAACTCTCAACTCTTCTGTAGCTAGTTTTCATCGAACGAAATGGTGTACTGTGGCATGTAGTTTTGCATTTAAGAGATTTTTGAGACAACACATTCGTTAGGGCCTGAAAACTGAAACGTAATTGAAGATCAACCATAAAATTTTCTCAATTTACACTAAGGAAGAATTGAAACATTAACGAAACACATTTAGAGGTCTAGGCTAGAGACGTGTTCCAGCGTCTTTAAACCTAGTAGTTGTCGTTTGCCTCTTGGCTTTAGACAGCACTAGTACGGACTTGTGCTCCCCGTACCATCGCGTATATAAAGGGAGACCCCACTAGGTTTCAATCCTTTATCCACAGGAAGCCGAGTCTGCCGCCCTATACCCATGATACACCGGACACAACATTCGGGGAGATTGCCTGCACGTATGTTAAGTCCTTGGTTGATTTTTCTTTCATTATTGAAACCAAGGTGTATATTGCAGTTCACGGTTATTTGGTACACCCTTTTTGCCTAGCATTCCTGTGTAGTCATTTTGACATTTTTTGACTCATTAAATTTGAAAAGATCATCAAGCGCTTGTCCTTTCACGCTTGTTTCCAATCTGAAAGTGATAAAGTCACCTTTTGCCAGTTTCTCGGCTCTTAAAAGATGAAACGGTAGAGTTTTGTTTCAATGTCATAAAAATTAACTGCCCACGAAATATTCCTGGTTAAAGTTAGTTTCCTTAGGGTGTTGTTCTGAAGATCGTTTCTGATGGCAACTTTTTCGGAGTTCACCAACCAAGGAATCCCCTCCGATGGGAATCCTGGTCCTTTTCCTCCTTTTGGAAATGTTGGTGCTCCTTATATGGCAACGTTGTCCCTTCCTGGGTTAACTGTTGGGTTGCCTGTTTGGTTGTTCTCAACCTTTGTGGTCCAGAATGTCTCAGCCACTGTTCAATCAGTCCCTCCACCTGAACAACATCATGTTGATTCCAAGGTGGACCTCTCCCCTTCTTCGCCTGTTTCTGCGTCCTCCTCTTCTACTTCGCCTGGTGAAAGTCTGGATTCAATTAACCAGGGGGCTAAGAAGAAGAAGAAGAAGTCCGATAAAGGAGAGGCTAGCTCTGCGACTATTGCGCCTAAGAATCCTCCTCTTGATAAACCTTCAAACCCTCCACGGAAAGTCAAGTTCCCTTGCATGTTGTGCACGGGAGACCATCTTCTTTGAGATTTCCCTGGCATTCCCAAGGTGCTTGAAGTATGGTCCAATGGTCATCCGTCATTGCCTTTGGCTTCCGAGAGTCAGGTTGGGGGCAAATCGTCAACTGGTGTTGGTGAGGCTCCTAAGAAGCAGGGTAAGATCACCAATCCCTGTAAGTTGTGTGAAGGGCACCATGCCATTCACCTTTGTCCTTATATGTATGAAGCCAAGCGAGTGTTGGACAACCCAACCATTTCTACACCATGCCTCTTGGCTGGTTATAAATGGCTTTCTTTGAGTCCTCCACCAGCTGATCCTACGATTGGTCAAGAGTCATCCTTGGTCGATCCTGCTCCCTCGGAAATTCATATTCAGGAATCCATTCCCGACCAACCATTGGTCATGGGATCGGTTGAGATGGTCCCTTCTATGGCACACCAGGTCTTTTCCGTCGAGAGTGGATCTCATACCCCTCAGGTTCTTCTGATTTCTTTAGATTCCTCGGACTTGAAGACAGATTCTCCTGTCCCTATACCTCAAGAAGTTGCTCCTCTGCCTCCTGTGATGGAGGTCCCAGAGGATACTCCTCCCACCTTCGAGATGGAGGTCGTGGAGGATGCTCCTTCTTCTTCCGTAACACCAAGGGAAGACCATCTTGGTTCGATGGTAGCCCCTCCGAGTAGTTTGGTCGCTTCCTTTGATTAGAGTCGATTTGTGGGATACCACCTTTCGTCTTATGTGCCTTTCGAGATCACAGTACAGGCTTTTGGTCTGGTCGTACCCAGCACCATTATAGATGAAGGCACGTCTGTTAGTATTCTGTCTTCAACTACCTGGCAAGTTTTTAGTTTATCGCCGCTTGCGCCTGTTACGCAGAATCTGTTGGCATTTAACAGAAGAACGAGCCAACCGTTGGGGATCCTTCCAAGGTTACCTATTACTTTGCGAGGTAAAACCATCCATATGGACGTGATGGTTGTTCCAGGCCCCTTGGATTTCAATTTGCTTTTGAGGCGTGATTACACCTATGCCATGGGAGCACTTGTCTCCTCCCTTTTTTTTGTGGTCTGTTTTCTGCATGAAGGACAGATTGTGACCATTGATCAGCTTTCCTTCTTTGGTCCTGATATGGCAGCTGGCCCACCATCATCCCTTCCTGGCTTTTATCCACCTGTTGTATCTGCCCCATCGCAGGTCAAATATGTGGCTACCTACCCCATGTCTGTGCTTAGTGATGGTGCCGTTGTGCATCAGGTGCTGGGGGCATTGGGTCCTGACTTCCAGGATTTTTTCCTTCCATCGGATGGGTAACTCTTGGAAGCGATAACTTCTTATTCATTATGATGAGGTTTTCAGAGCATGGTTCTTTTCCTGTGTCAAGCTCCTTAAAAAATGAAACCAGGTCATCGGAGCATGGTTCTTTGTCTTGTGTCAAGCTCCTTAAAAAATGAAACAAGGTCGTCGGAGCAGAGTTCTTTGTCTTGTGTCAAGCTCCTTAAAAAATGAAACAAGGTCATCGGAGCAGTGTTCATTTTTCTTGTGTCAAGCTCCTTAAAAAATGAAACAAGCTGGTCGGAGCATAGTTCCTTGTCTTGTGTCAAGCTCCTTAAAAAATGAAATAAGGTTGTCGGAGTAGAGTTCCTTGTCTTGTGTCAAGCTCCTTAAAAAATGAAACAAGGTCGTCAGAGCATAGTTCCTTGTCTTGTGCCAAGCTCCTTAAACCATGAAACAAGGTGTCCTGAGGATAGTTATTTTAATGTGTCAACCTCGTTAAAACAATGAAACACGTTCCTGTTCAATTCGAGTCTTTGATAAGATCTCATAAAATCCCAGTTGAGTCTTTCTCTTGATCTCGTAACTTGAACTTTCACTCCATCTACCTTTCATATGGATTGAAGCTTGGGGGGCATGTACCTCGAATTGAGTCACCATGCTGGGGGCATGCTTAATTTTTCAAGCATAGTTTGTTTCCGTTTCAAGCTTGTGTAAAAATGAAACCGGTTTCAAGCATAGTTTATCTTTGTTTCAAGCTTGTGTAAAAATGAAACCAATTTCAAGCAGAGTTTCCTGATTTCAAGCTTGTGTAAAAATGAAACCATCCATTTTACCCCTTTTGATTTCCATTTTATCAGCCTGTTGCCAGATGAACCTTGGTTTTCTCACTCCATCGTCACTATCTGCTTGGCCGATCATATGCCTTCACTTGGTTTTTTTACCCATTCCTGAGGAACTGCTGTGATGAGTGGTCTTGTTAGCCAGCCTCTTGACCTTTATCTTGTTTTGAGCAGTTCCACCATTACCGGAACCAGTTGCTACCCTTTATACCACTCGTTCCTCCAGGAGGAGTCAACTTTCAGCTCTTTTCTGACTCTCTAAACATGAAAAGATTGCCGAGTCCCTTGTCGTTTTGATCTCGTTAAAGTGGCTGCGAAACGACATCTACCCAGTATACGTTTACCCCTCTTTCGGGCTGGGATAGATTATTTACGAAAAAGGAATACCCTAGCCTATCGCGACTAGGAGGTTTTCTTGGATATTGTTTTCTACCTTTTCGGGTCCGAGGAACTATCTATGAAAAGGGACCTATGGAGTTTACTTTTCAGCTGTTTTTTCAAACTCTCTAAACATGAAAAGACACCGAGTTCTTCCTTTGTCAGACTCGTTAAACTCTGATGACATCGGATTTAGTCGTGATGACGATATTCGAGTTCCTCCTTCCTAGGGCTCGTTAAATGTACTAGGATGGATTCGTCCAAAGGACATATTTATATGACAAGCATATGGTATCCTCTTCAAGCTTGTGTAAAAATAAAGAGGTACTCACCAAAATGGTGGGGGAAATGGAACCAAAATCATTGTCGTGTCGGCAGTATGTCGCTCTTGAACATGGCACTTGTCTGCATTCGTGTCGGGTTGGGGACATCTCATCTCGTTCTTCACTTTGCCTCCGTGGGTTTGGATAATCCCTTTTGACCTCTCATCTGCTCATTGCCTCGTCACCATGACCTCTGATCCGTTGATGTCAAATACTGCCAAGTCCACTGTCGTGTCGTTTACATGTTCAAGAGAAGTTGACCTCTGCAAGTATCAACCTTCCTCTGATTCTCATATAATCCTGATTCACTAAAACATTATGTTCCTCTGTCTCGTGTCGATGATGTGGGAAACATTATGGCCCACCTTCGATCAAGGTCACTTCCTGTCGACTTCAGCTCATTATCCAGGAAGTTGATCTAGAGACTCCTTTATGGTACCTTGGAGCCTACATGCCTCAATGGTAGGTTCGTCGCATTCGACGTGAGGTTTTCATCATTGGCCTCCGATCGAGTGATTCTGCGGGTGTTCGACGCCAACTCATTGATTCACACGCCGTAGATTGTACCTGTAGTACCTTGAGGACCATTGTCATTATTGGTGGTTTCTCTCGCGTCTGTTAACAGCTTTCATCATTGGCTGGTAATCAGACGATGTTCTTTCATGTTCGACTTCAGCTCACATATTCGCATGCTTGAACTTGTACTTTGTTCGGGTCGAGATGGAGCGCAAGACCCTGGATTGTGTCTGTTGTAATCCAGGCTGCGATTTTGTGGACTATTATTACATGACTCACTGATTGGATGGCTGCGACCATACCTGAGTCTATTTATCGATCCTCACTGGATGGCTGCGTCCATGCCTTGGATCTAGATTATTGTATACTCGGTTATGGATGGCTGCGCCCATACCACGCATTTATATCATGTATCTGAGACATCAATTGTACTTCGCTCCGCAGGTTTTTCGATGGCAGTGTTTTCAGTCGGCATGTTCTCGTAAAGCATTTCACCCCTCTCTCTCTCTTTCGGGCCTCATGCTTTAGGGGGCATCTGTTACACAGCAATTTTTCACCGTCCCTACAATCCCCATCCCGCACATTGGAGGGCTCATTCCGTGACCTGTGGACAGAGTTAAGACTTGAAAATACTTTCATTGCATCCCTCTAAAGATGAGCTTTAATTTCCCTGAAGACATCTCCCTGCAAAAAACCCTAAAAATAGCTCTTTTTCCATTGGCGCGGTTCCATAGTTCAGCCCTCGTGCCAAGAGGGAAATCCTCCAAAGAGGGCGCGCCAATTGGCGCTCTGTCATAGAGCCGTACCCGCGCCAACCATATTAAGAGGTGTTTTTAAAAAATAAAAGGCGGAAGTTTCATCCTAACAAATTCCTGGATTGATTTCTATCTTGAGTTGGGAGGTTTGGCTACGGATTTCCATGGAGAGGAAGTGGTTTTCCACCTCTCATGGAAGCTTCCTTGATGATAGGGCCAATCCCATAATTATAGGGATCCCAACTCCCCTTCCTCCTTGTATAAAAGCTTGCCCATTTCCATTTGCAAGCTAGTTCCAAAGAGTGGCAGAATTTCTAAGTTCCCAAGAGCTTTCATGCTGCAAAATCCTTCTTGATTCCCTAAGGCCAAATCCAAGCAAGGAGACTATTGCCAAGTATCCGGAGAGAGAGGCTTGTCCCATCCCTGACAGGCTTTTCCGAGACATGTTGTGCTGACGACCCACTAAAGGAGAGTGCTGCGTCGAAGCTATGGTTGTATTCTTCTTTTGACTCTTTAATGATAAGCGACTATCGGTTATGGTTCCACTTTTGTTCTTGATCATGTTCATGAGTTATATCCTCTTCGACTGATATATAGTTGTATGCACTGGATTTTATGCTTGCGTTTGTGTTGTTTCTTGCATGTGCAGGTGTCCGATCACGGAGATCGTGAGGGCTGTGATCTGTCAAGGCAAAGGAACGGGAGCACCACCTCTTCTACAGACGACAGCGTTGGATTCCAGGTAAGCCTTCCTCGCAAGTCGGTTTATTTACAATTAGTAACCTGCACTATAGCGTGTTTGATTGTTGCTAGACCCAATCTGGGCTAGTAGGGATCGCCTCTGTCTGCAGAGGGGATTTACCTCCTCAACACTCATTAAGAAAAAGTTGACTACTACCCCCATCCTCTGAGGTCCAAATTGGACTCTGCCTTTCCACATCCACACTGATGCATTCGACAAAGCTATAGGGGTAGAATTAGGACAGTTAGAGGAAAAAATACCTTATGTCATTTATTTCATCAACAAGAATTTGTCTACGGTTGAACTGAATTATACTGTTACTAAGAAGGAGGTGTTATCCATCATCCATGCTTTGAACAAGTTCAGGAATTGTGTAACTAGATATCATACATTTGTTCACACTGATCATGCAACCATCAAGTATTTAAGGAACAAACTAGATGTTAATGCTAGGAAAATTAGATGGTTGTTACTTTTGCAGCAATTTGATTTGAATATTTTTGATAAACCTAGAAAATAAAATGTTGTTGTAGATTTTTTGTCCAATTTAGCTCCACCTGCAGGTGAAGAAGGAATGGTGGATGACCAGCTACCAGATGAGCATCTCTTTTCTATATCTTCACTCTCACCATGGTTTGCTAATATATCCAACTACCTGGTTGCTGGGAGACTCCCTCCTAATCTTTCATTCAGGGAGAGGAGAAGAATCATTAGAAAAAGTTCCCCTTTCACATGGATTGGGGGAATTTTCAAGCTCGATCCTGATTAAATCCTAAGGAGATGTGTGAGGGAGGGAGAAGTTTTTGATATCCTCTCTGAATTTCATGACATCCCATGTGGAGGCCACTTTGCTACAAAGAGAATTGCTTACAATTTTTTGCAGGCAGGATACTATTGGCATACCCTTCACCAATATTTTAGAAGATACACCAGCAGGTGTGACAGATGCCAAAGGATGTGGAAACCCACGCAAAGAGATGAGATTCCTTTGCAACCTCAGGTGGCTCTTGAGCCATTTGACAGGTGAGGCATGGAATTTGTTGGACCTATCAATCCACCATCCAGAAAAAATAAGTATATCATATTCTGCAATGATTACCTGACAAAATGGGCTGAAAAGAATGAAGTGAGGGTAGAAAATGAGGAGAAAGAAGCATAATTTTTTACTAAGAATGTGTTTTACAATTTGGGATACCCTAGAGAAATAGTCTTTGATCAGGGAGCACAATTTACCTCTCACCTCATTGAGAATATTTTGAGGAAGCACAATATTAAGCATAGAACTTCTATTGCCTATCACTCTTAGGCGAATGGCCAAGCAGAAGTAAATAACAGAGCTTTAGATAACATCCTCACCAGGGTTGTGAGCAGTAAGAAAAAATATTAGGCAGACAGATTGGTAGAATCTACTTGGGCCTACAACACTACTTGGAAGACAACAACATGATCCACTCCTTATGAACTAGTCTATGGTAAGAAGGCTCTACTTTCAGTTGAGTTTGAATTCAGTACTTTAAGAATGTAAGATGTATTAATTCTAGATCTATCAAATGCTTAAAAGGTGAGGTTGTTGCAAATAAATGGATTGGATGAGTTCAGAATGCAAGCACTTCTTCACATGGAGGTATTTCAGCTACAAAGGAAGGTCTGGCATGACAAGAACATCAAAGAAAAGACCTTCCAAAAAGGATATCAGGCGTTGTTGTATGATTCAAGGTTTAAATATTTCAAAGGAAAGTTGATGAAAATATGGTTGGGACCTTACACTATGGAAAAATGTCTTGATAATGTCGAACTTCAAATGAGAACCATAGATGAGGAAGGAATCCCCTTGCTTGTCAATGGTCACAGGCTTAAAATTTACAAGAAGCCTTTGTTAAGGGAAGAGTTCATAAATTCAATAAGAAGAGAGGTGTATGTGATGGGAAACTCCATGGTTTCCCACACCTCCTAAAATAAAAGGAAAAAAAAAAAAAATATCCATGGGTGAAAACCTCTCTGCGGTATCCAAGGCAAGCTTGTGGGTTGAAAACCTTGATGGAGGCAGCTCACTTGCTCGAAAAGAAGAAGAAGAGAAAACGAAAAAAAGAAGAAAAGAGAATAAATATCCATGGGTGAAAACCTCTATGAGTCACCCAAGGAAATTTTATGGGTTGAAAACATCCATGGAGGCAGCCCACTTTCTTAAAAATAAAAAAACAAAAAAATAACAAAAGATACATTTGCAGCTCTGTGTTTTATGTGTTTGATGTTTTGCAGGTTATTAATGGTTTCTTGAAACACATGGAAGAATTCATCTTATTTTCATTTCTTCTATTTTACCATCCATCTAATCATTCAATCTGTTCATTTCCATAACTCCTTCCATCACCTCCATACACCATATTCCTCCATTCCTGAGCACAATGTAGCAAAAGGAAGCAAGCCACAAACTGCTACAAACATCAGGAATTTCCTTAAAAAATAAATTTGTTCATGGACTACAAAGAAAAACAAGAACGAAAGTTGCATAACAGACTCCAGTAGAGTGAGAGTGCCACCCATGGCATCTGGAGCACCCCCATGCAGCATATACAACAGGAAGAAACAACAAGAAATATCATTAGCTCACTCAGAGAGTTTCTCATTCAACAAGTTACAGACTCAGAAAATAGGAAAATAATGAAGAACCCTGCATATAAAAGGCTTGTCTCCAAATTCCATCTCCTAAAAACTCCCTGAAAATAGTAGGTAAACGTAGGTATAGCTTCTCACCCCTTGCTATGCATCCATAATAGCCATAAATAACTAAATTTGCAGACTTAGAGTTTAAGGGGAAAAAGGGTGGCGAGTTAGCTTGGCCAACATCGTGAAGTATGACTAGGGAGAACTACAAAATCACGCCACTTGGGCATGCAAAAGAAAATTTAAATCAAGTGGAGTAGAGGAGAATGAGGGGATGAAACATGAAGTCCAGCATGAATTAACAGAGAGAAGGAAACAGTAGTATCTAACGGAGACTGCAGTTGAGGCCGAGTTACATAAGTGCTCCAAAATTAGTTGCACAATCTAATAAAAAGAGGTATTGTCTCATCCAAACCATTGAATTGAGATTTTTTTAGGGAAAGAGACCAAAGGGAACTCACAACACAGTAGTACCGAGAGTGGGCTACGTATTTGAATATCATCCGGTAGAAATAGTAGCATAACAACATCACCAGCAGTCAAGCTAGCTTCCAAAGTATACCGCATATCAGACAAAGTAGCAAGGGACCAAGGGAAGATTTTATAGCAGCCCAAACAAGGCAGAATTCTATTCCTAACCTTAGAGAAGAAGAACCAGAAGAGGAACAAGAAGAACTAGAAGAAGGAGAGGAAAACACAAAAGGCCAAGGAAAAATAGAAGAGATGGTAATAGAAGTCATAGAGGTAGCAGAAATTGATCAAAAAGTAGACTCACATCATAGCACCACATACTCTCAAGGCAAATAGGTAGTTTCCACCCTATCTCCTCTGAGAAAAAAGACAAAAAGGAAGACCTCTATGTGTTTCAGAGCTGACAAAACTTAGAGGATAAGTCCGAGAGAGCCATAAACTCCTCCCATGAGCCCAATTATCATTAAAGAATCACCAAGGGAGGAGGAAGAATCGAAGAAAAAGTTATGAAGGAGTAGTTGCAGAATGCACGGGCAGAGAATGTAGCACTAAAGGAGAAATTGTAGCAAGAAGGGAAAAAATTAGCCACCATGGCAGACTTATGCTTAGAATACTTATGGATACTTGGGACCCAAATCCTACAATGGGGGATACGTAGTTGATGGCTTTAGTATCGTGGATGATGAATGAGGATACTAGAGAAAAAGATATATTGACGATCATGAGAAGAAGAAATAGAGAACCCTTACATATCAGACCAGAATTTTTCAGCCCAAGAGGAATCATCCTTAACCATAGAGATATTGACAGGGACCTTGAACTAGTTGAAATCTACCTTTAGACTCAAACACAGGTAATTGGCCACTTTGATGATGTTTCTAGGTAGATAGAAGATGAGTGCATTATGGCCAGCCAGAGGAGATGGAACAACCTCCCTCACAACCTTAATAATAGGGAGTACCATACTCTAGAAAGACAGAGGGTTGCATTGCAAAGGGCACCATTATACAGGAGAGCCATGCAGGCCAAAAAGATCCAATGGTTGGGATGAAAGCTCAGCCCACCTTTTCTGCTGGGGCTAAATGATGAAAAGGACATAGATGCACAAGATAGAGAATGGGAGAATGTAGAAAATAATAATGGTTTTTACCCCCTTTAGGAAACTCCCACACTTCTTCCTGAGGAAATCAAGAGGGTTGTGAAAGCCTTAAAGGAAATGCAGGAGGAGGATTAGTTACTCATAGGATGAGCAACTATTCAGTAGGGGGTTGATGATGAGCGCCATCATTATACATATTCTGAGGGGTTAGTGATCACCATTTTGCCTTCTTAGATCTCTTTTTCTTGCATTTTTATTATTATTTGGTTTTATGATGCTAGTATAGGTGGTTATTAAGGATAACATACTCTGAGTGCCCACTCTGAGGTTGAATGCAGGAAATCATGAATTGTTAAGAATTTTTATAAGGATTTTATCATAAAGACTTGGAGGAGACAACAAGGAGGAAATATGGGAGGCTTCTCCACCCTCCTTAACTCTCAAAGGTAGCCAAAGGATCCCAAATATTCTCTCCATCAATTCAAATTTTGAAGGCAGCTGAAGGATCCCCAAGGATTCTCTCCAGTAATTCAAATTCCAAAGGAAACCAAGCAACTCAAAGAGGAGTGCACCCAATATTTGTTTACTTGGAGTCAAGTGGATTCAATCACCATTTTTCTAAGGAGCTATTGGTAGCTACCATGTAGAATAAATAGAATAGAGATAGAGCTAGGAAGGGGTAGATTCTTGTTGGAACTTTGCTGCAAGCTATTGAGATTTTTATTAGTTTATTCAGTGATCAAACTTTTAGAAATGTATGAGGGTATTATTTTATGAAATTAGCAAACTGATTTAATTTTACTCATTTAAGTTTTAGAGATTTAAGGCTCGTGGGTTAGGGCCCAACCCATGTACCTTGACTTCTCTGTTGTTACCATTAATTCCTTTCTGCCATTTAGCTGAGTTTCTTTCTGTCATTCAATTAGTTCTGCTTTAGATATTTTCATTGCTTCTTAGTCTTTCCTTCTAGTTTTTTGTCGTAGTTTTCATTTTCTTGCGAGTAATAAAATAGAGGAAAACTAAAAGGTTGTGGATCAAGACCCCCTTCTCATCTCTGTCAATAGAGATTGAGGAGGGTAAACCTTCCAACAGACCCAAAAACTGATTTATGTTCATTTTTCTATGGTTAAAATTAGATTTTCATTACCATTTTCCAGTCTTCCTTTACACGATACTTTCAGGCATTTGTCTGTTTCAATGCACATAAGTTAGCAGGTTGATTGCAGGAATAGGCATCAAAATCCCGAGGGAAATTATCCAGTCGTCCCACTTTATTTTCCAGTCCCTGTACATATTTGAGTTACGCCTCTGAACCTTTCTTTTATGCCTCCATTCCCTCATGTTTTCCTCTTACTTTAAATACTACACCCACCTTTTATTCCCAAAAACACTTAAACCCTTCAGCCCGCCTCATTCCTTTATTTTATCATTCAAAATTTCCTTACACATTTATATTGGAAAACACTTGAAAACCATTGGAATTTGACTTTCCACCTTTTCTCCTCGAATATCCCGCTACTGTAAATCGCAATTCCCAAATCACAACTTTTCCCCTTTTCCCTTAACACTTACCGCTTGTTTTTTCTGATTGCGATATTGCAATATCGCATATGGAAAATCGCAACATTTCCCTTTTCCCTTAAGACTTACCAAAATTCCCTCATTACAATCTCACTTCGCACCTTTTCCCTTTTTCCTTAATACTTATTGCTTCCAAACTCCGATTGTGATATTGCGACTGTGCTTCGCCGCTGGTCCCACCACCACATCGTCCGCTGCATCGTACATCGCACTTCGCATCATTTTCCCTTTTTTTTCCTTAAGACTTATCGCTTCCAAATGTAAATTGCAATATTTCAATCACGCTCTACTACTGGTCCCATCACCACATCATCTGCCGCATCGCATATCACACATCGCACATTTTACCTTTTTCTTTAAGACTTACTGCTATCCCTCTAACTTTGCGATATTGCGATTGTGATATCACAGTTCACACTTCACAACTTTTACCATATCATAAATTTCTCATCACAACCTTTTCCCTTTACTTTTTACCGCTCCTATCTACCAATTGCGATATTGCAATCGTGCTCAGCCACCAGTCCCACCGCCATGTCACCCGTCGCAAATCGCACTTCGCATTGTGTTCCTTTTTCTTTTAAGAAATACCGCTCTTTTTCTCGATTGCAATATTGCAATATCGCATATCGTAGATCGCAAAATTTGTCCTTTTTAAATTTCCCATTTTGCAATTCTTTCCTTTTCGCATTTCACATTTCTCGATTCTTTCCTTTTCGCTTTTCACATTTCGCAGTTCTTTCCTTTTTGCATTTTTCACATCGGAGCTTTTAGCCCGTCACACTTTGCACTTTGCAAATTTTTCTCCATCACATCTCCGCCATTACATTTTTCAAATTATTTCGCTCTAAATCATTTTTTCGCTATAATAAAGTTTTAGTTAGGTTTAAAACCCCACTTTCCACTTCCAAGCCCTGTTTCATGCATTAAGCCCTCCATTAGCCTCTTTAGCCTTTTTTTTCATCCAAAATGAAAATAAACACTTTTTCAATCAGAATTAAGTCATGGATAGCTTAACTGCATGGATAGAAGCATGGTAGATAGACTAGAGGATAAGTAGAGTTAATTTATCCATTTGGCCAAATTAAGTGTGGTTTCGAATTAGTTTCCTTTTTGCGATTTATTTTCAAAATATTAATTTAGTTTCCTTCCTGTCATTTCTTTTCAGCAATTTAATTTAGTTTCTTTCTTCCATTTCCTTTTTGCACATTAAATTAGTTTTGTTTCCATCATTTCCTTTCTACAAATTAAGTCGTTTCCTTTCTTCCATTTCCTTCCAGCAATTTACTTTTCGGTTTTTATCATAGTTTAATAAATGGCACCCTTTCGTAAAGCAGAAGAGGATGACATGAACAGAATGCATCTGTTGTTTATATAGCACTATCACCTCCAAGTTTGTACAAACCCCTGGTTGATAAAGTAAAGTAGGGCAGCCCCTGGGAGTTGCAGAACTCTTGGTGCAATACCAGGGCTCACCAAAACCCATAGGAGAGGGAAATTCACTGAAATTTTATGAATATTGAAGCAAGAGAAGAGTGACAACTGATACTTACTTTTCCAACAGCTACTGGAAACCCTGAATTGTTGAAATGAAAGATTGTAAATGATTTTTTTCCCTCCAATTCGAACAAGCAACTATGGATGCCAGAAGCGTAGCACAAGAGGAAAAGCACAACATATGAGGATAATTTAGGTTTTCGAGGAGAAATTTGGTAGCTCTAAGAGCTAAAATGCACTTTTCGAGTGGAGAGATGTCCTATGAGAGTGCAATGAGAAAATGATGTGTTTTATTGGTATTTTTATAGGCTGAAGGTCAATTTTTCCCTTGGGTGAAGATATGACATCACTTTTTCGTTTCGAAAAATGACTTGATAAGCTAGTGAACTGCAGCTTTGTACTTTAGTATGCATAGTTACATCTTTATAGAGAATAAAATGTACTTCGGAAATAATTTTTGAGCACTTTCCCTAATTACTACTCCCATAATGATGACCTAGGTGATGTCATGACTCATTTTATGAACTGTTTGATGACCTGACCTAATAATGACACCTAATTGATTTAGAAATTGATGATTTGGACCTTTGAACCTTGCAGTATGAATTACTATGAGATGATGAATGAAATTGTGATCAAGACATATTATTGATGACTCATCACAAAGAGTGATGGCTTGACCAAGATGACAATTTTTACCATGGGATAATGGGAGAAGTAACATACCTAGACATACTAACAAATGATCAAATTTTTATTTGAAAAACTATTTGAAACTATAAAAAATTGACCTAGGACCCTATCAACAACTTTAAAGAGTATAATTTTATCACTGGTGACTCACAAGACTAATAGACATTAACAGGTGCTATATCTTTATACCATAAGTTTTGAAATAAGTACCACATATATAAATTTTCTAAACTTTACATGCAACCAAAAATATAACAACTTTCACTTGCAATCTAGACCCCATGCTCATCCTGGTAGTAGTGGTAAGTCAAGATCCCCCTGATAGTTCATTCCACTATACAAATAGCCATATATGTATCATGGAATTTGGTCCCAATGTGCAAACAACGTAGGTCGAAACACTCGTCTGACTCCCCCTCCTCCACCTCATCATAATAGCTTCCTCTAGTAGTGCATCTTGGGCTCCTATGGGCCCCCATCATGGATTTGTACATGTGGATGGATGGTGAGGATCTTCTCAAAAAAGAATGAGCACACAACTGTCCCAAATGAACATTTATAATTGCTCCATACCCTGGATAGTGTCAAATTTCATTTCAATGACGACAATATCATCTGGGCACACCCATAGTTGGTCCCTACCAGTACACTCTCCATAAGAATCTTCTTCCCCCCTAGTGATGTGATGAAAGGAATAACTACCAAAGATATGTAGCATTGCTACGACTGTAGCTCGTGTCTCTAGCCTCTCTAAGTCATTTATTTGAATGGTTTTTCCCTTATCACGAACCCTAGGTCTGCAATGACGATCCACGAACTCACCTATATGCCTCCTACAAGGTAGCACTGGATGTATCTCCCCTACCATCCTTAGGGGGGTGGTCCATTTAGAAAATATGTGTCTTGGATCGTAAGATCAATCCTATGGCCGTGTACCACAAAGTCCTCTTGATCTGTGTCACATTAGCTCACACTCATCGACATCAAGGGCTCACCAGCCCTCATAAATGGGTCCTCCCATAACTTAATAACCCCATAACGAGCCAAATTATCTTTGACTGTCAGATGCCCCTGAATCTCATCACAAAAAATTTCCAAATCTTGTTCTCACCATAAAAACTTTAGCTCTTCCATACCTGCACAAAACCATTATGTTTTGTCAGTTAAGATTCAAAGGCATGTGTTTTTTGTTCTTAGCTTTATCTCACCACAAACCACCAACCCTGATTTTCCTCTTAGCCCAGAACATATTTTTTTCCCTCAAAATTGTGTTGGACACACTTATCAGCCCAGTTTTTGCATTCCAAAATGCATAACAGGGCCCCAAAAGTGCATTGCGAATGTGAGGATCAATAGGGGTCCCCCATAATGAACTAAAGCCGTACTCTGAAAGTTTAATCCACCAAAAATGATGAGTAAGGTTGGGAAACCTACCTCCAACTCATAGATCCCAATTTCGATGGCGAGTTTGTCCACTACCATCTCCAAATTATCCAACAAATCACTATGAAAAGGAATTGGATTTGGAGGTAAGAAGCCCTTTTATAGGAAAAACCCTAGTTTTTTTGTCGCCCATTGCGACCAAACCATAGCTCATTTTGATGAACCATAAAAAACGATGGAAAGCTCTCACCAAGTTTTATAATGGGTCTTCCTTTGTTGTTGGTAATTTTACACTTCACCTGGAAGCCATTTTTTCCACAAAGTTTCACTTTATTGCCAATTAAAATTTAATTTATTCATATGAGCCACATGTACTTTGGCACCACTTTGCCTTGGCATTAGGCGACTCATGTGTCAATTTTTGTCATTAGTAACCCTTGTTTACTCAAGTTTTCTTTTATGGTCCCCCTTGGCCTATCCCATGTGGTAGCATCATCGAGTCACCCTTGTTCATATCATCCGAGATGAGTCACCCTTGCATTCATGGAGTCTGTTTTGATTCCCATTGATTCCTATTACAATATTCCATCCATATTTTCCTCGCATTCATCCCTTTTTTCTCATTTTGGCCTCTAGCTATATTGTCTCATCTCTAAAAATCCTCCATCTAAATAGCTAACCATCCCTTTTGGAATGAAGTCCATCATTTTCAGGTCAACCATGCATACAATTCTCTAACAAGAGAAGTCGCCAGCCCACCATTCATATTATTTCCTTCCAAATCATCCTTGGTGTCAGTCCATTAGTCAATTTACTATGATCCCTCATGCCTTTGTTGAGGATTCCTCATTTCCTCAAACTTGGAGGGCCCTCTTTTGTCGACATCGGCACATTTATTCCAAAAGTATGGTCTAGAGGGAGGTGTACCTTGGTTCCATATTTCATCATTATTCGGTGCCTCAGATCAAGCAAAGGGAATCCTCATTTCCATTTAATTTTTTTTTTTCTCACGTGCTCGACTCCAACTCATTATCACACGATTGAGAATCATACACTTGATGGTTCGATGATCGAACGGTTTATACCAATGGTTCCTGGGTGTGTGTGAGATGTTATAGACCTCATGAGGGTGTGGCTCCTTAAGTAGCCCCCAAATGTCTGTACGTCTTCAGATTACGATACAGCGTCAGATGCAGTTTCATAGATTTGATGGCTTCAGTTTTAGCCACTTGCAACAACTGAAAAATGCATGTCCCCTTTAGATGACCCATTCAGATCTTCAAAGCCCTTTCCTGTTTAGTAGGAATTATTTGGTTGCAATTCCCCCTTGAAATTATAGATTGAGGGGAATTATGTCTCATTTACTCAGATGTTATTGTATTCACTCCTGGCCTATGTTTTTCCAGGTGCCTTATGTATATGGGATTCATTGTATTATTGTCTAGCTCATTAATGATAGCATATCATGTATCATGTATCATGTAATTTATAGCTCAATCCCATGTTGTTGGGTTCACCATTATTATTTGTATTTATTTATCTCAGTGGGTATGGGTATGCCTCCCCCGCCTAATTTGAGATCATGTACTCCAAAATAAAATGAGACTTATAACAGTTTAGTAGGTATCACCCCCTCCATTTTTGTCCTTCATTGCAGTGCTTCAGTTCTCTCTCTCTCTCTCTCTCTCTCTCTCTCTCTCGCTCCCCTTTTGGTGTCTCGTGGAAGTGTAACTTATAACGATTTTCCCCTAACACCCACACATTGGGGGGAAATATTTTATCACCAAAAAATGATCACCTAACCATTTCTAACTGGGTGGAACGAAATACACCATGTAAGTTTTATTTTACCATAGTAAAATCACTTTCACTATAATAAATAATTTAGTAAACCATTTTTATTAAATTATTTGTTATTAAAATTAAAAAACTCCATGAGAATAATTGAATAAATCATTATTTATTTAATTTTCTCTAGGATTAATTATTAAATCATTATTTGATAATTATTCCTTGTCACATTTGACTAAACCACCTAGGAATAATTAAATAAATCACTGTTTATTTATTATTCATTAATTCCATTTTTGGAACAATTGTTAAATCACTATTTAATAACTATTTCATTTTCACACATTTCTTAATCTTCGTGAAATAATTATTAAATCATTTTATTTGTTAATTATTTCTAAATAAATATATTTGACCATTTTGAATTTTTTTTCCCTCTCCAAAAAATATAATAAAGTATGCCTAACGATTAGATTTTGATTCAGTCAATAATATTTTATTATTATCTATTTTCGAGATCAACCCAATACTTTGTTATAAATAAGAGGGTTTTTCATTCATTCTTCTCCATGATCATTATCATAGTCACCATTAACATCTTCTTTCATTCGATCTCTCAATAGAGTTCTAGAAGTTGTTTGGGTTTTTAATGTATTGAGAGAGGAAGATCAATCACTGAAGAGTCAAGGACATCAAAAGACCCCTCTCACAGAGGGGGATTTGTGGCCCTTTTGTAAATATCATTCACCATGTGCCATCACTAAGGGATTTATTTATTTAAATTCCTTTCCATAATTGGGTTATTACATCGGATTTATTTTGTTGTTTATTATTTTAAATCACGTACATATATTTTTCTACATATTTTTTCTCACATTATTATTACAGATCTGAAGTATAAGCAGCCACAATCGTTGTTAGGGTCACTTATTTCCTGTGCCTTATGTGGGGTATTTTTGGTACACCTTCCAAGAAATTTAATACGAAAAACTTGTATTCAAGTAATGATATCTAACTTGTATTCAGATAAAACAAAAAAATGTTTCACGATATATTGGTTGAACATACATAGATTTTCATTGCATTTTGAGGATATCATTGCTAACAATGATCTAATGAATGCCAAACTTATTTTCTTTCAAGAAACAAAAACAAAATCACCTTCGCCAAATCTATTTTTTTCAAACAAATATCACCACATACATTTGTTTCACTTACATGTAATTCTCATATACCACACAAAAAATATCAGTATTGACAATCAACTCACTTATACAACAAGCCATATTGAATCAACAACTACAACATTTCATCTTGAAACATTTGTTGTTACACTTGCAAATATATACATTGCACCAAATAAAAGCATTGAAGATATAATTATTTTCATCAAGTTCATTTTAAAATGCATATATAAAAGATACCCAATTGTACTTTTTTGTGATTTCAATTTGGATATTTTATAAAATATTCATCAACAAAAAAAAAAAAAACTTTTATTCAATAAAAATAATGACTTCAATTTCCATACAAAAAAAGAAACAACTGACTATCGTTCTATGCTTTTTCACTTTTGGACTAATCGCCCTACTAATGGTGTTTCCTTCCATCTCTTTGATGCTTATTGTACATATCATCATACAATCGATCTTTTCATAACTTTGTCATTGTCTTGAATAATTTTGGCAATCTTCATGTTCTACAATTCCATCATTCATTTGTGACAATAATTGTCACATATACAAATTTCCACTTTATATATATGCTACCAATTGCAATCATTGAAAAAGACAACATATACAAAAAAGAACAAAAAAGAAATCAACAGAAATCCAAATATCAACTTCTTATAAGTCTCTGAACGATCAACATAAACCTGTTCAAATTGTCGTTTCTAACTGCAATGTTTTTGTCATAGCTACAATGAAGTTTGCAGATCTCAAATTTCAGTTTATATTATTTTTTTGTATATATTAAATAGAATTGTACGTTCTAATTAGTAATTCACGTTTCATTGTTTCTTGTCCAGTTGCCTGAGGAAAAACAAAAAAAGGAACAATTTTTTTCCTACAATAATGTTTCTTAATACAACATCCCATGAATGAAATTTGTCTATGCTGCTCAATTAAATCTTAAAAAAAAAAAAATATTCCATTTATTCACACTGACTACATAGCATTCAACTATGGTTTATGATAGAAAATAAAAAAATAAGTATTATAAAAAAAAAATTCCTATTGTTCATGGAAGGTTATGCTCATTTTAGTTTTAGTTAATTCACTTTGTTCAATTGACCATTCTCTCTTCATATCCAATATTATAGTTTGATCAAACTATATATATATATTATTTTTGTCCAGCATACATAGTTTTCAAGCATCTCTATACATTTATTTTAAATTTAACCATTTGCATTCCTCTTTTCTAACAACAATCAGTTGAAATATTTGTCACAACAACATGGACACAACTAGTTCTAGTAAAGAAATGCTCCATAAAGAAATTGTAGAGGGTAAAAATCCAAAGGAGTTAGTATTGTGTTACACTTGATATTTGTGTTGTGAAATGGAAAGTTTCTATTGACTCAATGACAATGTTTTTTCAAGCACGTTGTTTTCATTTTGAATATATGCAGATAAAAAAAATGCAACCAGATCCCTCCTCAATCATTGAAATATTCTCAAGAGCACTATATAATGTATTTTTGTCAAGCATACACATTTTTAAATCGTCTTTATAATTTTTTTTTTTTAAATTTAACCATTTGAATTCGTCTTTTCTAACCACAATCGGTTGAAATATTTGCGACAACAACATGGAAACAACTAGTTCTAGCAAACAAATTCTCCAAAAAAAATTATAGCAGGTGAAAATTCAAAATGGTTAGTATTGTGTTACACTTGATATTTGTTTTGTGAAATGAAAAGTTTTTGTTGACTCACAATGTATTTTTGAAGCACATTGTTCTTATTTTTCATATATGCAGATAAAAAACAATGCAGCGAGCTCCATCCTTAATCATTGAAATATGCTCATGAGCACATGCCAAAATTTTGAGGGCCATATTTTGATTGCCTATGGACCAATACAAAGTAAAATCTCCAACTCTCCTACAAAAGCCCGATTGGTGCATACTGATTTGGTTGATACCCATAGTCAACTAACTATCACAGTGAACATGAGCAACAATCTAATAGATCGTTTCAAAACATGTTTATTATTGGAAACAATGTTCGCATTTCAGAATTTTCAATTAGAAACAAAGGAATTTGTGAATAAGGAGACGCAAAATGTTGCATCGTGTTACAAGAAAAAACCATAGTTAAACCAATTGAGAAAATTTGCAAAAAACATAAATTGGATCCAGACATGACAATACACAATCTTCATGTCTCAAATGATGCATTTGTAGTTGAATCAATAACAACAATAGTCATAGGTTGGACTGGTGATAGGTTGGATTTCAAACGAATCTCGTTTCGAAACTCCACAACTCCAAGGTTGGGTCGATAGGACCAGGCTGCTCTGGAATATAATGGACAGTCCCCCTATCTGTCATATATTTCGTGAAAACAATACTAGGGCGGACAGATTGTCAAAAAGGGGCCTCATGATGGATTTTGGCCTTATTATTGTCTCTCATTTTCTATCCGGTGTTCAAAATGGGGTGTATCACATTCAGCATCCTTAATCCTTGTTTTTTTATCTCTGTCTCGGGTCCGTTATTTCTGGATGGAGGATGATCCTTTTTTTGTGCTCAGTATATATGACAGATCATTTGTGCATCAATGGGGATGGTTTTGTTTTATGATTTACTGTGCCTTTACTTCTGGTCTTTGCAAGCGAGCGTGTCAGGCGAGCGTGACAGGCGAGCGCGATATATAATCAAGCGAGCGGGTTTATAAGTTTTTGTTTCTATTGTCACACTTACAGGACAACTGTTCATCTGGCTGATCGGTTCACATGCTCTATAAATTTCATCATTTCATTGGCATTTCACCTGTCCTTATCAGCACGCAAACATATATCATATACAGGTGACTGCAATGCGAGCGTGAAGATTTTTCAAGCGAGCGTGCAACATTATCTTCACAATGCCTATCCGATCAGTGCATCTGGCCGTTTTATTATGCAACCCTTATTATCTTTATGATATGCAATTCTATCATTATCTGAATGATCTGGAGCATCTTTTTCTAAACCGCAAATCTATGGCCGATATATCTGGACTATATCCTTCCTTTTGTAATCCCATTTTGGCTGTTGTTTTTTCATAGGTGGCTTTTATTTGTATGGGTTGGATCATGACCCATTATATCTGAATGCCCTCTCTATTTGATCTGTTTACTCTGAACAGTTAATTTTGGGGCAACTGATGGTGGAATCTCGCTGTTATCCTCACAGCTTGAGATATTTCGATTATTTGAATATGTACTGTTTATATGTTTAATATATTCAGCGTTTTTTTCTCTCTGAAAAAAAAGGTTGTCAACTAAATAACAAACAACTGGAACTCAAAAGGTTGTCAACTAAATAACAAACAACTGGAACTCAAAAGGTTGTCAACTAAATAACAAACAACTGGAACTCAATATAAAATATTGATAAGCTGCATATGAAAATGAAATTATAAGTTTGTTTCTACTATTACCAAACTTGCATTTTTGCCACAAACTATATTGTTTATTTCCAAATGCGTTCTTGCACCTTTGTTTTCAATCATAGTGAAACTAACAATCATTTCATGATTTCTTGTACCATTTGTTTAAGAACAATTGTGCTCCCTGACTTCATGCAGCTACTACTTAATGATATTCATAGAGAACGTTTTCTTAAAATTCAACATGAATTGGCCTCAAATATGACTCCACTATATATGTTCAAAAACATTGTTAAAAATGATGTGAAAGGCAGTCAACAATTGCACTATGGATCAATGCCATTTACTGATCCATTGAATGACGAGTTTGCAACAACACATCTATTATATTTTCTTAAATCATGAACAAAGGAATCTTTTCTAATTCCTTCTTTGTTCAATTAACAATGGTTTTACTATGTTGCATTTTGACAAAACATATTCCATGCTAATGATCCATTTTTTTTTTCAGATAACAGATACAAAGAGTGCTAAAAGCAAAAAAAACATCTCCTCATTTCCAACAAATTTGCAGTAAATTCAAACAACTTGTCCATCCAATATATATGCGCATTCTGTAAAGATAAGATAAAATTTAGTTATGAGAATAATGAATTCAAACAACTTGTCCATCCAATATATATGCGCATTCTGTAAAGATAAGATAAAATTTAGTTATGAGAATAATGTTGAATGCACATTGGAAACATATGGATTTTATTATATATTAAAAATTTTGTAGCTAGAAAAACACTGCCCAGTTATAGCTAAAACAAGTCTTCAGCAATACATGCAGAGCATGTCATCTACAATTTGCAATTTGAGAAAAAATTGTATTCAAGGTCTTTTCACCTTAATACTCAACAACATTATAGCTGAAATCAAAGAGCCGTGACAAAAAGAAACTACTTTTGTGTATCAAATTTTTAAATTTTTACAGTTAAGATATTTTTATTCTTTGTTTTTTTTTCTCTTATGCATTTCTCTACCTCATAACTCACAAGATCTTACAAAAGCAGTGATTTATACTTTTTCTTTTTTGGTAGGTCCTTGAATTACAACATACAAGAACATTTTTTTCACTGCTTTGTTAATATTTCCTGAAAAATGTACAATCAAAGACTTCTTTTTCCTAACAACTAGTAATTTTTGTGTCTTTATTGGAACTTTCCAATCAAACATTATTCCCTTTGCACCAAATGCAGAGAACTAAATTTACACTCTGCAATATGAATATTTAGATACATTGAAACCTATGAGAACTCATCACGCCATCTTTGCGAATCAAATCATAATATCTTAGTTTGAAAACAATATAATGTATTTCCAAGAAAGTTATTATAACATACTATATATATCGTCATATTTTGGTTTACTCTATTGAAATATTGGCTTGAATTTTAAATTATGAAGTTGTGCTGTCCCAAAAAAAAAAAAAAAACTAGATGTCTTTCAATTTATTAATTCCTATATATGTTCAATCAAATCTTTACTTGACTTCAGTTGTGACTTTCTATGTATAGATTTTGTTCCTAGTCTATAGGTGTAGCTAAATCTAGGATTAGTGTGTGGTTGAGATATTCTCCCAACCAACTTATTTTTTTTTTAACAGAATCAGTTGCTATTTTGTATTCCAAAAAATATGAGGAGAAACTTCTTGTTTACATGCTAGACTTCTTGCAGTGCGACAGAGGAAGTAGCTACAACAAAATTCTACATTTCCCTTGCTTCTAATATTCGAGAAGAAATGAAATATAGATAATGCATATATGCGAACAAACTGAGATAAAAGAAAACCAAACTTGAAAGACATGCTTAATTATGATAGTGGAGATCAATTGATGCTAATATGGCGCCCTGTTGAGGCATCCGTATTGTCCTCATTGCCAACATTCCGCATACTGTTGGAGCTGGAGCTAGGTGTTGTGCACTTCTCCAAAATGTATTTGAGTATTTGCACTGATTCTTCAGTGTGAGCACACCGATTGGAGAGTGCATTATACTAATTTTGGAGTGAGGTGACCCTATGGAGAAAAAAATTAACATCTGCTTCATGATTTTCATCTGATATCTTGACCTCTGTTTGCAGCTTTGCATCTAGGATTTTTTGGTGTGCCCAGATTTGTTCTGGCTCAGCTTGAAGATCCGTGTAGTGAAGGAAATCTTCACTGTGAGCCATGCAGGAGGAAAAGAAGGTGGAGAAGGATGGTGCGGGTTCAATAGTAAGTAGGGTGTAGAGATGAGCAGAGACCACAAAAGCATAAGGCTGAGGAATGAGAGAGGAGTGCCAGAATAGCAGAGCAAAACAGTGGAGCGCTGGATAGAAGGGTTGAGATCGGAGTGTAAGGGGAATCCATAGTCTTGAACAGAAGAGCTTTGCATAGGGGGCAATTACCACACTTACAGAGAGCTAAGGGATGCCTGATGGAGTGGGGAGAAGGAGTATAAATAGGATAGTGCAGGAAGAGGGAGGAAGCTCAAGGGGGGAGCCAAAGAGATAAGGTCACTGGGAGGTGAATTAAGGGAGTACGAAAAAATCTAAGGAGCGCAGAGAATTCTGTGGGATGGATCAGAGTAAATCTAGATATCTTTTGCAGTAATATCATGGCTGAGGCATGAGATATGTGACATTGTTGCAAAAAATTTGCCCCAAGATTCGAGCACAAGCTCTGTTTGTGAGTTGATCAACATCCTTATTATTTTTTCGGAAGATGTGATAGAAGGTTGTTCCTTCCATACCCTTTAAGAGGCTACGACATTTTTTGATTCTATGATGGAGAGCTATGTTATTTGATGGTCGAGCATGGTTTATCAAATTGATGATAATGGAAGAATCACCAAAAATCGTAGTGTTAGAAATGTTGAGCTTTTTTTAGCTGATATAAATCTTGGAGGAGGGCAAAGGCCTCTACTCTATTGTTGGAGAGGGTGCCAAGACCCAACTTAAAAGATGTGAGAATGCTACCATTTGCATTTCTGATGATGCCTCTTGCACCTGTAATTCCCGGATTCATTTTTGATGCTCCATCGAAAAAAAGAGAAGGTCTTGCGCAGCTGTTTATCCATTCAGTGAAGTCCTTATCTTTAAGAAGAATCTTCCAGCTTATGTATTTTCTAGAAGGTGAATTGAAGAATGCTTAAAGCTCCTAGTTCTATCCCAAAGGTTGTCGAGGAAACTCATTTCCTCCACACAGATTTCACTGAAGTCGATTCTACTATTGCATTTGGCAGATATTGTTTCAAGGGTAAGGCTACATGATTTGCTGCAAAATTTCCTAAAAGAAGGTTCTTTGTCTCTAAATATTTTCCTGTTCCTAGTGAGCCAAATATTCCATAGGAACACGTATCACAGAGTGTCCCAGACCCTCCTTGAAAGATTGCTCTTCTTTTTCCCCGTGTGTAGTTTCTCTTCCAAGTTTGGAGAACCTTTGTTATGGTGCCTTGCTACTCCAAAAGAGGCTAATAGGATGGGATTAGTTCAATCCAGCAACGTGCAACAAAATGAAACCCAATGAGGAGATGGAATTCTATCTCTTCAGCACCTTGACAGTTGGGGCACATTGATGGTCCGAGAACACCTCTTTTCTTGAGATTTTCTGAAGTTAAAATTTTCCCTTTCAAGAGCGTCCATGTGAAAATATTAATCTTGGGGGTAGCTTCCAATTTCCACACTTCTTTCCATTTGGGACAAATATTTGCAATGTAATAGTCACTGCAGAGTTTCTTGTAGGCTGCTTTGATGGAATACGTTGTGCCAGAGGGGTCCCAACGAAATCCATCAATGCTGTCTTTTTTAAAATGAGAAGCACCATAGAGGCGAGTCTGCAGGGTGAAAATATTAGCTTCAAGATGAGAAGGGACTTTCGGGAAGTACTAACCAATCCAATTTTGGGATTGGTCATCCCATTTAGAAAAGTGGCTTAAGAGGTTAAAGCCCATATTACTGAAATGAGAGAGGATGCGTTGGGTGCTAGGTTTGTCTAAGATGGGAATTTTCCCCATAATCCCATCTTTCCCAACATTAATAGAGTTACCCCCCCATGGAAAATTTAGAGAGATTTTGGGCTAAAAAGGGGGTGGCTTTCTTGCAAAGCGCCAAGATTTTAGAGAAAGGTCCATTAGGGATGCCATGGTCTAGAAGGTGTTGCCGGGGAGAATTAAGGTATTTTACCTCCAAGACTTTTTCCACCATGCCTGATTCCCACTGATTAGTCTCCAAACTCTCTTCCCTCCAAAAGCTCTGTTCAGAAGCTTGGGAGAGCGAACTCCAATCCCTCCATGTTCCTGATCTTGGATTACTTGTCTCCACTTGACAAGATTGTATTTTTTCTTTACATTTTTTCCACCTTGCCAAAGAAAGTGCCTGATGATAGCTTCGAATTTGAGATGGATGGTAGCAAGGGCTTGAAGGAGGGTGAAGTGATACAGTGGCAGAGATGAGAGACCAGATTTGAGGAGGACTATGCACCCTAAAATATTTAGCCATGAGGAGCCCCATTGTTGCACTTTTCTCTTCATTTTTTCAATTGTAATATTCCATACTTCAACCTTTAAAGGGACAGCACTGACATGCATGCCCAAGTAAGTGAAGTGGTCCCAATTCAGCTTGCATGGGACACAAAAAATATTAGAAATGTTGTGGATGGGTTGGTTGGTGGCATTCCAACCATAAATGAAACTTTTTTGAAAATTAATCAAGCCTCCCGAATAGATCATGAATTTGTGCAATATAGTTTTAAATCGTTGTGCAATTATACTGGATGCTCCTACCATCAGAAGAGTGTCATATACGAATTGAGAATGGTTCATATTTTTAACACCGTGGTCAAATTTGATGCCCGTGATGAGTCCATATCACCTCATATGATTCAGGGCCCTACTAAAGGATTCTGCCATGAGGATAAAAAGGTAGGGGGAAAGAGGGCACCCCTGTCTTAGACCTCGAGAGGACTGAAAGGAGGGTGTTAGTCTGCCATTGTCAAGGGGAGATATCCAAGGGCCAGAGATGCGAGAATTAATAAGGGCAAGGAATTTTTGATCAAAACCCATTTTTTGAAGCACAAAAAAGAGGAAAGAGTGCCTAACCCTGTCGAAGGCATTGACAAGATCAAGCTTTAGGATAAATCCTTTTTCATTGCGCGAGATGATTGATTGGATGCCTTCTTGAACAAGGAGGATGGAATGAGTAATTTTCCTTTGGGATATGAAGCCTCCTTGATTTTCTAAAATGGGGTTGTGGATATGGGGCTTGAAGAGCAAGGCAAGGATTTTAGTGATGATTTTGTAGGAGGAGTTGCAAAGAAAAATGGGTCTAAATCTAGAGAATGAGGAGGGTCAATTTTATTTTTGGATAAGGGCAAGGAATGTAGAGTTGGTGTAGCCCACAATTTTATTATTCCTTTGAATCCATTGTATCATTTTGACAAGATCATTTTTTATAAGATCCCAATAATTTATGTAGAAGCTGATAGAAAACCCATCTGGCCCAGGAGCTTTGTCTGGGTGCAAGGCCCAGATTGCTTTTTTGACTTCTTCCTCATCGATAAATTTGTTAAATGCATTGTTCATCTCCTCTGTAATCATGGATGGAAGATGTTGTAAAATATCTGAGTAGTCTTCCAGCGTTTTTGTCTTTGTTAGAAGATCTTTGTAATGCATGGTGGCAGCGTTTCTAATTAATTCTTGATTTGTTTGAATTTTTCCTTCCGCATCAATGATGGAGGAAATATTTTTCCTGGATTTTCGAATAGTGGCTTGCTTGTGAAAAAAAAGTATCCTTATCACCTACTTGAAGCCAAATATTTCTAGATTTGACTCTCCACTTCTCCTCTTCTTTTCTATTGGCTCTAAAGAGCTGGCAATAAAGATCTTTTTCCTGATTGAAGAAGTCTTGGTTGAGGCCATGAAGGTCAATACAACTGTGAACATCGTCCAGCTTCGATTTGATTCCAATCTTGGTCTTTTCTAGCTCTTTATATTGAGCTTTGGCCCAATCCTTCAAGACCAATTTTGTTTTTTTTTAACTTGGTTTCCCATATGAAGGTGGGAGAACCTTCAATGTGCTGCATCCAAGTATTGTGTATCAGCTGATTTTCTTCTAGGATATCATTCCAGAGCGGACTGTATTTGAAGGGAACGGGGCCGAGAGAGCATTGATCACCAAAAGTGAGGGTGATGGGGTAGTGGTCAGAGGCTTAAAAGGAGAGAACGTTGGTAGAGGTGATGGAGTAATATGAGAGGAGTGTGACAACAACAAGGATTCTGTCAAGCCTCTCCATAATATTTCCTCTCTGAATTATTTTGTTGCTCCAAGTATACCTACAATTTTTAGGGGAAATGTCAACCAACTCATGGTCTTGCATCATGAATTCAAGTTGGTCTCGAGAAGGGTCCAGATTAAAACATCCTCCCCTTTTCTCATTTGCATGAAGGATTAAGTTGAAATCTCCTCCCATAATAGTGTTGTTGTTTTCCTCATTATCTATGTCCTCTTTAAGAGAGTTCCAATAAAGTTCTTTGTCCCTATAATGATTGGGTCCATATAAATTGTAAACAATAATTTCCTTATGATATATAGCACTTTCAAGAATCACTTTGATCCAATTCGGGGTTGCTGTAGCCCCAATTCTAGGTTTCTATAGTGTTTTTATGTTTCCAAGTGTTGTGGTTCCAAAGGGTGGCTAACCCACCAGAGGCTCCCCTTAATTCAATTTGGGTGCCTCCATAATGCTTCATTCTATCCATTATTGTCTTCATTTCTAGGTCTCCCTGCTTTGTTTCCTGCAGGAGAATAATTTTCGGTTTCTCTTGGTTTATTAAGTCTCTTAGGGCTGCTATTTTGGAGGGGTTCCCTAGACCCCTGTAGTTCCATGAGAGGACTTTCATCATTACAGAAAGGTAGTTTGGAGAGATGCTTTCCCTCCTTGGTCCTTTTATCCTGTATCCTTGCTATTCTACCCCAATATATAAGTTTCAATAGGGTTCTGAGTTCCAAGTGCGATATATTTTTGTGCATTTTCATTACGGTGCTGCTTTGAAGATTTCCTTCCAGGGCCATGGTTTTAGTGTTTTCTAGTGTTGTGCCATGCTCATTCATATATTTTCTTGTGACTCAGATGGAAAAAGGGTGAGTGGAGGAGGAAGGAGGGTCATGGATGGTGGAAGTGGGACGAGGATGTAATATTCCAGATTAGGAACAGCTCACGAAACGTGCATCAAAAATGCACTTCCAACAACCAATGCAATAAAAAAGTAATATGGACTCTTGGATCCCATATATTAGTCAATATCCATTCTAAATCCAATATTAGATTTGAAACAAAGCAAACTAGCTGGTTTAAACAGATCTCCCACACCTAGAATTGCCAAAAAGTGCTAAAACCCCAAGACTACAAAATGTCGGAGCAGCTACTCAAGTGACTGCACAGTATAAGAAATGGCTTACACATAAAATCATAGGAGAACAATAGATATACTCATTTATTGATAAATAATGATGAAGAATAGAGATCTAGTCTCCTCATACAAAATACAAGATAACCCGGCAAGGGTTTCTTGTCAAACAATCTACATACAACATGTGATATTCAGAAAATTATTGAATCATCACTGCAATACTGAAGCACATGAGTGTATAAGGCTGAAATATGTCTGATCTAATGTATATCCCTCAAGGGATTCCTCCCATGAAAGGATTAACCTCTCAATCATAAGGAAACTCGGCAACGGAGCCACCAAACGATGCAATGAACACTGCCTCCAAAATAACGCATTCCCTAGCAGGAACAACGCTGGGAATGTATGGGAAATGTGTGGTCTGATACCAAAAATCTGAAATAAGCTTTGGAGCTCTCCAAAAATATCTCTGTAGTGAAGGAAATCTTCCTCCAATGAGAAACTAGCTTAGAAGTCGGGATTCCAATCCCTTCCATTGCTGCACCCAGCAACACTACACAATCTCCGGCAAGGTTGTGCTGATGAATATGGCTAAAGCTTGGCTTGAAAACCTGATGTGGAATGATTAATTCAAACTCTCGCAATGAGGCTCATCAAAGGAAAGAGGTGGGATTCCCACCCGGGAATACCTAGTGCTAAACAACACTACAATTTTGCTAAGCAGCAAAGCAGCAATAAGTCTTGGCAGACAAGAATAATAATCTAAGACATGAAGGATAATGCTGCCATCATCTTCCTTATATAAGACATGATTTTTCTTTCCCTTGGCCCCAATCAATTAAGTTACTTCTGACCCAAGTTACATCTCCCTCCAAAATTATGTTATTCATCCTTGGATTCCTCCTCCACTAAAACTGAACTGTTGACTTAGTCAAAGTAGCTTGATCTTAACCCTATTCACACATGGAGGTGTTTTATTGAGCTAGAAATAATGTCTCCTTTCACACTTGGAGTTTTTTTATCCTCCTTAAGAGACTTATGGGATTTTCTACCCATTTATTTACTGGCTAGAGCTGCTGCTAACTCTAATGTTCAATTTAGCTTGGAGGCTAAAATTTTGGAACATTACAGTCCTCCTCTCCAAAATATTTTCTTTTCCTCAAGAAAATGTATAAGGAGAGAAAATTTCTCCCCTCCTCCTCATGTGGCCTCCCATAAATGGCTTCCATTGCTACATCAAAAGGATCTGCAAATAAATTGTCATCCAATGCTTCCTCCCAAGTGTGCAATACAAAAGTGTCTACATCAATCAAATGTGGAAAGTGTGAATGGAAACTTGTTTGTTGTTTCATGGCCTCCACAAATTAGGAGTGATGATAATCATGGTGAATGAGTTCCTCCCTCACCCATGCTATCATCCAAATGAAGTGATTCACCCTCCAACATGGTAACTCATGAAAAATCTCCTCCACCTTTGGCTCCTGAAATGTAGGTGGGCTGAATAAGTGAACATGATAGGTAAGAGGGCCTATCCCACGCTGTCCTCCTCTCCACTTATGATAAGTGTAGAAGGTATGCTGACCTTGGGCTGCAACATGATTTCCCTCCAATGGCAAAAGGAAGATTGAGCCTCCAAGGACTCTCCCTCCAAAGTCATGAGACATGTCAACCCAAACCATTCCATCCAAGTTTATTGGCACATGATCATCATTTGTCCTCCAAATCATAAAATGGATGAGATTTAGGTGCAATTTTGGATGGTACCAAAGGTTCTTCAAGTGGATATTATACAGTCCCCCCAACTGTTGCTTGAGAATGTCATATGGCAAGTGGTCCTGCAACAAGTTACAAGCTATATATGTTTGTTCTCCCAACATGGGGAAGTAAGCATCAATGTCTATCAGCTGTACATAGATAAAATAACGATAAACTTGCCCAAATTCATGTATATATGGGATACTATCATCATCATAAACATTGGGCCTAAAGTGACCATCAGACCCAAAAATACTCTTGCTCTTTTAGGGAGCAATGCACTATTCAATCATGGTGGGAAAGTACAAATACTCAATGGAGTAATCAACAAGTACAAAAAAGCATTTCCTGCCATACATAGTGAGTAGGCTAAAAGTGAGGTCCATGTATAAGCTCCCCCATGAGGATTCCCTCACAAAAATCTGTAAGAAGGGATACACATACTCTTTGGAACACTCCTTTAGAATAATGTGACAGTGCTATAGGCCTTAAGAATAAGGCTCCATGACTTCTCCCTTTGACATTCTGCATGCCAAAACCACCCATCATCATGCTGCTATGTGAGAATATCCTCTTCCTACATGGAATTCTCTCATGATCCTCCAATACTAAGGGGTAGCCTCCTTGCACCATGAATGTGCCTTTCTTTTCTTTAGAAATATCATGAAAAGTATGGGAAGAATTTTTCCCATACTCTCCCAAGTGCAATCATAGCAACAAAAAAATTTGCTACTGCCTCATCTCTCCCTCATACAAACCATAGAGTAAGATCATGAAGGTCATCTTGTATGATGTCCCATACCAACAAGTCTTTTGTTGCTCTATCATATGGGTGCCATGCCATCCAATTGGTTCTTCTCTCCATACAAAGCTTCCCTTGAACAAAAACACATCAGCAATACATGGAAACAAGATACAATAGAAACAAGTTGCCAAATGATAACCGGAGAGTGAATCATGGTCCCCCTCATGGAACCAGCGCAGTGCATCCTTGGCCTGCAACAAAATAAGAAATAACAAGTGCTTTTCCAACCACTTTTTTGCTACCATAGTCATCTCATAAGATGAAAACATGAAGTTACAATATGGTGTCATTGGTGCACACCAAGATACATATGAATTTCTCCACAACTCATCAAAAAGATAGCCAAGATCAATGCCACAAGTAGCTGCAAGTACATCATCATAAAATATGCAAGAAGAAATATCTCTTCCTGTCACATCATGTTGCTCAAATAAGGGAAAGAATTAGAATAAAAAACATGAAATGATACCTCCTCCATTATGTACTTGAGGTCTTGAGATGAAATGGCTCAACTGTAAATTCTCCCTCACTCCTAATGAGTAGGAAGGTGGTTGTGACATCCTTTCTATCACCATCTGGGCTATGCATCTCTCCATATGTTGATATATGTCCTACTGGTTGCCCTCCCAAGTGAAATCCTCCATCAAATGGAAATATGCATCAAAGTGTATACAAGAGAGGTTCTCATGTGATGCATGTAGCAGTTTCTCCTTGACACTAGAAGATCTAGTCAAGAAGATCCTAATATAGGAATATATGACCACATCATCCACCATGTATCTGTCATCTCCATCTGGGTCATCAAGAATCATGCATGCACCAAGATCCTTGGAGTACTCTACCAAGAGCTAAGATCTCCAGTAAGGATCAATCCTCCTCTGTGATAGCATAGGTGATATGGCATGTGAAGCTCTCCTCATGTTGTTTCTTGCTACTTTGACATTCCCCATGCCAAAGTCTTCCTCCAAACTCTTCACCTCTCCAAAATCCAAGAGTTGTGAACCCAAAGAAAATATATATCTCATAAACTGTATATCTGGTGGCCTCCTTGCTGGAATGCCTCTATGTAGTGAGACATCAATGTCAAGAGTAGACTGTACATATGATTGGGCAACCTTACCCTTGCCCTTACAACAAAAATTAGTCTGCCTCTTTCTTGCGTTAGCTTTCTGAAATAGAGAAGGGTGTGTGCTTCTCATCAACTGATGTTGTTCTTCATCCCTTCCTTCTCCTTCCAACTACAATGTTGCACAATCATGCTGCTCACTAACTGTGCTTGGACCTCTATGTATGAGATCCTGGGGAACTTCTTGCAAAGATACAAGAATCCCCCCTATGGGAGCATATGCTCCTCCTTCCTCTACATGAGGCACTGGATGTGCTCTAGATGTGACAACGTTGTTGCCCTCATCTTCCTTAATGTGTGGGGGAAACATCTCAATATTTGGATCCTCCTGTGGAAAAGAGATCCCCATTCCCTCTTGTCCAAGAATATGAACTGGAGGCTCTGCTTCTAGAAATGTGTAATGCAAGATATCAGCTCCTCCCATGGTTTTTTGAAATGGAGTTTTCTCCATCACCTGCAAGGATTTTGTTTTCTCAAATTTTCCTAGCTCATGTGTCTCAGGAAGTTTTCACGAAACCTCTCCGTCAATGTTTTCATGAATCTTGCATAAGAGAAAGTGTTGGCATTATTTAAAGAACAAGATTCAAAAATCCACCATGCATGAGCCTTACCTCTGAAATGCAGCGCTGCAACTCTAATGGCTTCTCCATCGGAAATATTGTGCAGCTACAAATATGAATCTAGCTCCTTCACCTAGGCTCCAGCTGAACATGTAGGTGATTCGAAAAAAGTAGATAGAATAAATCCATCTGCATCCTGTTGCTTTCTCTTCTTCACCTGGATCTTTCAAAACTCTTGGAAATCAGTATGATCTCTAAAACTCTCAGTTTGAGATTCATACTCCCGCAACAAATCACTAAGAGTTTTACTCTTAGGAATTTTTCCTCCTCCCATCCATCTCAAGATAGCTCTGGGCACTTGACTATGCTATGCATCATGGAGTGCAGCTGCATGCTTACACTCACCATGTGAAAATCTAGATTCAGCTGTAGATTCAACCTCCTTTGGAGATTCCATCTCCAATCTCATTTTCTTCAGCTCTCCTTGAAAGCTCTGCATAGATTTTGGAAGAAGCTTTGTAAGCTTGTCTTCCTTTCTTCTGTCACATACTGAATATTTCTGGCTTCTATCCATCTCTCCTTCCTATGATATCTGGATCTCACAGGCTGAGCCAGAGATCATGCTTTGATACCAATGTAATATTCCGGATTAGGAACAACTCATGAAACATACATAAAAAACGAACTTATAGCAACCAATGAAATAAAAAATTAATATAGACTCTTCGCTCCCATATATTAGTCAATATACATAAAATCCAATATTAGAGCTGAAACAAAGCAAACTAGGTGGGTTAAACAGATCTCCCACACCTAGAATTGCCAAAAAGTGCTAGAACCCCAAGACTGTAAAAGGTCGGAGCAGATACTCAAGGGACTGCGCATTCTAAGAAAGGATTTACACATAAAATCATAGGAGAAAATTAGATCTACTCATGTATTTATAAATAATGATGAAGAATAGAGATCTAGTCTCCTCTTACAAAATACAAGATAACCCGACAAGGGTTTCTTGTCAAACACTCTGCATACAACATGTGATATTCATAAAATTACTGAATTGTCACTAAAATACTAAAGCACGTGAGTGTACAATGCTAAAATATGTCTGATCTGATGTAGATCCCTCAAGGGCTTCTTCCCATGAAAGGATGAACCTCTCAATCACAAGGAAACTCAGCAATGGAGCCACCAAACCATGCAATGAACACTGCCTCCAAAATAATGCATTCCCTAGCAGGAACAATGATGGAAATGTATGGGAAATGTGTGGTATGATACCAAAGATCTGAAGTAAGCTTTGGAGCTCTCTAAACAAATCTCTCAATTGAAGGAAATCTTCCTCCAATGAGAAACTAGCTCAGAAGTTGGGATTCCAATCCCTTCCACTGCTGCACCCAGCAACACTGCACAATCTTCGGCAAAGATGTGCTGATGAAGATGGATGAAGCTTGGCCTAAAAACCTAATGTGGAATGATGAATGAAAACTCTTCCAATAAGGCTCCTGAAAGGAAAGAGTTGGGATTCCCGCCTGGGAACACCCAGTGCTAAACAACACTGCAACTTTGCTAAGCAGCAAAGCAACAACAAGTCTTGGCAGACAAGAATAATAATCTAAGACATGAAGAATAATGCTGCCATCCTCTTCCTTATATAAGACATGAGATTTCTTTCCCTTGGCCCCACTCAATTATGTTACTTCTAACCCAAGTTACATCTCCCTCCAAAATTGTGTTATTCATCCTTGGATTCCTCCTCCACTAAAACTACGTTGTTAACTTAGTCAAAGCAGCTTGATCTTAACCCTGTTCACACATGGAGGTGTTTTATTGAGCTAGAAAGAGTGTATCCTTTCACACTTGGAGTGTTTTTATCTTCCTTAGGAGACTTATGGGCTTTTCTACCCATTTATTTACCGGCTAGAGCTGCTGCTAACTCTAATGTTCCATTTAGCTTGTACGCTAAAATTTTGGAGCATTACAGAGGAGAGGCAGGTTAGGAAGGAGAGGTAAGAAGGGGGGATCCTCATATGGGGGGGGGGAATGGAGGAGAAAGGATTGGAGAGATCTCTCAAACAGATTGGGGGAGGAGTGGGGGAAGCCATAGCTTGACGGGATGAATCCAGGATCTTGGGAGAAGATGAGGAGGGAGGGTCAGATTTAGGAGGGGGCGTTGATGGGGTGTTACTCTTGGGGTAAGAGGATGACTTATTTCTCTTGATAGTTTCCCATTTTGAATCAGTCTCTAGAATTTCAATATCAATAATTTTTTAACAAAAATTTGCAAAGTGACCATATTTGTGACATACGTTGCATTTAAACGGGATCTACTCATAATAGAGTTGCTAAATATGCATCCATTCATCTGCTTGTAGCTTGACAGCCTCAGGGAGGCCTTTTCCCAGGTCCACCTCGACACAGATCCTAGCACAGGCTTACATGTTATCCTTTGGCTGCTTTGGTCTATGAATTTTCCTATTGCGTTTCCAATGGCTCGAACAGAATCATCCCCCCAGCAGTGTAAAGGGAGGTGCGGAAGGCACACCCAAACAGGAAAAAAATTTGGTACATCTAGTTCTGGGTCAAAATATGGCATCCATTTGTTAAGGTACATGCCCCTGTTGTCCATAAAATATGGTCCATTTCTGAAGATCAGGTCTTTGTCTTCTTTCGACTCGAAATGGAAGGTGAAATAGTCCTTGCCGCAGAAATGAATGGAAATTTTTCCACTGATCTTGTCAGACCAGTTGTGCTTGACCTATTTTTTCACAGTATTTGGCAAGGGCCAGAGTCTAGTGAATTGACCAATAAGGCCCTTCTCTACAAGAGAAAGGGAAACCATGCGAGGGAGAGAAGGTGGAAGAACAACCTCATGTATTCCATCAAGCTTTTTCACAAATTTGGAGATCGTCGACCTTGGGTGAGGAGGGGAAAAAGAGTTGATCAGGGCAGAGAAGGCCTGGACCTGAATCAGAGAAGTGGCCACCTCTGGGGAAGACTCTGGAGGGGCCATCCTCGAGCAAGGAGTGGAAAATAGCTACTAGGGCGCCACAGGCAGAGTGCGGGCTCAGGAGCAGCGCGGGCTTAGTCAAATATTACATAATTAACCCTCTCAACCAACTTATTTTGCATCATATCTTAAGAAAATACTTGATGTATATATGTAACTCCATTTAATTAATATAATATAGCATGTATCTGAGATTTTATCTTGGTATCAGAGCCCATAAGGGCATGAACCTAGGCCCCTCCTAGGCTAAGGGAAGTAAGAAAAATATATTTGTGTTTTAGTTGTTTGGTTGTCCATTCGTTTGGGCGAAGGTGTATTGGAGTTGCACCGATCATTTGACGTGGCAAGAGCTTGACCGTGGAAGAAAGTGAAGAGTGCAACTGCGTGGATGGAAAGTACTAGAGAGCTGCCAACTTCTTGCTGAAGTGTGTCCTATTCAAACTCACTTGTTCTCTACAAATAATTCGGTTCAAAGGATTTTATAAGCCCCTCGAATCCACACTCGAGCATTCTGCCATATTGAGGGAGCACATAAGAATGTGTGAGCAGCTAGTTATTATGATTCAAAGTTTCCAATTTTTTTTACTATCATCGCTTCTTACAGTTACTCTAAGCCAATTCAATTCCTTGTTCATCGTAATTTCTCATTCAGGCGCTGTAAGTTTCTCCAAGGTTGGAGGCGGTCTTCTCTACTACACAACTCATTGGCTCTATGTTCTGCTTACATGGGGCAGCAAAGAGAAGCCATACAACCCAACGAATAGTATCATTTGTTAGCAGTTGGCATGCTATGGATTCCTAAACTGAACCACCCATAGATGTTTGAAACAATCATGTGGAAGGAGTATTATCAAACCATACTTTTCTAATTCAACATGTAGAATCCAATGAAAACCTAGAAGCAGCTTGTAATACCATTTCCGGTGCTGGGAAGAGACCAATGAAATCAAACTTGCGTTCTTATTTATAGTGGTAGGCCTTAGTGATAAACATAGTTTCTTAGGATCCCACGGATTGGCAGTCAGTGGTCTGTGTGCCTAAATCGAGTGGCTTCCATCTCTATTCATGTGCAGTATTTTGATTTTTCTGTGACAAGCTCCTCTAATCCGTGCTCTGGGATTGATATTTATTGCAAAGAGAGTCTTTCTCTGACTTATTTTCTTCAGGACTATCGGCTGATTATGTAACAATGGACGGAGCAATCACATGGTTCCGAGGGGCCCTGTGGTAGTGGCAACCGGTGGAAGAGATCGAGCAGCCGCGATGCTGATGAGGATCGCCATCATGCATAGTCTAGGTCCAAGAGAACAAATGAGTTGGTTGCAGAGTATATGGTTAATGGGTCCTCTGGTATTAGTCATCACAAATCTAGAAGACATAATTGTTTCCCACATGGAGACTCCGATTATTACTTATTGTTGGAGCCTGCAAATGCCAATGAGACCGTTCGGTGTGGAGCGTGACGAATATTGAAATTACGAACTTGCAGATTCCATTGGGCATGGATAACTCAATTGGGGAGTTTTTTCAATTTTGCAACACATTATGAAATGGTCATCTGATCCATGTTAGGAGTTTGCGGGTTATGGCGGATCCTTTGATGCGCGAGCGTATTCAAGTTTGTTGAGTCTATGCTGAGTCATGGATCACTTTGTGCCAGATCGATTCGGCGCAGTGGAAGTCTATCAGTCCATTTGTTGGTGGCATCGTGGGATCGATTAATGTTCTGTTTGACTGATAGAAGTTGTGGATCATATTTCTGAGGTGACAATTGAAGATCCTGCAATGAAATTTGTGAAGTTTGTTGCTTGTGCTAGCGAGGATGGTGGTAATGGCAGCCGTTGCGTGACTAGTGGATCTGCATGGATCTGCAGAGTCTATTTTCCACAAGAAACTGAAGCTGGACCGTGGAAGCGTAGGGGAGATCATGTTAGTATGTCTCCAGCTATGACAACGCAGAGTGAGCACTATGGAATCATTAAGGTGAGGTGCATTCAATGAAATAATATGTGGTGTGGCTACTGGGATTCAAACAACGATCACAGAACCGTTGACTAGTGTTGTATTCTTGAAATGAGCCTATGGGGTGCCCATGGTTGGGTTTTATTAATTTTTTTGATTCATTTGCTCAATTAATGAATCTCAATTCGAGAGATTCTGAATTTTCTTCAAGGTTTGGGGGCGGCAGAAAAATTTATGGCATAGTCATTGGTTAAAGGTTCTAGTTTCAAAACCAGAGGGCGATCTAATTTGAAGATTGGATATCCGAGGGGTTATCAACCTTGGCAGTCTCTCGAGATTTTTATTCTGGTGGTATGAAGCAGTGGAACCTGGGTGATCGAGCCTCTGTACTGGGTGATCGAGAGTGGTGTGTTTCTTGGTGTCTATTTTTGAATCACTAAATAGTTCCTGTGTGTTTGGATGGTAGACAAGGCCACTTGGAGAAGTCAAATGTCAATGAAATTCCTGGAACCGATTGCTGTGTTTCTCAAGGATGGTTTGGCATTACAACTTTTTGGTTCTGCAGATGCACAACAAAAGTATGGATCGCAGCTGATAATGGGGACATGCATTCCAAAAATGGTCGGAAAACAACTTTAGATTTTTGAATTTACTTGTAGTTTTCTTGAGTGGCATGTGTGTCACATCAATGTTGCTGGTGTGTGAGAAGCATTGCGCTGCGCTACCTTCCTACCTATCTGCGTTGCCACCATTGTTGGTGTGTGAGGAGTGGTGCGCTGCGCTACCTACCTATCTATTTGTGCTGCCACTATTGCTGGTGTGTGAGGAGTTGTGCTACCTGCCTACCTATCTGTGTTGCCACCGTTGCTGGTGTGTGAGGAGGAGCGTTATGCTACCTGCCTACCTATCTGCGCTGCCACCATTTTTGGTGTGTGAGGAGAGTTATGCTACTTGCCTACCTATCTACGCTGCCACCATTTCTTGTGTGTGAGGGGGAGTGCTGCCTGCCTACCTACCTAGAGGAGCGATCTACGCTGCCTACTACCTAATTCTCTCAGCGTGATCATGCTAACTGCTGTTGGCATGGGCGGGGCCTCTTGGTTATAATGTTTGGTAAAAATCAAGTTACTCATATATAGTTTTGGTGGGATGGATTGAATTTTTGAAAATCAGTCTATTCAACTATTGTCACATGTGTGAGTTTATGTTGGAATTGGCCATTCCAACAATAGACACATTTATTTGCAGGAATGATTAACCACCAGATGTAATGAAGACATGACATTAAAGATGACAATATTAGATGTTGGAGGATGAATGGACAATCGATTTTGTGTGAGTTTGTTAAATAGACTCATGACTATGGTAGAGTATGAGTCACAATTTGTCATTAGAGCAAATCTACATGTCATTTATTGTTTGTACGTGTTGTAAGACCCAGAGAGGCATGCATACACATTTTTTATGTGTTCCCTTTGTTTGAGAGTTTTAACACCCTGGAAGAGTGTGTCATGTGGGATGGATACACTTGGGTGGGCCATATCTTTTTTAGACTCCATGAGGTGAAGTTTTATATCTAGGGGGAGTTCATCGAGAGGTTGGATGAACCATGTATGTGAAGGAATTCCTAGTAGACTGGCGGTTGTAGTGCTTGGGAACCCATGCATTTTGGTAGATGGTTGTTTATTTATATGGACATTGAAAATAGCATGAATGAGATACAAAACATGAGCAGATGTAGATTTTGCAGATGGATATTGAAACAAGTAGTCATTAAGGGGGTGCGTTGGAATATGTAATTCCTACTTGTCTTTAGTTTTTAATTTCTATGTATAGTGTCTATTCCTAGTCTATAGGTGTTAGCTAAATCTAGGTTCCTTGTTTGGTGTGTGGTTGAGATATTCTCTCAACCAACTTACTATGCGTCCAAGATAGCTTCCTTGTCTTGAGACAATACTTGATGTATATATGTAACTCCATTTGATTAATAAAATATAGCATGTATCTTAGATTTTATCTATCTTATGTGTTGAAATAGATCTCTACAAGAAAACTGAGACATTTGTGTTCTACTTTTCTTGTCATACCTCAAAATACTCTTAAAAATTGAACTTCCCAGTAGAAAATTGTTTCCATGTTGTATTCATTTTTTAATGAGTTTTCTTGTACACAAGTTTTGTTTCTTTAAGCTATTTGACATGCCATTTCAGACGTTTACAATTGAAAATATATGATATAATGAGTTAGAAAGGATTGGATGTCAATTGTCTTTTCAAACTTTTTTTTACTGTTTTTATAGTGCACTTGTACTCACAATAATAATGAATCTTCCTATCATCTAAGGATATTTAATTCTTCATGATGTTAAGTGCTTTAACTATGCTACTTGATGATGTTTTTTCCTCTTTTTTTACAGTCATGAAGGATGGAGAATGTGCATAGTTTCTACAACCACTTCTTCTTTCTTTGAAAACCATTGCAATTATTATGAATGCTTCGATATGTTAATTATTTTCAAACTCTGGACTGCAATGATTAATCCTGAATGGATAATGATAATGAAGCATATAAGTAGTATTTGTAGTTATGTACTTATTTTTTATAATAATAATGCCATTGTTATGAATGACAAGCATAATTTTTTTATTAAATTTGGCCTATTATGAGTGCACTATCATCCTAAGGAAGGAGGAGAGAATTTTCATTTGGCACCAAATCCAAGAAACTTTGTCACCAAGTTAATCAAAATTATTAGTTACTAGGAGTTGCTCACTGGTAAATCTCCTTCTTGAATCTTTCAGTTTCAAAGTGCTATTCTCTATTTCATAGCTCTGTCATTTTGGCTTTCCATGTTCTAGATTCTGTTAGAGCACCAGTTCTATTTCTTCTCCTTCAAATACATATGCATGTGCGTTGTGTCCCCAAGTTTTCAAGAATGGATGTCTCAAGACTTCCTTAATCATTATTTACCAGTTTAATGATATTAATTATGATGCTATCAACTTTTCTTTGCAACATTGACCATTGTTATCATCCTATATCAAAAAATTGGAATTCATGCTAGTAGTTAGAAATATTTTGATCACATTAAATATCTTGTTGTTGGTGTTTGCATGAGACTTACTCTGATCATTTGATATTCATGCCTTCGCGTGATAGATTTTGCACTCATTATCTTGTCTACCATTTTGGCACCAAGTAGAGCAGGTATCACCACGTTTGTGTCATTCGCATGCATTTTGTTGGTTCTCAACACATTTCATTCATTATGATAGCTATCATTTGATATTATTCCTCATGTGACACTAGGAGAACTTGTATATCTTCTCAATCTAATAGAACATTGGTTATTTGAAAAAAAGGCCTTGAAGAACTAGGAGCTCCAGATCTACACCACGTGGCAGAAAATGGTCTATCAGGCATAATCATTATTAAACTTGGATGTGTGTTAGGAGAAAATCCAGGTACAAATGGAGGCTATGATGATTGGGGTTTTGGTGACAGTTAATTTCCTCAGGAGCCTGGTAAGTTTCTAAAGGACATGGAGGATATTTTGCTGATAGAAAATGAGTGGATAGTAGGAAAATAACTGCTTTGGCTTAGTCTTGGAGTAGAATATCATTTTGTAGGTGTGGATGGTCTAGACAATGATTTTATGATCACAATGTATACCTTGATATAAGCACTATATACCTACTGTTGGAAATATTGTCATTGATGGCAATGGAGGCAGCAAAAACAGAGACAGATAAAGAAGGCAGCAGATGCAAAGGCAGAGGCAGAGGTCGAGCAGCAGTAGCAGCTAAGGAAGAGGCAGAGGCAGCGAATATAGAGGCAGAGATGTTATATCAGAGGCAGAGGCAAAGGCATAGTTGTTATCACAGCAGGTTATCAGAGGCAGAGCCAGAGCAGAAAATTTCAAGAATCGCTACCCCAGCTAGAGGTTACATAAACCCAATTCCGGGAATCGCTTACCCCAAGTGGAAAGTATATATATATATATATATATATATATATATATATATATATACACACAAACCTTAATCCGAGAATCATTACCCCAGGCGGAAGGATACACAAACAAATTCCGAGAATCGCTACCCCCGCTGAAAGATACACTAAAGATTGGAGCATCAAAGTAAATATATATATAAATCTCATTTCGGGGATCATTACCCAGCCAGGCATTACATATAATATAAAATCTTATTCCAGGAATCATAACCCAAGCGACAATGTATTCATATATATGAACCTTTATTCCGAGAATCGCCCAAGCCGAAGGATATATATATATATATATATAATTTCGAGAATCGTGACCCAAAGGTCCAAACCATAGATATTTGTAATGAAACACTTTAATGGAAAAAGAGCCAAAGATATCAAAGCCTTATATGGTGGGGCCCTTTCCCAATCGCATCGGAGAAAAACTGTGAAGCGGAATATGTAAACAACAGAAAGTTGCGATTGCGATATAAGTCCGGACCTGATGGATAAATGAACCATTATTGATATATGATTGAATTCTGGAAGCATATATATGAATGCAACACATTACATATATTTTTCCTAATATAAAAAGGTTCAAAGCATATATTAATATGAAGCGCTTAATAAAAGAAAGAACCAAAGTACCATAAGGTGGGACCCTTTCCAATCGCATCGAAGAAAGGATTGGCAGTGGAACATATCGACAAGAGTTCCGATTGAGTCCCGGACCCGATGGGTGTATGAATTATGGTTCAAACGTATTTGAAGTCTGGCATAATCGCATCGAAACAGTCTAATCGCATCGGAGAATATAAAGGCATTAGAACTTCACAACAGAAAGTTGCAATTGCGATCAATCGCATCAAAATAATCGCAAAAGTATCAATCGCATTGGAGAAAGGCAGCTTGCGATTGCGATTGGAAATACCAGACACGATATTCATATAAACTCCGCCTTATAAAACATGGTCGGGTCAACATATCAATCGCAATCAGAAATTTCTGGAGCATATCAATCGCATCGGAGCAAGGTAGCTTGCGATTGCGATTGGCAATACCGGACGTGATAGTCATATAAACTTCGCTATATCGAACATGGTTGGGTCCGCATATCAATCGCAATCGGAAATTCGTGAAGACGCTGTTTTATATATATATATATATATATATATATATATATATATATATAACAGCGTCTTCACGAATTTCCGATTGCGATTGATATGCGGACCCAACCATGTTTGATATAGCGAAGTTTATATATATATATATATATATATATATATATATATAGTTGTTTCGATTATATTGAAAAGTACCGCGTGGTCTGTGGACCCACGGGCCTCGGCCTAAGGTGGAGGGAAATTATTAATATAATATAGTTTTGATGTGTGAAAGTGTATCGGGCCATAAAACAAAGTCCGTGGTATATGTATGTTCCGCTTGCGGAACTCACCACATCAACAAGACACTTGCTGTGTAAAGGGTTGGAATTTTCCCAGATTTAATGTCAGCAGTTACATAAATGCAAGAGTTATGCAGCAGCCATAAACAGAAAGGCATACAGAGGAAAGAAAGGGACAAACACAGTCAAACAAAAGACAAATGCGCAGCTACTCAAGAGGCTGAATGAGTGAGCTGGAATTTTTATTGTAATTGAATGTAAATGTTTTTTAATTGATTTATATTGTTGTGATGCATTGGCAAGTCTCCGGAACAGAAAAAATATCCCACTGAAATAATAAATTGATACCTACAGTTATATTTATTGAATAAATAGATAAAAGGAATGAGAAGACACAAGCCAAAGAGTCATGACTTTTCACTCCAAATTCTTTGTGAAATACAAACAGTCATGTGAGGAAATATATAAATAATATCAACTGGATATGCATAGAGAGGTTAGAGAGATAAAATATAGAGAATGTAGAGTATAGAAGAGTGAGGCAGAGAATATTAAGAAAAGAAAAGCAGAAGGAGATGCTACAGAACAGAGCTGATACCTGAGGAAAATCAGCAAACACTCAGTTTGATAAATTGAGGAAGTTGGAGCTTCCCTATCCAGTTGTAGCTTGATAGCTGTCATTTGTAGCTGACTGAGGTTGGAGCCTCCTGTAGGTTGGTGCCTGCAGAAAATTGAAGGGAGTTGGTGCTTCCTTGCAAGTTGTAGCTTGCAAAATTGAGGTTGGAGCCTCTTGTAGGTTGGTGCCTACAGAAAAACAGTGGTGAGAGGGAGTTGTATCTTGCCTTTTCATCACAACAATAATAAGATGTGGTTTTCTCCCTTTATGGGTTTCCACTTATATCTCGTGTCTTTGTGCATGATGTTTATGTGTTGATTTGATTTATATCATCTGCTTAATACCTGTTGCTCTCATATTAAGTCTACTGTTATATTGTATTAATACTTGCTGCTCACATTCTAAGATTACTCACATATTAATTTGGACATGAAATGAAGGTGTAAATAAGGTTTAATGAAATTTTTTAAAAGTTCATGAATGTGTTAAATTGATTCACCCCCCCCCCCCCCCCTCTCAGTTTAACTAAGGGTTCAACACCTACCTGTAGGTGTTGAAGGGCTAGATAATACTGCACCTATCAAGATTGTACTGGGCACATAATACTTTAATGTCATAGGTCCCCTAGAACTTATTGTAGTTGTAGATGGCCTTGATAATTCCCAAGAAATGGGGTGTCAATATTGGGAAAATAACCAGTCTTAAATTTAAATAATGGAAAATAGAGTATCTATTGTACAAAAAGTCCTCTTATGATCAAGGACAAACCGGTACTAAGATCTTTGTATACATAACTATTTTCTCTTGGTTTTATGGAAATAGTTGAAAGGCAGCTCAGAATAAATGCAACATTTGACCAACATATATAAGGTGAAATAGCTATACAACTATTGGTTAATTAATTCAACAACCATTCCTTAATCACAAGAATCTAAATTGGATATTTAGATCTATAAAATTTAACCTCTGTTATCTTTCCTTCTCTAAGTGTCACTGCAATTGTAATATGTAAAACCCCCTAAAATAAGTAAAATATGTGCCAGGATATTGATCCCACTCTAGTTTTAAAAAGTGTTGAAGGCCTAGATGAGGTTGCATATGTTAATCTTGTAGTGGGGACAGAAGACTTTAATGTCACATTCCCTGTAGACCTTGTTGTATGTGTAGAGGCCCTTGATACTGCTCAAGAAATGAAGTTTCAATATTAGGAAAAAAATCCATGTTAAATTGAATAATGGAAAAAATAGTATCTATTATAAAACAAGTCCTATTATGGCCAAAGATAGGCCAGTACTGAGATATTTGTATAAATAAATGTTTTCACTTGATTTTATGGAAATTGGGTGTTTGGATCTAGAAAATTTAATCTCTATTATTTTGGCTTCTCTTAGTATGAATACAATTGTAATATGTAAAACCCATTACTATAAGTAATCAAGTGCTCATTGTACCAGCAATACCCAGTTTCAATACTCATGCTCTCCTCCTTAGCATGGTAGTTCACTCAAGTCCTCTGGAGTGGCAGGATACAAGCTCCAATGGAGGGCACAATTCTTTCATCTTGTATTAACAAGATAAATGATTTTTTGTGTGTGAAATCATATTATATGGGTTTGAATCTATGGCAGTGGGATTCCATGACCATGTGCACATTATAGGACCCAATCCCACTCTGATGTTATCCTTAACACTCGTCATCCTGATTTATTGATTGGGATAAGGTCCACCCTTAGATTTGTCAAAGTTAGTCACACCAGAACAAGGTTCAATTCATAGTGAATTCTGCATTAATATACCTAAGAATCCATAGAATTACATGTTCCTAGAGATTGACCCCACTCCAGCTTAAAATATGGGGAGTTTTTTTAATAATTTTTTTTTTGTTGAAGGTCTAGATGAGATTGCACCTGTCAATATTGTAGTGGGGTAGAATAATTTAATGTTGAAGGCCCCGTAGACCTTGTTGTAAGTATAAATGGCCTTGATAATGCCCAAGAAATTCAATGTCAATTTTAGGAAAATAATCAATTTTGAATTTGAATAATAGAAAATAGAGTATTATTGAATCACAAGTCCTATTATAGAAAAAAAAGAACCAGTGTTGAGAACTCTGTATAAATAAATGTTTTCTCTTGGTTTTATGAAAATAGTTAAAAAATTGTTGGCATAAATGCATTATTTTACCTGCTATTGAAATATCATACAATGGTTCTACTGCTACTGGTGAATTTATTCAACAACTTTCCATAATCATAGGCATCTAAATTGGGTATTTAGATCTAGAAAATTTAATCTATTTCATATTTCCCCCTCTTAGTATGAATGCAATTGTAATATGTATAACCCCCTACAGTAAGTAATGGATTGCCTACTATATTAATAAAAAGACCTAGTTTCAATACTTATCCTCTCCTCCTTATGATGGTGGTCCACTCAAAAGTACTATGGAGTGACAAGGTGCAAGCTCTAGTGAGGCACATAATTCATTCCTCTAATATTGGCAAGAAGACAACTTTTTCTGTGCCAGATTATATTCTATGAGTTTGAATCTATGATGCTAGGACACCACGAGTATGTGCATAGTATATGAGCCATGCTCACTCCCATTCTCTCTTTAAGGCTTTACATTTTGATTTTTTGGTTGGAATGTTATCCAACCTTAAATCTATGAAAATTTAGCATAAAAAAACAAGTTTCATGTCCCAGTACATTTTGTATGGTTAGACCTAAGAATCCCCAGAATGACATATCCCAAGAGATTAACGTCACTCCAACTTAAGAAATTGTGAGTGTATGTTAAAGAAAAAGAATGTTAATTTCAAATAATGTAAAGGATAATATATTTCAAAAGTAAGTTCCACTATGGAAACTGATAGACAAGCGATGAGGTATCTATATAAATAATTTTTCTCTCGCCTTTATTTATTCAATTGGTAAGTATGTTAGGATAAATGCATTGTGTGCTTAGTGTATCACCTGGACCTAAAATACCCAATTGAAATTTCTTTGTGAATTATGGCAGCATGGAGATCTATTGTTGGTTATGAGGAAAATTTTATTAGTTACACCATACAATTGCATGCCTAGTTCAAAAAAACTAGTGTCACTTAATATGTAATTTTTCCCTTTTAGACAAAGAGAAATTTTCTATTGCTAATTATTGTATGATTATCTTATTAAATAGTCAATGACTTTTGTGATTCCAAGCTATATGATTTAGCTATAACAATAGCCAAAAATATATCATTATCTTCATGTAGTTCTCTAGTTTCGTTTTCAATTTTTATATTTCTTGGCTTGTCAATAGAGTAAAAATGCCTTAATTGTTCACATTGTTCATGATTTTCCTGCCAAGAAAAAAAACTTTCAAAAGAAAGAGTTCAAGTACCATATGTACTTCAAACTTATTTTTTGTTTTTCAGCTTCTTTCTTAAAATTTATAATATTATTTCTTACAATAGATAAGATCCATAGTGGTTGAAATGTTTTTTATTGTCACTTTTAAAATCTACTTTATGGTCTTTGTTTCCATTTCAAATTCTATACTTTTAGTGTAACAACTAACAATATGGCATTATTTATTTATGGTTATTTAGTTTCATTTATAGTCTTTTATATAACTTAGGTTCATCACCACTATACTTGTCTCAATGAACAAAAGCACTTTCAACAAACAAAACTGAAAGAAAATGTCTATATTTTGAAATTACTAGCTTGCTCAGACTCTTTCTTGTTGTAATTTAAAATATTGGATTCACTATAGACATTAATAGAAACGTCTATGTACTCCAAAACTTTTGGCCTTAATATGGTAAAATGTTTGAGTCATCTTAATGCTGCGATGTTGGGGTTGGAGTTTTCATTTATAAATTTTCAGGAAACAACACGGTTAAGATTGTTGATCAAGTACCAAAAGGAATATTGATACCAAGAGGGCTCCTCCTCTTGGTAATTTTGTGCAATTTGACAGAGGAGAGGCTCCAAGATTTTTTCTTTGGCAGCACATGCAAGAAATTCTCACACCAAGTTCCTCAAAATGATCAGAAAATAGAATTTTTTTAGTGGTAAGCCTCCTTCTCGAATATTTTTCTTTCAAATTGCTATTCTTTGTTTCAAGACTCTGTCATTTTGGGTTTCCATGCTTCAGAATATGTTAGAACACCAGTTCAATTGTTTCTTCTTAGAATACATCTACATATGTCTTGTGCATCCTGGGTTCAAGAATGGATTTGTCAAGCATTCCTTACTCATTGTTTAGCAGGTTAATGATATTATTTATAGTGCCATCAAATTTTATTTGCATCATTAAGCATTGTTAAAATGTTAAGCCAAACAAACTGAAATTCATGCTAGTAGTTGTCACTAGTTTCATCGCATTCAATATGTTTTTGTATGTATTTGCATGAAATTGACTCCATCACTAGATGAGATAAATGAGAAGCACACTTCGAAAGCAGAATTTCTTGTACTGCCCATGTTTGACATATCACATTCTAAATTACGTTCTGGAAAATTTCACAGGTATTGTTCATATAGAAATATTTACTAGGATTTCTTCAAAATTCTTGGATGAACTGTTTTTCTCCAAGTGAAAGGATATTTTTATGTATAGTTTCTCTTGTATAATTTTTTAGAAATGGAATCCTTTTGCTTCAAAAACTTTTTTGATTAAAGGTTCACAATAATTAAGATTTCTATGGAAACAATACAATAGTTGTGTCATTGCCAATACAACCACACACCTATCTGATAGACATTACAAATATGTAAAATATTTCTTTTAAAATAGTTCTTATAGTGTTTTATACTTACACAACATAATGCACATTTTAAAAATGTTTTATGCTTTCGTTAGTGTCAATATGTTCAGTGATCAAACATGCTCTTTCAGTTTATTTTCTAGTAGTCCTAGGTCAAAATTTTTGTCTTTTCAAACAAGTTTTCAAATAAATTTGGTCATTGCATAGGGTCTAGGTCATAAATTTTTCTCCTCTCATTCCATCCATGGCCATCATAATTTCAGAGGTCATGTCACTCATTGTCATTTAGAGTCTTACGTCAGTCAATCCATCTCCATCTAGGTCTGTTGTCTAGGTTTCCTTGTTTTTCCACTGAAAAGTCCAAATATGTCACCAAAAAGGGCGAACAAGGCTTCATTTTAATCATATCAGTATTTTAAAGGGAGTTGGCATAGTTAGGGGAATAAAGTAAGACAATTTGTCTTATTTCAAAACTTGTTTCATTGTCAAATTGTTCCAAAAAGGAAAAACCGTGCTCAAAGTTTTTTATTTCACTAATAGACAAAAAGTCATTTCAAGATGTTATAAAGATGAAAAAGAAGGTTTATGCAACTCATTTTGTCTTTTCATGTTTGGTATATCTCCTCTCTTACCTTCATGTTTGATCCATTATTTTCAAGGGTTGGAATAAAATCAATAAAAATGCTCCAAAAATCCTCTGTTATGCATCTGGAAGGTTGTTTTATGCATCTGGAAGGTTGAGTTACGCATATGGAAGGGTCTGCTACACATCTGTGAGTGTGCTATGTTTTTATTTTTTTGATCCTCAATCACTCGTCTAAGCTACAAAATCACCGCACAAGGTTTCTACAGCTTCTAGCATAGTAAGTGGACACCTCACATGTTCCTCAAAGTCAATTAACAAGTAGGGCATTGATTTTCTTGTTTACCTTCTCTCCCACTACGTTTTTATATTTTACTATCATTGAGTGCTTTTAGTGGAATAAAACCTAACCATGTCATTTAAAACCCTCATACACCTTTCACAGGCCCTATCCTATCATTCCACACTCTCCGTACACATCATTTCCATAAAACCCTAATTTATTACTACTTTTCCATTGGAAAAATAGGAAATTCCTATGTTTTCCTAATTTAACCACTTCCATCATACCCACTTCACAAAATTTCACTTATACTCTAAAGCTAACATACAACCCTACCTCCTGAATTTTTTTGGGAATTTATCTTGGTTTCATCACCCTTCATATCACCCTACAAACCTACCCTATCCCTCTCCTCTGTTTTTCCAGATTCACTTCACATACCCACTCCATCCTAAACACCTAGGGTTTATCCTTATGATAGATATTATGGAGAGTGAGAAAAAAATCACAAAGGATGGTGACACATCAGATCTGAGCCCTCCACCTTGCAAGAATTCAATGCCTCGCCTTTTGCCAAAATATTATTTGAGAGGACTGGATGCTTGAGATTTTGCGATAAAATCATGGAAGAAGGTTGCACCTCCAATTGACAAGCTTATTTTCCACTATTTTCAGTATCGGAAAGGCCATCATTGCAGGTGTAGAGTTCAACTTATCACTAGATGTGATTTCTTCAGCAAAAAATATACTTAGTCATGGACAAAAGTGGTTTAAGGGCATGGACATAGACCATGCAGATTACAAACTATTCCTCAAACCTCATGCTAGAGAAAACCTTGAGTACATTTTCCCTTTCAACCACCACCTTGAAAAATATGCTCCTTTGATGAGGTTAATTATGAGATATTTCACATGTGAAGGGATATTCTCTAGGTTTTACATGTAGCATATCATATTATTGATGCACTTTACCACTACTGAACCACTTTACTTGCAAAATTACTTGTACGGAAGTTTACTTAGAATGACTGAGAAGGCTCAGAGTAGAAACAAAGATTATTATCCAAGTCTATTCCACCATGGCCTAGTCAAAATCATTGTCTTGCATTATCTGTCAACCATCGATATGACTTGGGAAAACTTCATGGAGAAATTAGAAACAAAGCCCACCAATATTCCTCTTATCATGCATAACACACCATAACCACTAGTATCAACACAATCAATGGAGGTTGGATCTTGCAGCAAACAAGTACACATTTCAAAGGCTTCTATTATTGTTGAGGTTACTCACACTTATGAGAAGGGAAAGAGAGAGGTTTTTGCACACAAATCCATCAAAATTGTATCTACACTTGATACTATAGTTGAGGAAAGTGAAATAGAGGAGCAACCACTCATGCATCAGATTGAATCACCATTGTAAAAACATTATGAAAATGTGGCCCTAGATGCTCACATGGAAGAAAAAATTGAGGATGAATCATTTGAAGAAATCATTAAAGAGAAAGGGGAGGAAATAACAGAGCTGAGGGAGGTGTTCTAAATTGCAAATTCTCAAATTAATTTCCTACAACAAGAAAATATTCAGTAAAAGGTAAAACTACTCATCCAAGACAAAGCTAGAGTACATGTTGATGTAGAAAAAGGCAAAGGAAAAGAGACTGTAGATGATGATGAGATGGAAGATGCAGAGGTTGAAACAAAAAGAGGAAGAACAAGGACAGTGGGCCTCAAAAAGGTGCTTCAGAGAGAAAGAGAATCATCAGATCTAAACCATGTTGATAGACCTTTAATGATCTCATTCTTGATGAAATCAACCAAGATAGAGAGTATTGGCTTGATAGATTCAATGGTCACCTTGAGAATCTGTTGAAGAAATCCAAGAAGAACAATAACCTCCAGAGGCATATGGCCAATCATTATTGCGCCAGGAACAAAATTTCACAAATCAGGCTCAAACAAGTGAAAAAGAAACTCAAAGAGGCTCAAATGAATCTTAATAATAAAGACAACTTATACATCCTTGCTAAGGCATTTACGGCTATTTAACCCATCCGCCACAAGTCTTATAGAAAATAATTTTGTGAATTTTGAGCACTTTTGCATTTTTGGTGATTTTTCACTAAAATGGACATTCAGCCTCCACAAATGCATAGTGCCAAGGCACTACGCTTTTTCCTAGGGCACCTAAATTATGAATGGATTACATGGTTAGATGCATTTTGATAATTAAATCACATATCAAGAACCATTTTTTCATGAAAAGCTCTAGTTTTGCAGAAAAAGCCAAAAAACCACCATTTTTTTATGCTTTTGCCATTTTGTTTCACATGGCACTACACATCTGGAGTAAGGTTGGGAGAATCAACTTTTGGAGGCCTTCAAATGGTTTTTTTTTTAAAATTAAATATGTTCTTGAAACTAGACACACAGGGTTAGTTGACCTACCTTTCAGATTTGGATTTGGAGTCCTAGTCATCCCTCAAAATTAGCTACAAAGTGGTGCAAATCATCTGTAAAATGGTTCTATGCATATGTAGAATGGCCCTACACATCTACATAGGATTCCCTAGGACACTTTTCAAGCCCAGAAAAAGTCATATTTTCAAGGTTTTGTTGTCCTTTGAGCTAGCATTGGAGTAATTGATTTTTTTTTCTTCTTATCATGAGGAAACATGTAATTTAATGCGGGGGACACACACTCCTAGTCTTTAGCTCAATTTGAGGGAATGGTTTCTAACCTCCCTATATTCTAGGAAGTGACTAATCTTATGTAGTTGTGATGCATTTGGGATGGGATTTCAACCCTATGAGGTGTCATTGTTAATATTTTCTATAATTAGACCCAATTTAGTCTTTTGTTGGGTTGGATAATTTTTTTTTTGTAGTGGAGCTATTGTACAAGCATTTTGGCATGAAATCAAAGGCAATGTTGTAGAATTTGGGTTGAAAATCCTATGGTATGCCTTGGAGCATTTTTTCTTTCTATGTATGTTTATCTTATCATGTTGAATGATATGTTTTCCTATTTCATATACATGCTTATATGTGTTTATCTTGTGATTTTATAAGTAGAAATCATGTCTTTTCATGCTATGTCTTAAAAATATTTACATTATATGTCTATGTTCTTCTAAATGAATGAATTCACCTCAGTGCTCATTCAGATTTTCTATTATTTATTCCTATACATAATTAAAAAATAAACATGCTTTCAAGCTACATACCTAGCCTCATCCATATTCTCTGCAAATTGATCTTGAATTTAGACCTTAAACCCCAAACCTAGTCTCCTTACTGTCATTCCTATCCAGCACACAAACATCTAAGAAAAAACCCTATTTACTGAGCTTACAAACCTAGCATAATATCATTAGATATTCAATCATTTCATTGACTGCAAAGTGACATTGAGAGAGCTCTCTCTGGTCTTGATAGGGCTAGCTACATGACCTAAATATTGGTATGTGGTTAGCTTCCTTCAATCCCACTCTCAGCCTTGGAAATTTGGGGGGAGTGATAACACCTTTATTGATTATGCTACATTGTTCATTAATCTGAAAAATTTCACTAATTCTGCTTACTTTGTGAACCCTTCTCATCTTGTAATAATAAAATTAAAGTCTCATGTTATGCAATAAACATCTTGTTCTATGGTTAAATGGAGATTCCTTAACTTACCCTCTTGCCTAACCTTGTGTTGCATGCTTTCATATCATGCCTTTTCATTGTGATATGTGTGAATCCACAAGTTCAAAACATAGTAATGAATTAAGCTAGGGGAGATCTGTAATGTGTAAATTTAGGTTTCTCATATGTGTTATGAAACCAACTCACAAAATATAAGAAAAGATAGATCAACGACTTAGAAATCAACCTCTTTGAGGGGGGGAAATCATTTACATTACATAAATGAACAATCCTTGGATGATACAAATGAAAAAACCTACATTCTATATATAGGAGTCTAAGGGGTCACAATATGACAACATGGGCACCACATGGGCACAACAGTAACAATAATGGGGCTACACATATGGGGCACAATAATAAAAAATATGGGGACTACATGGGTACAACAATAAAAATAATGGGGCTACACTAAAAATAAAAATAAGGGGCTACATTAGTGTTATAGGGACCTAACATTTCCCTCTCCTTAATTTTATTTTTTTTGTCCTCAACGATTGATTACTTATGGATGTTTCTATATAAAATTATCATCATCCCATGTGGAATCCTCAACGGGTAAGTTCTTCCACTTGATGAGATACTCTGAAATTGACCGATTTCGTAGCTGTCGAGTTCTTGTTTCTGTGACTGCTTGAGATCCCAATATTATTTTTCCTTCCTCATCAGGTTTTGGAAATATTTTTTGAACTGAAATTTTGTCACCTATAACCTTATTTAAGGATGAAACATGGAAAACTGGGTGCACTCGAGAAGATGCAGGAACCTCCAATTTGTATTCCATAGTACCAATCTTTTGCAACACCTTGTAAGGACCATAGTAATTTGGCAAGAATTTATTATCCTTCTTAGCTTGCTTGAGGGATATTTTTTTATATGGTTGTAGACGTAAAAATACCCAATTTCCTACATCAAATTTTTTTTTGCTGCAATGTTTATTTTCCTGTCATTTCATTCGATTATGAAGCAAAGTTAGGTTATCCTTTAAGAGTTGGAGAATTTGTTGTTTATGCTATATGTTATCTTCCATTTTTTTGACTTTAGAATTTTCTCTTAAATATGATTTCGATGTTTGAAACTCTAGTGCACATAATTGCGCAATTATGCCTTGTTGTTCTTTCTTTAGAAGTTTTTTCATGTCGATGTCACTAATTATCTTTCCTAGTTTCCCCAAAGATTGTAACCATTTAAATCCTAATACAACATGAATACCACCCATTGGAATGGAAATAATTGGGATATTTAATAGATATCCCCCCATGGTTATCTTGATATTATGGAAATTTCTAGAGAAATTTATAGTCCCTCCATTTGCAATCATCACTTGACATTCTGGTGCTGGATATAGGAAGCAATTCAATTCCTCTTCATGCTTTAGAGTAGAGTTTTCTGAGGTCTTAATGGGTGTGGAATTCATTTGGGAGGCATTTAGAACCCAATACTGATATCTATGCTTCAATATTCTCTTGGAATCAATTCAAACTGATTTTTTCAAACAAAATTTATGGAATTTAAAAAAAAACAATACACACTTTTTTCTTGATTTTGAGGACCTTGATATTGAAACTGATGTATCTATGTGATTTAAAATACCCAATATTTGAGCCTCGGTCCTATGCTATCCTCCAGAGTCTTCATTCCAATGCCATAGGTCAAACCTAATTTGGATTCTTCAAGGTAAATTTATGTCTGATCTCCCATAATGACCTAATTATGAACTGGTTTAGTAGATCGAAATTGTATGGTGTGCCACGTGTCAATATTTCAACCTTCAGATATGAGATCGATACAAAATAAATCAAAGTACGTTCAATTTCTGCCACATTTTACATAATTCCAATCTGATTCCTAAAACAAAAGTTATGATGATTTTCCCCCAAGCACATGTTTGCAATGAAATTTTGGAGCCTGAAAAAATCCTAACTTCCATAGATAATATCTCCATAAATATAGCGAACAAAGGTCTGAAATTTTTACATAAATTTCATCAAGATTTCAGCTCCATGTGGTAAACATTTCATCTTCTGAATCATCGCATAAAAAAATTTATAGCGAAAATTCCAAGATGCCTTATTGGAAGAAGCAAAACCTTAGAATCCTAAGCTCTGATACCAAATGTTATGAAACCAACTAAAAAAATAGAAGAAAATATAAATTAACATCTTAGAAATCAGCATCTTCGAGGGGGAAAACTCCTTTACATTACATAAATGAACAATTATTGGATGATACGAATGACAAAACCTACCTTCTATGTACAAGATTCTAAGGGGTCATAATATAACCATATGGGGACCACATGGGCACAAAAATAACAATAATGGGGCTACAGCTATGTGGCACAATAATAACAATATAAAATGGGTACAACAAAAATAATAATAGCGCTACATTAAAAATAACAATAAGGGGCTGCACTAGTATTATTGAGACCTAACAATTTGTCAGCTATAGAGAAACGTTGTAATTAGAGCCATTTCTGGAGGAGAACAACACATCAAACCTTTTCTTAAAAAATGTAGCTATCTCACCAAAGTTCCACTGGTAAGTTATGGGTTTCACATCCTCCTCTCTTTCCATTTTGATCATATGAATATTTAGACATTCTCTACTACCAACCCTGCGTCTCCGTTGTTTATTTTAAGCAATATGGATTCTTTAGGTTTCATGAGACACATGCATAATATTTGCAGAACACCTCTGAGATTACTTTTCTGGCAGGATCCAAGTATAAAAATAATAGACTGGCATATGTGGTAAAACAAAAATGGCTCTACTAAATATAGGTGGGTAGAGAGTACTTTGATGTTTCTCTATGTATTGGCACACTTGCCTATATTCAAACGGGCGACCTCTTTTCCAAATACACACAATGGATTTATGTGGGAGATAAACTTTGGAATACCTAGAGAAAAACAACATATCATTTTTTTTGATATGATCAATGAAATTAGAATTCAAATTGTCTTTGTTCAAAGGAGTAGCTCTGTAATTTTCAATTATATTATGGACAAATTCATACACCATTCCTTGTGTACACATACTCTTATCATGTATCTCTTGCACATGCACAAGTAATAGGAGATTCTAAGAAATCACTGGAAAAATTTAAACAACAATTTCCATCTCCAATTCATGCAACAGAAACATTTAGCTATGAATTTTAATAAATTTGGACAAGAATTAAAAGTTTAGATACTTATTAGGCCACAAGGAGAAGGAAGTTGGAAGAAACTTCACTTCATCTCCAATTATGGTGACATTTATTCAAACACACATTGACTCTGTTGCATTTACTATGAAAAAATAGGTGATTATTTAAATATACCTTTCAACTTTCAACTTGAAATTCTTGGCATAGAGTGCAATGCCCACAAGAATTCCATAAATCATTCACATTTTGGTAACCAAGTTATTATATGGTTAAAACTATGAATATACTCTTATTTATATTAATCGAAGGCGTTTCACATAGACATTTGTATATGCTCTTTCCTTGTAGGAAGGACAAATGCTTCTGCAAAGGATTCAACTTTCCTATGTATCTCACTGATTGAACATGGAAAACAAGAATTCGGTTTCCTTGTTATTTGAGTCAAGGTAATTCGTCTATATTATTAATTTATCTCTTTCTTTACTTTTTCTTTTTTTTATTGATTTTGAGTTTCCTGAATCCACTCCTTTGAGATGTAGAAGAGTTGAAGAAAATCCTATTATTGTGAGAATAGAATATATTAGGACTCATAAACCTGTAATAGTTCCATATGAATATCCTTCATACAAAATGTGTCAAAAGAAGCCAAGGAATTAAGAATATTAGGTATCTAATATTATAATTTTAGATTCATGTCCTTTCCTTTATGCAACAGTTCCAAATAATGTGAAATGGAAGGATTTTTCCTTGAATTTTCATTTTGGTTAATGATAACCTCGACAAATTCTATCAAACACTCAAGGTAGGCTACCCTTTGAGGATTTTTTTGCATTATAGGGTTCTCGGTCTACTATGCAACATCATTTTCTACTCCATAGTGTCAGTTTTGGCTTATATGCTAGGTCATTTTCCACTCCACATTGTCATTGCTGCTTGAGACACTTGGTCTTAGAGTGTTATCATCTTGATTGGCATATGCTTGTTTCTGTTGAACAATAATTCAGGTCAGCAGATATTTGGAGAAATATAGGGTATGCTCGAGAGTTGTCTATTGTGACTGAACCTGTCATTCATCCATAATCTCTTTTATGTTTCATATTCCACCTCATTGCCTCATTTGTAATGATCTTGGCTCTGCTCAACAACACATTGTAGAAATCTTCAATTATTTTCATGTTTTGGTCCATAATTCTTTAGTTTTTGCACCATGAATTTTTAGCTTGGAACCCATCCCCTAAATCGAAGGTTAGCTTGTGTTTTAGACTTATTTTTACCTGTTTTTACATGTTTATTAAAATCAATTTCATCTTTCTCTGGCATGGACATTCTATGATGAGATTTACAACTTGATACTTGGTGTGAACAGGTGATTAATGCCTATAGGAACCCAAGGACCATGATCTATGGTAATGACTGGTCGTATTATTCAACGTTGAGAAGTTTATGTCAGTCTTATAATATGAAAAAATCAATTATTTGCTAAACAAACAATATTTCTAATATTATTCAATACAAGAACTTGTAACCTTGGCAATTACAATTGTTCAAGTAGTTCAAGGTTCTCACACCTATATATGATGACAATAGTTACCTGAATTAATTAATTTTTATTATGAGCTCATGAACCTTATTATAAATTTAGGTTATTAATTATATGCCTATTATGCACCATGTTCCGCAATGGTTTAACAGGACTATACCAGTTTCTTAGGGATTTTATCTCTCATCATGCTTTGTTGTAGCGACTACAACCACCCTCCAAAATTTTGCCTATGCTTCAATTTTGGACACTTCCTTACTATCCACAAGAGCTTAAATTATGCTTTTATCAAGTAATAATGCTTTGATTGAGACTTGTCCTTTTCATTTATGCTTGTTTTTGTTTTTTTTCACACTTAGCTAATATTTCTAAGTCACAAGCTAATATCTTGACTTGGTCTTACAACAGTTCTTGGATTGCCTCCAGAAACTGCAAAATCCTTGAGGGCAAGTAACATTGATGATTGGAATTACACAGTTCATACTGGAAGTCATCCCTGAGCGTAGAAAATCCATAGGCATGGAAGGTATCCCAACATTGAAACCATGAACTCTGCAATACCTCACTGAGCTCAGAAATTATGTAGTGCACTAAGCCCGAAAGTTTCATAGTTCCCCAAGATTGCGCAATATTTCTTGATAGTGTGCATGGAAAGGTTTCCTAGAAAAATAAAAAGAAAAAAATATAAAAGAGAAAAATCATGCCTAAAAAATAGGGATCCATTATAAGTATCCCGAAGAAGGCACACTCTCTATTTTTATAAACTTCTGCCAAGTGTTGATTTTCCTTGATTTTAGGCATGCGTGTCATAAACCATAATTTTCTCAAATCTATTTAATCGATGCCTCTAGGTCTCATTTTCACATTAAATCTTGGAGATCTAGCATTTGCAAGGATATTGAGGAACCTTCGGTGCAGTCATCGCTGCTTTTCTAGATATGTTTCACTTTTATCATATTTTGTCCTTATTTATATTCCTTTTATTTTTTTCACTTGTGCGAGTGTTTTTTTCTCATTTATCTTCGCAGTTGCTGGCATTTAAACTTATTTTATCTTGTAGAAGTGTTGTTTCAAGTTGTCATTTTCCTTTCACAAGTGTCGCATCAATTTTCTTGTTTTTTCGCTGATGGATGTCGTTTTGACGACTCTCCTCACATATTTGTTGTTCCTTTTGTTTGTCAAGTTACTGCACTTGATCTACATTGATCCATTCATACTTAGTCATATATGAACTAAAGCTCACATAATCACTTAGTTCTGTTCGTTTTTCACACTTCCACCAGGAAGATCAGCACTTTCCTTGGCCATAGTTTGCCTTTCCCAGCTAGGTACTGCACAATACTAAGGCTCAAGCTCATATATTGGCCCCTTGAACTATGCAATTCACAGTACATGATGGCCCAACTATCCATTGTGTAGTTCCAGGGCTTGTCCTCTCATCCTGGACACTGATACTGTGCAATTCCCATTCTCTCCCAGTCATTTCCTAGGATGAATTGTGCATTGCGCAGTCTAAAGCCTTAGGTTACACCCTTGATTGTTGGTAATGCGCAGTGCATATTCCCACAGTTATTTAATCTCCCTTGTTGATCAAAATTGTGCAATACTTCTCATCAGTTGTCTATTTTATTGCTTAATCATGCTTTGAAGTTAGATATGAAAAATGATAATGTTTTCCTTCCATGAGTATCTTTTTGTCCCACAGGTACCACAATTATGAAGCACTTCTCTCCAGCAATCACTGTTACCATGGCACCAAAGTGAGCTTCTTCAAAAAATACCACTGAAATAAATATTGGGGAAGTAGTTGAGAAAACTCCAGTAGAATTGCCAGTATATGTAGAGAGTCAAATTTTTATACAAAAGGAGTCAACAATAACAAGGAAGAAAGTTAATTAATCTCTTTTATAAAAGAGCCTTGAGTCATATCTCAAGGAACGACATGTTTATCTCAGTATCCTGTAATCAGGACTACACAGGTTTGCATGCAAATATCCCATTAGGGGAAATTTGAGGTCTAAAATGGGCTTGATAAGAAAAATGTGCAACCAAAATAAAATTTATAAGAACCAATAGGATCCAAGACGATGATGTGGCCCATGGGGGAGGATTCACCATTTTTGGAGTAAGAAATTAAAAATAATAAAACTACTTTTTCAACTCGTATTTTCAACTTATTTCCTTAAGGTTTTACTCAAATTTCAGGTGGGAGTACTCATTGGATGAAAAATTCAATTCCTTATCCAAAGACTACCCATGTTACATACTTTCAATGGACTCTCCTACATGAGAATGAGAACTACATGAAAAAGCGTGACTGCAATCATGTTTTTTCATGTATTTCTCATTTTCTGTGTAGGATGCTCCATCCAAAGTATTCAAAATGGGTACTCCTTGGACGAGGAATCAAATTATTCATCCAACGAGTGTTTCGGCTCAAATTTTGAGTAAACCCATACCGAGATAAGTTGAAAATACGAGTTGAATTTTTTTATTTTTTTTTTTTATTTTTTATTTTTTTTTATTCTTTTATTTTTATTTTTTTTCTGTTTTCCCTATGAAATTTGATGATGTAATCAAATCTGATTTTATTATTTAGACTATTATTTCATAATTCCTTAAGAAGCCCATTCTGGACCTCAAAATTCCCCCAATGCATCCTTCCCTTATGCATATGTCATCAACTGTATTGTTTCACACATTGATGAGAAGACCATGACATTGATCAATGACAGCAAATGGAAGCTTGCTACCTTTCTAGTAGAATATTATCAGTACATGTATAATTTTTGTGAGTGAGTGAAGCTCATGGATTCATATTTCTATGCCACCAACATCTATGTGAACACGAGAGATATTGTTAAAGGTTGGGTGAAATAGCCATCAAAGTTTCTACATAAACCCACCCATTCATACAATACCAAGTATGTCAAGAAGGTATACCAACTCTTGGTTATCTTATCTTGCAGGATCCATGGTTAGCAGAGCATGGAGAACTTTCCCGAAGGGTGGGAAGTATTACTAAACCAAGTTTTAAGTGAGGCGAAGTTGTTCAAATGGTCAGATATCTAGGTTCGAAAGTTGAGAGCCTATATAGAACATATCTGAAATCCTCCCAAGGGAGAGCAAGCAAGGTCTTATATGTCTGCATATTTACTGGATGAAATATATGCACAGAATTAGCGTCCTATCATGAACTATACATGTACACCACAATAAAATTCCATGCATATTTACTGTAAAATTATTTTGAATTACAGTCATCAAGGAGTAGTGGAACAACTAACTAACCATTTCATCATCTCGATTTATAAGAATCTCTTTGAAGAACTGCCTTGAATGTCACATGGAGTAATGTAGGCAATAACAAAGATCGTAGATTTGTTTTCCTCACCGGGTGACACCTTCATTAGAGTGTTTAGCAGATAGAATATGCCACATGTTTTTCCAAGGTATGCCACCGACAAGATTGTCATGCAAGAAGTGTCATTTCATCTTGCGAAAGAGTTGTCAGCAGCATTGCATAGGAAAAATAAATCACCCTGGTCAACCATTCCTATTAAAATTGGATTGTACAAGATAAATATCTTGAAATTCACGGATACCAAGGGAAAGGATATTGTGAGGTTTGCATTCAGTACTCGATACTTTATTCCGTATGATCTCCGTAATATTTGACGATTGTGTGAGAATTCACTTTTAGCGGCTCTAAGGGACATTTCATTGGCCAAATGAGGATCCATGGAGGAATTTATACAATTCCTCCAAACCCCTTGATCCGGTCATTTTAGCAGGGAATTCAGAGGCCACTCCATAGAGGTCAGCAACTTTGGAAGCATCACCAGTAGAAGGCAACAACCTCGTATAGGATAAGGAAAAGAGAAAGGTTTTTGATAGTCTAGGGGGAGAAAAATGTTGTAATATGAAATCATATTCAATTCTTATGAAAGAAACGTTAGCAGTAGAAGCAAAGAGGAAGCAGGGGATTCAAAGAGAAGAGTTGAGGAAGAGAGAAAAGCAGTTTTTGTAGGAAGAAGAGATGAGAATGAAGCAAGTAGAATAGGAATTGAAGGAATAATGGGAGCTGAGGAGGAAAGAATAAGAAGAGAAGAAGAATCATGAAGAAGAAGAAAGGTAAGGTGCCATAGAAGAAGAAATGACACCAACAAAGGTTGAAGAGAAAAAACAGAACCAGCTAGTAGTAGAGGAGGACGGTGAACAGATGCAGGATCGAGAGCTTGCTCAGCAGATTGAAGACTTTATTGAAGTTAAATATATGGAGTTGGAACTAGAGCCAAAAAATGAATATGTTGACCTAATTTTGAGCACAGCACAAGTCACCGTTCAACCTCCACAACCTCCAGTAGCAGAGTTAGCCCGAGAAAGGAAGGGGACATAGTTCCTCTTGATGATGATCCAGTAATGGATGTGTAAAATTTGTCGTATGATTAATTCCAAAATAGAATTGTACAAGTGCGAAGAAATCGTTTTCTAGATGATCATACATCACTTGCATTCACTAGAGATAGGGTGATAGTTGTAAACACCAAAAAGGATCCAAATTTAATTTCTGAATCCAACTTGACCTTCACAGTTGTAACAAGATAAAATACTCAGTATTTGACGACCGAGAATAAGAAATTGTCACAAAACTTATAGAATTTTAAGATGTAGGGCTTGGAATTTCGACAATCTTCATTTTTATGTCTATGTTTCAAGTCTAGAACAAGACTCATCATCAGGACAAAAGCTACCAAGAAGAGAGCCAATCAAGATATATAAATACAAGGTGGAAAAATTGAGTGGAAAAGAAGAGCCGACCAACACAATACCATAAATGAATTAAGATAATTTAATTAACAATTTTAAACTCTATCATAACCTTTATTCAATTTTATTTAATCATTATTAATTTGAATAATTTTATTTTAATGATAAAAAAGAGAAATCAAATATATCCAAATCTTAATAAAACTATTTTTTATGTTATAAGTTCTAAATTTAATAATTACAATTATAAATTTACATGTTATTAGTATTAATAATGCAATTATTTTAAATTAGCATATAATAATGCAATTAATATTAATAATGATGGGGAAGAATGGGAATTATTTAAATTATTAGAACAAAGAAAAAGAGGGTGTCTAGGGGGGCTAATTAAAAAAACCAAATTACTAATATTAATTATAATATTAACTAGTAATAGATTAACCTATTACCAATCATATTTATTGATTAATATTAATAATAAGGTTTAAAATCTTATTTCTTAATTATTAGAAAATTTATTTCTTTATTAATAGAAAGTTATCTAGAGGGTTAATAATTTAAAAGAGAGTCTTGAATTCTTAATTATTATTAAAAGTTAGGTTAATAAAGATATGATTTTAGAGGGTTGTCATTAATAAGAAGAATAAAACATTGATTAGGATACAAAATGAAGTGAAGGGGAAATAGGTAAAAGGAAAGAGATGAGGGAAAGCAATGAGATTTAGAAGAAGAGGTAGTGAACAATGTGAAGGGGGAGGGAGGAGCTTTATGCACACCTTTATGTAAGGGATATGACAGGGAAATATGATCAAATAAAATGGATGATGGGGTAAGGTGAAAGGAGAGTGAAAAAAGGATCGAATAACTTTGTGCAGCTGTGTAGAACACAACTTCCACACACGTATACTTGTAGGAAATGAGAGAAAAAATACTTCGTGAAGTATCGACACTTGAAGAGACCATGTGAGACCTCTATGAGGAGCTCACAACCACACATAAGGCAGTTTTCCACTTGCATGGTTTCCAATAGAATAGAAGAGACTTTGTCAAAACTCTTAGGAATGTAAAAGATACCATTTCCATCATGCAGGAGTGGACAATGTTATAAAAATGGGCACCTCTTAACTTTCCAAAGAAAATTAAGCCACGAGTACATTTGGAGAAAGAAAAAGTTCAAATATTGATTCAAAACAACAAACAACTCACCTCCTTCATTGGAAGTATTCAGTCCTAATATGTACGGTTATATAAAAATTTGGATTTATTGTTGAAAGCACATGTGATCCCATCAGTTGGGTCACTCACTAAAGCCAAATGTAGACATCAGTTCAGGCTAGAGATTGAATAGTACTTGGAGCAGCTGAGACAGATTGCCACCAAGGAGGATTTGGAGATGAACACGCATAACATGAAAAATTACAACGGTGGTCATGTCCAGTTTAGAAAATTTTTGTTCTTGCTCGAGAGGGATGTTAAAACTGGATCCAAATCATTTTACCCATATGCTATGGAAGCTAGAGTCTGATTCCAGCCCGACACCATCACACAGTTTAGGTATGTTATCATGTAGTTCTGAGATTGGCACCAATATGTGACTGAGAAGCATCAAGTGGAAGTTGTTGACCTAGATTTTACCTAATCTCAAGCATCATAGTGTTTTTTCTTGTTAGGATGTCAAATTTTTTCTACCCTATTTTTTCTTATATGGGTATGAGTTTAAATGTAATATTATTTTTAACTATTTGTAAAGTTAAATTCCAATTCTCAATATTGGAATGCGAAGCATCATGATGTAATGTAATGAGTCATTTTGTAAAGAAGTTGAAGGGTCATGAGGGGAGTCCAAGAGTCACAAAGGGGAATGTGAAGAGTCGCCACCTTTGTTATAAATATATCCTCATAACTCATGTAAGAGGATTTTTATAGCCGATATTTTGGCTAGGCTTAGGCTTAGGAAGATCTTGGGAGTTGTGTGAGCGCCTTGGCTTCTTCGTAACATAGAGGGAGTATAATTATTTGGAGGATCCTATGCTCTTGAATTTAATGTTCCTCTATTAGGGCTAGTGGTTCGTTAATGGTGTATGTATGTTTGGAACTATCACTCTTAATAAAACTCAGATCCAACACGCTTTCATGCATATGTTGTGAATATAGTAGCACTATTCTTGTTTTATTTTCAATGTATATTATTTAACTTATGCATATTCTAATGAACTACTTTGTTTTCATTTGTACGAATCTTGTTGAATGTGTGTTGTTGTATTAATTCATCTCCTTAACTTGTGGAATATTCCAGTTGTTATCTCATTATGTCATTATGCTCATGCGTCCCTTTAAAGATGCATACTATTACATGATTTTAAGGGGCACACATACTATCCCTTCATGTGCTTTAATTTTTCATGCATCACACTGACTATCCATAGGGTCACACACTTGCTCTCACTAAATTCACCCTACATCACTGTACGTGCTTCTGCATCCAAGTAATATCATATTAACCACCCATTGCTGGGATTCCTACTCCAAATGGTGTCAAGTATAGTTGGCAGATCCCTTGAATGTTGGTGGGTCCAACACGGTCAACATTTCTAGTGCTGGAAGGAGGGCCAGATAACAAGATAAGCCCTTGATGTCTGTTTTGAATTTATGCACTCATTTAATGACTTCTCCCCAAATCATAACTCTGACTTTTTTTTCAAGACACACAAATGTGAAAGTATCAACACATATTATTGATGACTTGTCAAATCTGAAATTCAATGGTGAGGGTGAACCAACCTAATTTGATCACATTTATCTTTTTATTGATTTCTACATAAAAAAAACATCCACTGTGAGGATGTTGGTTGTAGGTTTTTCATTCTCACGTTGGAAGGGTGGATATGGAATTGTTGTAACACATTGCATAGTGATTCCATACACTCTTTTGAACATCTTTTCACAAAGTTGTTTTGCACATTTGATATGTACGATTGTAAAGATTTGAAAAAGAAAATTCTAAATTTTCAAAAATAACCTAATGAATCACTTAAGGATTTTCACGATCATTTCATTCATCTTTAATTTTAATTTCCTGAACATGAAGTTGATTGGTATTTATTGGTAGATAAATTTATATATCTTGTTCACATTTTAGAGAATGTGAGTGAGCTTGAATATTTTGAACCCCTCCCGACATACGTCAGTTTTAGAGCTTCTAAATCTGTGATGAACAAAGTTGTTGTTCCAAGTGACCCTTCATCCCCTTCTCATCAAACAACTCTAGTTTCGCAGGTTGAGGCGGGAGAGCTTGAGAATTCAGTCATTGATTTACCACCATCCCCTCCCACCCCACATACTTAGAATTTCAGCACAGATTTGGACTATGAATCTGATAGTTACAATGAAGTGTTATCTCCTCATCCTCCATCCTTTTCGTTCCTTTGGTCCTTGTGATGATGAGTTATTGTGTTCACATGTTTCGAATATTTATCTTGATGTTCATGAGGATCAAGTTTTGGATATATTTTGTGTTGGGAATCTAACTTTCGATATCATTTAGGATGATTATATGTGGGAGTATACACCTAAACAATAATCTACGCTGAAGTATGATTATTCTCCCTCCACACCCTTTCCACATTATCATGAAATTTTCTGTCACTCTGTCATTCCTGTTGAATCTTACAAAATATTAGTTTATGATGATATCACTACTGTCGATCATTCTTAGAACACGTGAACTGCTAGTCTTTCATCTAAATGTGGAGAGGACGAATATTCTATTCTTGATTTCCCCAATCTCTCATCTCATATTTTTCAAAATTTAGAGGGTGAAAATTATTTTCTTTAATATTACCCTCTTTACGATTCGTCAGATCATGAGGATGCCTCTATTTCTGATCTTGAACTTTCTAATCATGGATGTCGTGACCTTTTCATTGATTCATTTGGTCATGATTCTGATTTTCCCACTCTTGATATTTCTACGCCACCAATCTTTGATCATCCATCTTCTAATGAGTTAGAGCTTCCCCAAGCTGTCGAGGCACTTTAGCCCGAGATGATAGTTATGTCAGGTTCTCATAGTCTTGAGGTTAGTTCCACTTCTGATGAGAAATGTGTTGAATCTTTTGAGGATCCTCATCACTCTACCACACACATTGAAAATCAATCTATTTTACAATTTTCACATCCTCCACCTGTATCACACAATACTATTTCTCAATCATTGGAGGAGTTATATGTTCTTTGGAGGAGATGTAAATTTTCATTCTTTCTTTATGTTCTCCCATTTTTGTAGTTCGAAAGTTTGTTGTTTCATGTCTTTGGGTCACAATGTGTCTAAACACCACAATGCACCCGAAAATGTCTTCCATGCGCTATTCTTTCTTACTTTTCTGCATGTACTTTCAAACTTCAAACGTTATGGCTTGCATTGTCATTAATTTTGTATTTTTTTTTTATGCTTGAATATATTTTTTGACATGCATTCCCTCACATAAATAGGCTATCCAATGCACCTATGGCTGCATTGGAAGTATTACTTCATGTAATTCTAGCCTATGCTATGATTAGGTCAGGAGCAGGAGTAGTGTTTGATTTTATTAGTTATTTTCTTTGAATTTCTTTTCTTTAATATTCTTTCTGCACTACTTATTTCCTTTTGTTTGTTTTATTTCCAGTTATAGGATATTTTCTGCATGAAACCATGTTTGGCTTCTGAGCAAGCATGGTGAAATATGAGAGGCAGTTGTTCTACTATCAATGCTTGGTTTTATGTCTATTCCCTCTCTTTGTGTGAATCTTGAATTCTTTTAGTCGATGATACTCATATGGAAAATATGCTATTTTTTGGAGAAAATCATAGTGAAATCATGATGTTTGAATTTTAACTAGTACTGCCTACTCTAATAGGTCTTTTATCATTTCAGTTAATCCTTTTCAACTAAGTCGAGTAGAGTAAGGAGGGGAGGAAAAACTTAAAAAGTATGTCAGAGGTGTATATAAACATCCCTCTCTGAAGGAAAAAACTCTTCTACTCTCAATAAGTCAAGATCCCTCTTCCACCTCATGAAATAAATAATTTCTTATGCACAAATCTATGAAAAAAATAAAAAATAAAAAATAAAATAAAATAAAGGGTGAAAGAAGAGAAAGCATTTCTATGCAGAGAGGTGAAGCAAGAAAATCTACTTGTTTACTGTCCAGGCTCGCTGTAAGTGGAGCAATGTTTTTTTTCCTGAAATGACTTCGTTGGGGTACTATCCAGGCTTGCTCGAAGCAGAGCAACACTAGATATGAAAACTAAGACTTTAAGAATTTTATTTACCTGTTCATATTTATACTCCTCATACCCAATCGAAGCAAATTAGTTTGAATTTCCTTTATTAGTGTGACGCCGATGAAGAGAATGGTAGGGACTATATCTTTAACTCAAAGTAAGTTAAGAAGTTGTGGTAATCAATGAACTTAGCAATACTTTCAAAAGAGTTTGACTGGTTTTGAATGAGACAAGACTCATAGAGAGAGTTTAAGTTCTACCAGTGTTTTGTCAAGTGTTCTAGTGGCTACAACTACCCTCCAAATTTTTTCCTATACTTAGATTTTCGAACCTTCCTTCCTATACTTAGATTTTCGAGCCTTCCTTCCTATCCATAGGATCTTACCTTGTGCTATTATCAAGTACTCATGATTTGATGGAGTTTTATCCTTTCCATTTTTGCTTATGATTTTCATTTTCACACTTAGTTGGTATTTCTAACTCACAAGCTAATCTCCCGACTTGGTCTTACAACAGTTCTGGGCTTGCCTCCAGAAACTGCGCAATCCTTGAGGGAAAGTAGCCTTGATGATTGAAATTGTGCAGTTCAGACTAGAATTCATCCTTGAGCTTAGAAACTATGCAGTCATGGAATACAACCGAGGACTGAGCCCAGAAACTACACAATCCCTCATTGAGCTCAGAAATTGTGAAATGCACTGAGCCCAAAAGTTTCCCACTTCCCAAGGATTGTGCAATCTCTCCCAACAGTGTGCATGACAAGTTTTCCTAAAAATGAAAAACAAAAAAAGTATATAAAAGAAAAAAATCATCCCTAAAAAATAGGGATCCATTATTAGTGTCGTTATTTTTAGAAACTTCCACCAAGTGTTGCTTTTCCTTGATTTTAGGCATGCACGTCATCAACCCTAATTTTCTCAAATCTATTTAATTAGAATCTCTAGAGCTCATTTTCACATTTGATCTTGGATGAATAGCATTCCCAAGGAGATAAAGGAACCTTTGGTGCAGTCATCATCGATTTTCCGAGTGAGTTTTGCTTCTATCATCTTTTGTCGCTATTTTTGTTTCCCTTTGTTTTTTCAGTTTTGTGAGCGTTGTTTTTCTTATTTCTCTTCATGGTTATTAGCGTTTCAACTTATTTTAGCTTGTAGAAGTGTTGTTTCAAGTTGTAGTTTTCCTCTCACAAGTGTCACATAGGTTTTCTTGTTTTTTCACCGATGGTCTCCATTTCAACGACTCTCCTAGCATATTTTTTTTTCTTATATTTTTCAAGTTTCTACGCTTGATATACATTAATTCATTCATATTTATTCATATTTTCACTCAAGATCACATCATCACTTATTTATGCTTGTTTTTCACACTTCCACCGAGAAGATATGCACTTTCCTTGGCAAGAGTTTTCCTTTTGTAGCTACGAAATGTGAAATCCTAAGGCTCAAGTTGAGATCTTGGCCTCTGTAACTATATAGTACGCAGTACAAGCTAGCCCAATTGTGCATTGTGCAGTTCCAAGAATGAGTGTGTCACCTTTTCCACTGAGAATGCATAATTCATAGTCTCTCCTAGTCATTTCCTAGGATAAAATGTGCATTGCACAGTCTCAAGCTTGAGGCTGCACCCTTGACTACTGGTATTACACAGTCTGAAAATCCCATAGTCAGTCAATCTCCTTAGTTTATCAAAACTACTCAATCCTTCTCATCAATTTCCCAATTTGCTTCCTAATCATGCTATGAGGTTATATTTTCAAAAGGACAATGTTTGTTTTCCATGACTATATTTTTGTCCCAAATGTACCAGAGTTTTGAAGTAATTCTCTCTAGAAATCATTGTTACCATGGCACCAAAGTGAGTTGCTTCAAAAGATACCACCGAAAGAAGTACTGGGGAAGCAGTTGAGAAAACACCAGTAGAATTGTTAGTATATGCAGACAATAAACTGTTTATAGAAAAGGAATCAACACTAACACGATAGGAAGTTGATGAAGCTATTTTAGCAAATATCCTTGAGGCAGATCTAGAGGATCAATAGGTTTGTCTCAGTATCTGAAAGTCAAGACTACACAGGGTTTCATGTAGATATCCAACCTTCCCATGTGAAAATTTCATTTAGCTCAATTTTTTCACAGATTGATGAGAAGGCCGTGGCATTGAGAAATTCCAATGGACAGAATCTTACTACCTTTCTGGCAGAATATTATCATCGCATGTATCATTTTCCCGAGCTAGTGAAGCTCATGGAATCATATTTCTATGCCACCAATAACTATGCTAACAAAATATATTTTGTTAAATGATGGGTGAAAGAGCCACAAAATTTAAGAAAAACACCCACACATTCATACAATACGACCAGGAAGGCCTACCAACTATTTGTTATCTTATCTTGCAGGATCCATGGTCAGCAGAACATGAAAACCTTTCTTGAAGGGTGGGAAGTCTTACTGAACCAGGTTATGAGCAAGGGTAAGTCGTACAATTGGTCATATATCTTGGCTTGGTTGTTGAGATCCCATGTAGCACAGGGCTAGAATCCTCCCAACAACAAGAAAGATAAGGTTCTCTATGTCTGCATATTTATTGGATGCAAACTGTGCACAAAATAAGCTTCCTGGCATGAACTAAACATGGACACCATGAGAAATTCCTGTGCATATTTATTGTAAGATGCTTTTGGACTGTATTCATCTAGGAGTAATGGAACAACTAACTGGCCATTTAGTCATCCCACTTTACAAGCTTATATTTTAAAAATAACCTTGTTTCATGTCACATAGAGGAATGGAGGCAATAAAAGAGATCGCAAATTTTTTTACCTCCCTGGGTGGCATCTTCAATAGATTTTTCGAGAGAGAGAAGCCACCACATATTTTTCTAAGGTATGCCACCAAAATTCTTGTCATGTAATAAGTACCATATCATCCTGCCATAGGGTTGTCAAAACCTTTTCATAGGAAGAAGAAATAACCCTGGCCAACCCTTCCTATGAAAATTGGATTGTACGAGATAAATAACTTGAAAGTCATGGATACTGAGGGAAAGGAGATTGTGAGGTTTTCATCCAGTAATCGAGACTTTAATATGTATGATTCCCATAATATTTTCGAATACCACTATGCGAGAATTTACTTTCATCAACCCAATGGAAAATTTCATTGGCCAAAGGAGGATCCATGGAGGAATTGCTACAATGCCTCTAAACCCCATGAGTTGGTCAATTTAGTAAGGAATTCAAAGGACACTCCGCAGAGGGAAAAAAATATGGAAACATCACCAGCAGGAGGAAGAAACCCCGTACAAGATAAGGGAAAGAGAAAGATTGTTGATAGTCTAGGGGGAGAAAAAAGTTGCAAGATGAAATAAAATCCAATACTTATGAAATAATATTTAGTAGTAGAAGAAAAGAGGAAGCAAAGGATGCATAGAGAAGATCAGAGGAAGAGAGAAAAGCAGAGCTTGTAGGAAGCATAAAATATATTGAAGAAAGCAGCACAAGAAATAAATGAAGAATGAGATCTGAGGAGGAAAGAACAAGAAGAGAAGCAGAAGTAGGAATAAGAATAAAGGAAAGGTGCCATAGTAGAAGAAATGACTCCAATACATGTTGAAGAGAAAGAACAGAACCAACCAAAATCATAGGAGGGGGGTGAACATATGTAGGATCGAGAGATTGCTCAAAAGATTGAAGAATTTATTGAAGTTTTAAAGATCGAGTTGGAACTGGAGATGCAAAATGAATATGTTGACCTTATGCCAACTGCACCACAAGTCACCTTTCAGTCTCCACCACCTCCAGCAACAGAGTTGGCCCCAACCGAGGAAGGGGACATAGCTCTTCTTGATGATGATATAGTAATGGATGTGTATACTTTTTTGTATGATGATTTCCAAAATATAATTGTACAAGCATGAATAAATCATTTTCTGGATGATTACGCATCACCTATATTCAATTGAAAGAGGGTGATAGTGGCAGACACCAACAAGAATTTGGATTCCATTTCTGAATCCAACTTTTCCTTCGCAGTACGACTAATAATAATTAATTAGCACAAACCTTACAAGATGCCCGATAAGAGATAGAATAGCTCTCTGCAACAATATAGAGCACAACTTTCGCATAGGTCTACTGGGAGGAAATGAGGGAAATGCTACTTGGTGAAGTATCAACACTTGAAGAGACCATGCGAGACCTCTATGAGGAACCCATAACCATACATAAGGTATTTTTCCACTTTCATGGTTTTTAGCAGAAGAGGAAAGACTTTTTCAAAACCCTTAAGAATGTACAAGTTGCCATTGCTACTGTGAAGGAATGGAAAATGCGATATAAAGGGAAACTGCTTAGCTTTCCAAATAAAATGGAGCCACATGAAGAGCTAGAGAAAGAAAGAGTTTTAATATTGATTTAGAACAACAAGCTACTTGCCTCCTTCATTGGGATTATTTCGGCCTCATATGTACAATTATACAACATTTTGGATTTCTTGGTGAAAGCACAGAGGATCCCATCAGTTGGTTCACTCACCGAAGCCAAATGCTGACACTAGGTTTGGCGAGAGATCAAAGAGTACTTGGAGCAGCTGAGAAAGAGGAGGATTTGGAGATGAACAAACAAAGCATCTAGAATTACATCGATGGTCATGTCCATATTAGAACAATGTTTCTCTTACTCGAAAGGGATGTTAAAACTAGCTCCAAATGATTGTACCTTGATGCTATGGAGGCTATATTCTGCTTCCATCCCTACACCATCACTCAGTTTGGGGATGTCATATCGCAGTACCAAGATTGGAACCAATATGTGATCGAGAAGCATCAAGTTGAAGTTTTTGAGATAGAGTTTACCTAAAATCAAGCATCATAGTGTTTTTTCTTGCTAGGAGCTCAAGTTTTCTATACCCTACTTTGTCTTATATGGGTGTGAGTGTAAATGTAATATTATTTGTAACTATTTCTAAAGTGAAATTCCAAGTCTCAATATTGGAATATGAAGAGTAATGATGTACTGTAATGAGTAATTTTGTAAAGAAGATGAAGAGTCGTGAGGGGCGTCCAATAGTCACAAAGGGGAATGTGAAGGGTCACCCCCTTTGTTATAAATATATCCTCATAACTCATGTAAGAGGCTTTTGGGAGCTAAGATTTTGGCTAGGCTTAGGCTTAGGAAGAGCTTGTGAGTTTTGTGGTAGCCTTGGCTGCTCCGTAACATAGAGGGAGTATAATTATTTGGAGGAGCAATTTTTCTTGACTTTATTGTTCCACTATTGGGGTTAGTGGTTTGTCAATGGTGTATGTATAATTGAAACTATCACTATTAATAAAAATCATAGCCGACACTCTTTCATGCATATGTATTGAATATAGTAGGACTATTCTTGTTGTATTGCAATGTATGTTATTTAACTTACACATATGCTTATGAAGTAATTCATTTTCATTTGTACGAATCTTGTTGAATGTGTTTTGTTGTATTAATTTGTCACCTTAACTTGTCGACTAATCTTCTTGTTAGCTTGTGATGCCATTATTCTCGTGTGTTCCTTTCAAGTTATGTACTATCACAAGATTTTAAGGGGCACACTTACCATCCTTTCATGTGTTGGAACTGTTCATGCATCACACTTGACTATCCATAGGTTCACACCTTTGCTCTCACCAAAGTCCCCATACATTACTTTATGTGTTTCAACATCCAAGGCATATGATTAACCACTCACTGTTGGGACTCTTACTCCAAACGTTGTGAGGTCTAGTAGGAACTTCACATTGGGGAGATCCCATAAATATTGGTGGGTTCAACACCGTCAACATGTTCCTAATTTTTGTCTTTCTTTTGAGTTACCCAAGACACTCTCTAAATCATGGTTCCCATAAGGATCTCAAACTTTTTAAATTACTGCCCCAGAAGGATTTAAAAAAAGTTACTTGAAAGAGGATAAAAATAGACTTTTGAAATAATTATCTTTGCCTCAAACACTTTTATTTTTCAGTTTCTTGCTATTTGTGAAGACCAAAAAGATCTACAGGGCCAAAACATGCAGATCTATAGAGCCGAAACATGTTCCATTGGTCTTGGTAACCCAACTGGCTCTTCAAAATGTATTCTCTAATGGATCTAATAATATATCTAAATATCAGAATAACAAGCTACAAAATCCCATCAGTCCACTTATCTATGTTTTAACTGACTTTGGGGTTTGAAATTACTTCAGTTTTTTTTTTTGCAATATGGAGGTTCTATTGAATTTTCTTCATAGATTTTAGTTGTTGTTTGGAGTTTTTTTTCAGTCTGTAGGACTAGAAAAATAGCTTAATCACTTTTTTTTTTTAAGATCCTATTCAATTTGTGTTTGCTGGTTTTTAGTTTTGTGTTTAGTCCCTATTCAATTTATTTCTGGTGGTTTATGGTACTTTCTTGGAGTTTTCTGGTAGTCTGTAGGTACAAAACATTAGCTTAATGATTATTTGTTTAGGACACATCCATATTTTTTTTTTTGGTTTTTAGATTTTTCCAAAACATATTTATATCTTGTAATAAAATTGTGAATTATTGTAGACCCTAACATGAAATAAAATGTGTCAGCTCAACGTTTCTTCAATTCATTCTTAGACCATAGTTTTATTTGAGATGTTGAAATTTTCAAGGCCTACGAATGAAATGCAACACCTGTCCCAATCAGCCAATTGTTATACCACTGAGCTACATGCCCATTTTATAATGGGCATCCTTACCTGTCCTACATCAAGTTTTCAGCTTGCCTATCACCTAGCTTTATACCATGTTGAAAATTGGACAGGTTAGAAGTCAAATCAAGGATTATTGTCTCAATTAGAATCAACCTAAGTCTTGTAGTGGCTAGATTCCCTGGCCGCTTTGTTTAAGCACTGTCTAATCTCTTCAAAGAAATAACTTCCATGAGATGGACAGTTTGGAATCTGTGCGTGTTGATAGTACATCCTTTTAGTGTTATGTTCTTTCCGGGTTATGTTCTTTCCGGGTTACTAGCTTTCTGCTATCCTTTTAGTGTTATGTTCTTTCCGGGTTACTAGCTTTCTGCTATCATTTTCTATTAACTTGGAGAAGGCTACATTTTGTTAATCTAGAATATGTTCAGCTAAGTTAATGTTCTTGTTGGGTCACTTCCTTCAAAAATTTGGGCTTAGTCTATTGTTAGACATGTTTTCTATACAGCATTGGTAAGTTGGATGTAGAACATGGAGGCAAGTACTTTGTTTTCATTTCAATTTTCAGGATATCTTGCCTTATAAGAATCTCAATGTACATTTTTTGGGTCACACTTTATGTTGTTGATTCTTAGAGTTTCCTATGCGTGAGATAGTTTCTTTCCTTATTGAAGGAGGATTTAACAATAACAAATAACTGTTTGGCTTTCTTCATTTCTATTTCTTCGGGTACAATATTGGCAGCCTATTTTAACCTTAGCATATCAAATCCTTGGTGTTGTTTATGGTGATTTGAGTATCTCACCCCTCTATGTTTACAAAGACACCTTTGCAAAAGACATTCAAAACTATCAAACCAATGAAGAATTTATTTGGTTTTTTTTATTTGTATTTTGGAGTTTGACATTGTTCCCTCTCGTCAAATATGTGTTTATAGTGTTGAGACAGGATGACAATGGGGAAGGTAACCTTTTGGACAGCCAAACTCCATTTATTTTCAATTTCGAGCCTCAATATTTTAAACAAATTTTCTTTTGCAGATAGTGTTGTTTCCTTATGTTGAACAACAATCATTGAATAAATTGTACATTTGCACTATATTATTTATTATGCAGGCATGCCAATATTAGTTTTTTTCCAAATCACTAGCGTGTTGACGAGGAAGTATCCACCCACAAATAAAAATATTCCCGAGACAAAAAAATGCATCAACTTGAAAATCATAAGAATTTTCATACTGCATTTCTAATCGTGGTTCTACTTGGAACCTGTATGGTTATTGGAGTTGGAATACTAACACCACCATTTCTGGTTTGTTTTCTCATATTAAGAATAATCACGTGTTTAGACAGTCGTTTATTCTTTAAGAAAAGTGCACCGTAGTGTTGATTAATTTATTTTCCCTCACATTTTGCTGATACATTAATGGAAATGATACATTAATGGAAATGCATGAAGTTAATTTTTTTTTTCCTGCAGAATCTGGGCTCAAACTTTCCATGACAAGGGAATCCCATGAATGTAAGATCTTATTTTATTAAATTCTTCAATTCTCTGCCTAAAAGTACACAAGGGCCAAAGCTTCTTAATATTTGAAACATTTATTCTTAGAAATCATTTTCTGACACTCTAAATACCAAGAGGGAACCTTGCATTCTGTTTTTTGTCTTGGGCATGGAATCATCTAAACTAAACTAAATTAATAAACGAAATTACAATACACTATGTACTCCTTAAATACAGCGTTTTGGGCATGTCAATTGGAGCTTGAATGATTCTAGGATATACAAAGATGGAAAGAGGTTCTATTTACATATGTGATTATTATAATTTCTACCGAACTAAGTATTAAATAATACAAATCCATGTATTTTTAACAACAACTGAGTTTAAAATTTCGATGAATTGATTAAGATTTTTTGTTTTTGTTACTCATTTCTATATTTCTTTAGTGATTTCCAAATATCAATAACCAACACAGAAAGTGCATTGATTTCCACTTCATTATTGATATATCTAACATTGAGCTTTCCTTAAACTTTTTAGTAAGTTGACTGTACAATTGGTTTCTTACTGTCATTTCTTGCAGGTTAGTCTAGCTCTTGGAAATTTGAGGGCCATGGCATATTTTTATGACTTCAAGACATTTGATGTATTGAATGATGTTCAAAACTTCTTGAGGTCCAATTTTCCATTGTTGTATTTCCAATAATTATACAAAGAATTGTAAGTTTTTTACTTGCATTCTAAAATAAAATTGCCTCTTGTTAGGCATATTAGATAACATTAGTTATAATATTAAATAAATATATTCATGTTTTATGGGATTTGTTGAGGTCTATGGAAGATTTTTATGATTTCAAAACATTTTTGTATTGATTGATGTTCATCACTTCCTGAGCTTCGTTGCCCCATTGTTGTATTTCGAATCTTTCTACAAAGAACAAATTTTTAACTCGCATTCTAAAATAAAATTGCCTTCTGTTAAACAAATTAGATAATATTAGTTATAATATTAAATAAATATATTCATGTTTTATGAGATTTTTTTTGTTTTTTTATTAAATAAGAATACATATCAGACCATCAAAAGAAACTAAATACTACATGCACAATATTCATTTATGCTAAAAACAGTGACATGCCACCTTGTGGCTCTTGTTTTATATATTTTATAGTATTATTAATTATTGGTTTTAAATTTGTATAGATTTGAACCTAAAAATAAATTGAAATTATTTTGAACTTTTGGAATACTTTAACTTATATTTAAAATTCTAGGTTCCAAGCACTTACTTGCATGCTAAACTTAAGCTTTTTTTAGGGCTTATAAACTAAATATTTAAGAGATTAATTGAGCATCCTATAGTTTTGGAAATAAAAAAGTTGAAATAATGGGAACAAATGAAGAGTATTAGAAAGACAAACATTTTATAAGAACATGTGCCTCGCAAATTGCAATTTGTTATTAAGCTAGAAAACATTAGTTTGGAAAAGGATAAACATTGTGATTATGCAATTATTTAAAATGATATTTTATTTTTTTTGGGAGGATTCTCTAACTATTTTTGTAAATGGAAGAGTAGGAAAAAGGGAATGGTTTTAATTTAAGAATGGGTGGATGAGTTGAATATCCACTTAGGATTTATTATAAACTTGGGCACTCCTCCTTTAAGTGACTTGTGGGGGGGAGGGGAGCACATGAAGTTTTGGAATTCTTTCTTGTATATTTTTATTATGTTAAATAAAATATTAATGGATTTTTGAGATTTTTTTTGGATCTCATATAGATAATTTTTTTTTTTTTGGTTGAAGAATGAAAGCAAGGGGAATCCTATTCATGGTCAATTGATGGATCTATACATTTTTTTTCAATTATTTGTATCGATAAAATATTATACATTGGTTATGGATTTGATTGCAGTGACATATACAATATCATATATGTGTGTGAATTCATTCTTATTTATGTGAATTAAATATGATAGTTGAGCTTTATATTGTCCAATGTGAATTCTTTCTATTTATACTAATTAAAATTTACGCTTGTAATCAATTTTTTTATTGGTAATTAGGAGTAAGAATAGGTTAGAATATGACTACAATGTCATGATAGATTAGGAATACATTTAGGATTTCAAAGAGCTTCAATGAACAAGTATATTTTTGGGGAGAAATCAATTTTATTGGTGGCAATCAAATCCACATATCAGAGAAGATTTCCAGATCAAGCAAAAGTAGGTCTACTTATGACCTACCATTAGGAAATTCTCCCTATTGTTTGGATGATATTTTTTCCCACATCAAAACTTCCAAACTAGCATCTTCTAGTTTTCGGTTCCTCCTCTTAGTGAGGTACTTAGTAATCTCCTAATTCCATAGTTGATTCATGTTTGAGATTTTTTTTGTTCTAGCATAATTTTTCCCTCTTCACCTATCTCTAGAAAAATAATATGAAATAGGATCTTATCAATGATTACCGTATTTAAATAAGAAACATAGAATATTGGATATACATGTGAAGATGCATGTAACCCCAATTTGTAAGTGATATTCCCAAACCTATACAACTTATAAGAACCATAATACGTGGGAGAGGGACATAAATTTATATCATTGTATCCTTAAAAATAACAATCCCCCACTTCAAATATCCTTTCATTTCTATATCGATGTTCTTCTTGTTTCATCATATTTGTGTTATAGTCAAGTTGTATTTCTATAATTGGATAACCTCTTGTTGGTGCTTAATGTGATCCTCCACCACTTGAATCTTAGGTTTCCCTCTCAAGGGTGATGTAATAGGTGGAATATAATATCCAAATAGGGAAATGTTTGATGAAGTATGTGTGGATAAATATAGGGGAAACAAGATAGGTGATTTATCTAACTTTGGTAACTTCTTGTGATGTATTTTTACTTAACTTAATTAACTTATTCTTTCACTTGATTATATTTAGTGTTATTTTCTTCAAAAAACTACCAAACCATAAAGAAAAAGAACACAAGATGATACAAGATATAGGCAATAATCCAAGACCAAAACCTCTCCACTTGAGAGGAAAATCCACAAGTATTCTTCTCTTCTTATTGAACTTCAATTGACGAATTCCAAGACCTATGAACCTTTACCAAGACCCCTCCAAGAACAAGTCAAACCTTTCTTCCTTGATGAGTTCTCCTTTTAACAACTTCGACCTCCTAATAGATTCTTCTATAAATTTTTCCTCCAAAAATTTCTTTTGTAGAAACCCTAGTTCAAATATGTGTCTAGTATCTTGACCGATTTTATTCTTTTTTCCTTCGCATGACTTTCCTTCTTTTCCTTGTCAATTCGACTTGCCCACAAGGCTTCTTATCACTGAAATATTGGCTTCAACAACTTTATTTTTACTACAACAATGTGATGCCCTAATATTCACATGTGTGGAGAAATATAACCCAAAACAGACCCAAACACTTCAATTTCCTTCTGCTGGTTTCACTTCCTCTTCGTCACTATCCTTTTGATCTCTTAAATTCTTTGATCAAACTTCTTTGTTGCTGGATAAGTTTGTTCTTGAATGAGGTCAAGTTATCCTATATATCAGCCTTTCTCTAGGTCGAATTGCTAACTTTAGGCCAACTTGTGCTCTCATAGAGGTCGACTTGTTATTTACACCATGATGAGGTCTTGAAGGGTCTTTCATACTAGATTCGACTTAAATAATTTTTCTTTACAATATGTAACATGCCCAAAAGGTTCTTTGATACATGAAAATGACTCAATTGACTTGTAGACTAAATAAAAATCCCTAGAAGCACTTAATGGGTGCTTGACCTAAAAATAAATTTCCCTTGAGCATGAAACCCATGCCCCAAGAATAAAAATAATAAATTTATTTTCTCTTTACATTAAATACCTAAAATCATGATTACATGTGTCATTATGAAGACAAAACCTAGTTACATATTTCAACACTCCCTCTTAACTAGGGAGGTATTCAAAATCCATACAAGTTACTTAGACATTCTCAATCTGAAGAATTTCATAGGAAGAGTTAGATTGGCAAGGTAGATAATATCATCATAACAACCAACATTATCTCTCCACAACATGCCTTGACTAGCAACTCTATCTCTCCACAACATGGGAGCACAATGCTGGCGAGACCAATGACTAACAAACACCATCATCATTGTCTCTCAAGTCACATACCCCACTTGAGTGTTCACAGGGCATGTCCTTTTTGGAAAAATTCCTATATAGGAATGATAAATCCTCAAATAATTGCCTCTTCGACTACTCATATCTTGGATTCCCTACCTAATCCTCAAAGAGTATAGAAATCTGTCTCAGGTGCTTACCCAATCCTCCATTCTTTATTCAAAATATGAAGACAAGAATCATGTGTATATCTCTCCTTATCAACTAGGGAAGATATACCCATTCCTATAAAAGGAATGTACTCAATCTCCCTCTTTTCCAAGTACTTTTCCAAGCTCCCTCTTAACCAGGGACTTGTCTAAGATCCCTCTTAATCAGGGACTTGTTTCCAACGATGACTATCTATTCTTTGGTGGAGATCATGGTACCATCAGTTTTTTATAGAGCTCCTCCTTTTGATGTCAATAATTTCACATTCATCATTATTAAACATCCATACTATATATTTTTTTCTTCGTAGGGCATCTACCATCTATAATTTTCATTTTCGAACTATATTTGTCATTTCATCCTTCTTTTCATTGGAAATTGATCTTATAATCCACATATTTCTTTCATTCATACAACTATCTCTTCCAAGTCATGTTTCCTTTACTATATTCCATCCAACCACAAGAGATATAGTTGTAGATGACATCTAAAAATCTCTTTCAGTAGCCTTGTATCAACCCATCCATATGTTGTTAAAATAAAAAATGAACATCAAATCAAAGTTACATTTTCTAATGACCTTTCATCATGACATATGCTTACTTGCAACATCAACATTATGCATATTCATAAAAACATCTCCAATAATTTCAATGCAATGTGTCTCCTTTCTCGATATACCTCATAAGGGTCTTCATTCCTTCTCTATGGAGATGTCATAGAAAATTCTTCTAATCATCAGATGTTGATTTCCATGACGACAATTGCATCTTTCACGACCTCTTATTTATTTCTTCACATACTTCTCCCAAAGGACTTCCATCCATATTTCCTTTAGCTTTTTCAACCACCTCATATTCCATATGAATACATATTATGTTTATCTCATCTTTTCAATATGTGGACCATGCCTTCTGTTGTGAAACCAGCTCCAAAAAGAGAAGAAAAGAGATATCAACGCCTTCAAAATAATCCACTTTGAGGGAGAAATCTCCAATAAATTACATGAATGAAAAATTCTTTGATGATTCAAATTACAAAACCTCCTTTCTATATATAGGAGTCCATGGGGCCACAATGTAATCCTAGCCGACCTAACAATAATAATTTAAGGGCACAATAATAACAATATGGGGGTTACAAGGGTACAATAATAACAATAATGGGGTTACACTAACAAAAAAAGGAACTATACTAGTAATATAGGGACCTAACATGCCCCTCTCCTTCAAAAAAGTGTTGTCCTCAATGCTTGAGTAGCTCTGGGTGCTTCTGTATAAAATTCTCATCCTCCCATGTAGAATATTCAGTGGGTAATTTATTCCACTTGATGAGATACTATGAAATTGATCGATTTCGTAGCTTTCGAGTTCTTGTTTCTGTGACCACTTCAAGTTCCAATATGATTTTTCCTTCCTCATCAAGTTCTAGCAATATTGTTTGAATTGGAACATTTTCACCTATAACCTTCTTTAAGCATGAAACATGGAAAATTGGATGCACTCGTAAAGAAGCAGGAAGCTCTAATTTGTATACCATAGTACCAATCTTTTGCAACACCTTGTAAGGACCATAGTAATTTGGCGATAATTTATTATCCTTCTTAGCTTTCTTGAGGGACATTTTTTTGTATGGTTGTAGCCGTAAAAATACGTAGTCTCCTATATCAAAAATTCTCTCACTACGATGTTGACCTGCCTATTGTTTCATTTGATTTTGTGCCAAATTCAGGTTGTCCTTTAAGAGCTGGAGAACTTCTTGTTGATGCTCGATCTAATCTTCCACTGCTTGAACCTTCAAATTTTCTCTTAAAGATGATGTGATTATATCCATAAAGTGATGTGATTATTGTTGATGCTTTGTTTCATTTGATTATATCCATAAAGTGCCATAAATGGGGTCATTTTCGTTGCGGTATGGAAGGAAGTGTTATACCACCATTCAGCTAGAGGTAATCACTTCACCCATTGTGTTTGTTTATCAGATACAAAACAACGAAAATATCCTTCCAAACATTTATTTACTATCTCAGTTTGACCATTGGATTGAGGATGATAAGATGAGCTATGAGCTAATTGAGTACCCAAACAAGAAAATAACTCCATCCAAAATTTTCCAGTAAAAATGGGATCCCTGTCACTCGCAATAACGTTTGGGTTTCCATGTAGCTTTTGAATTGTGTCCATAAATGTAGTAGCAAATGTACTTGCTTTAAATGGATGAGATAATGCACAAAAGTGTGCATACTTGGTAATTCTATCAACTAACACCATGATGACACACTTTCCTTCAGACTTAGGTAATTTATTGATAAAATCCATTGAAATCTCCTCCCAACATTGACTTGGAATGGATAAAGGTTGTAGAAGTCTCGGGGTCTTAATTGTCTCAACTTTATTTTGCTGGCAAACCAAACATTTTGCCACAAAATTTTGAATATCATATTTAAGGCCATCCCAAAAAAATTCTTTCTTCACCCTGTGGTAAGCTTTTGAAATTCCCGAGTGTCCTCCTAAAGGAGAAGTGTGCAATTCCAAAAGAATCTTTTGTTTTAGTTGGAAATTCTTACAAAGATATAAGAAATATTTGTACCATAAGGAATATTTTTTCCAACTAAATGTATCATATGTACAAGGATCTTGCTGCAACTTTTGAATGAGTGTCCACACTTCTTCGTCCTTCTTCCATTCATCTTTTTCTTCAGTTATCCAATCTGGTTGGATAATAGAAATGGAACAAAGCAATGCTTCCACCTCTTCATTCTTTCTTGAGTGTGCATCTGCAACAACATTAAGCTTTCATTTTTTGTAGATTATTTCAAAGTCATAACCCAACATCTTTGTGACCCATTTTTACTGCTCTTCTGAAGATATTCTTTGTTCCAAAAAGTGTTTAAGACTATCATGATCGGTTTTTACCTTGACGTGTCTTCCCATTAGGTAAGTTCGCCATTTCTTTAGTGCATGCAGTATTGCTAACATTTCCTTCTCCTAAATAGGTTTCCATAAATACTTTCCTTTGATTGGACAACTTTCAAAAGCAATGGGTCTTCCTTCCTGCATTAAAACTGCACCAATTCCATTTCCTGAGGCATCACATTCCACAATAAAGGTTTTTGTGAAGTCTTACGTAAGCTAAGAGTAGTCTTCAAGGCACATTACTCTTTAAGATGTTAAAGGCCTTAGTTGCTTCAGAGTCAGAAAACATATTTATTTTGTAATACTTGTTGAAAATGGCTATTCTCCATGGTCTTAAAAACTTCCGCAATAATACCTAGCAGAAATCCTCGCCTTCTTTATGAGGCCATGGGGACTTATTCTTAATGGATTTCATTTTGTTGGGGTCTGCCTTAACACCACAAAGTGAATACAATGCCTTGGACTCATTTACCTCTTGTACTCTAAAGAAACATTTGGATTTTTTTGCATATAATTGTTTCTCCTGCAATAGTTTGAGCACCCTGTCAACATGTTCAACATGATCCTTCCAAGACCTATTGTAGATTAGTATATCATCAAAAAATACTAGCACAAATTTTCTAAGGAAGGGTTTGAAAATGGAATTCATCAACCCTTGAAATGTAGAAGGTGCATTGGTAAGGCCAAAATGCATGACTAAAAATTCATAATGACCCTCATGAATTCGAAATGTTGTTTTCGGAATATCTTCAGTCTTCATTCTTATTTGATGATATCCTGAATGAAGATCCAACTTGGTAAAATAAATTTCTCCATGTAATTCATCCAACCAATTCATCAAATCCTGAGGAATAGGAAATTTACTCTTTGTGTTGACTTATTGGCTTCTATGTTCTGGACACATGTATGATCTATACTTCCCATGCTTTTAATACTGTAGGAGCTTGGAGAAAACTTTGAGGCAGTTGGATGCCACTTCAACATTTCTGCAATCATACGTTCAATTTCACTCTTTTGGACATAAGGATATCTATAAGGCCTGATGTTTGGAGGAACACTTCCTGGAGTCAAATGAGTAGAATGATCATGATCACGAATATGTGGGAGTCCTTTTGGAGTTTCAAAAACCTTGGAATGATTGTCCAAGACTTTTTGGAGATTTGCAGAAATAGATGATTTGATGTTGGAACTTCTAGTGAGCATAATTGTGCAATTTTGCCTCATTTTTCTTTCTTTATAAGCTTTATCATGACATTAGAGATTATTATCTTTCCCAGCTTCCCTGCAATACCCCATAATTCGACTGCCTTTCCTTCTGAAAAAATTTCTTGAAAATTTCTTGAAAATTAAAAGCTACCGTCCCCAAAGATTGTAACCATTGTACTCCTAGTACAACATCAACACCTCCCATAGGAATGGAAAGAATTGGACTATTAAATGAATATTCCCCCATGGTTATCTTTATATTATGGCATTTTCCAGAGCAATTTATAGTTCCTCCATTTGCAACCATCACTTGACATTCTAGTGCTGGGTATAGGAAACAATTCAATTCCTTGCCTACCTTACAATGAATAAAATTATGGGTACTACCTGAATCAATCAACGCTATTACCTTTTTCTTCTTGATATGTCCTTCTATCTTGAGAGTTTGAGGAGTGGTAATTCCTGCCAATGCATTACACGATATGGTCAGACTCATTTCTTCCTCTTCTAGGGCTGGTTCCTGGTGTATATCCTCTTCTTGTTTATTTTCTTCTTCCTCTTCACAATCTATGTAAAATAATTTCTTCTCAGCACACTTATGACCTTTAGTGTATTTTCTATCACAACTGTAGCAAAGCCCTTTTTCTCTTTTTTCTTCCAATTGTTGTGGTGTCAACCTTGTAGGTTGTGGAAATCTAGGTGTAGCAACACTTCCTTTTTTATAGAAGTGAGTGGTAGGCTTCCTTGTCGCCATAATTTTACATTCAATTTTTCTTGCCAACCTGAATGCCTTCTCCAATGAATCAGGTTCCAAAACGCGAACTTCATGTTGGATGTTATCCTTTAAAGTGGCTATGAAGAGATCAATCCTGTGTTCCTCTGGAATATCAGTTACCCTTATATTCAATTTTTGGAAGTCCTCAATGTGCTGCCCCACTAAACCCTTTTGTTTGAGATTAATCAATTGGCTAAAGAAGGTGTTGCTCTTTGTATCCTCATAATGTGCTATCATTTCCTCCGTAAAAATTGACCAAGTGACAATTTTTTTACGGGAGCAAAGCCATCGATACCATACAAATGTATTTTGTTCTAAATGTAAAGTTGCAATTCGTACCTTTTGTGTGTTTTGCACATTATGGAGATCAAAATATTGCTCCATCTGTAGTATCCATGTTACAGGATCCTTTCCATCAAACTTCAACATATCCATTTTTGGAATATGGTGGTTCTTCCTGCCAACATTAGATTTTATGAAATCATGATTAATATTTATTTTTTTTACATCATGAGTTTCCTCTACTATTTTTTCACCATTAGGAAACATTTCTTAGATCAAATTTTTCAAACCTTCCACGTTTGATTTTAGATCGTTCTTCATGTTTTCCATCTTATCTTCCATGTCATCCATCTTAGATTACATTCCATTCTTCAAACCATCCATCTTAGATTCCACGCCTTTCTTCAAACCATCCATCTTAGTTTCCACGCCTTTCTTCGAAACTTCCATGTCATTTTTTGTTTCTCTTTGCAAAAGTGAAATTTGTTGCACTTTCTCTTGTAATTTTGATATGTCATGTTTCCATTATTCATCTTCATGAGTCATAGTAGAGCTTTTTAAAGGATTAATGGGTGTTGAATTATTTTTAGGGGCCATTTTAGAATCTAATACTAATATCTATTCTGCAATATGCCCTTGGAATCATTTCAACTTGATTCTTCAAACAAGACTTATGCAATTTGAAAAAAAAATACACACCTTTTACTTGGTTTTGAGGAGCTCGATATTGAAATTGAATTATCTCTGTTGAGTCCTAAAAGTGTCTTCTCTTTTTTTAAATTCCACTTCATCTTATCATTCCTTTTGTAATTTTATATACCTAAAGATCAATAAGATGATTAAAATCACTTAAGGAATACATGCAATGACTAACTTGTTTTAATTTTGTGGTTTTGTTGTCTTCATGATTTTTGAGCAGTTTTAGCTACAAAATGCAGTCATTCTGTAGCCAGTTACACATTATGTAGCCATTTTGGTATTTGAACATATTACAGGTGTCATCAACAGAAAAGGATCATATGGTTATATTCTAAATCTTTTCTACATTGTTCCTTGTCATCCATGAAGATTGAATCAAAAACTGGAGATGCTTATGTACGTGGTCAAACCAAAAGTCCGAGAAGTAGATTGCTATAAGGATAAGGACTCTTGATTTGATTTTATAAAATCATGAGTCCTAAAAAGGAGTTTTAGTTTGATTATGACTTTAGAATACACCTGTGCCTACTTTCATTCAATATCAGCTATGTAATTGCCTATAAATTTAGCTTGGTGAGACTGAGAAACATAAGTTAACTTTTATTTTTCCAAGGTTGTGATACTCTATTTCGAAGTATTTTTTATAATAAGAAGAAGCATAACTTTGATGTTGTGTTGAAGACAAACTTGAGGAGTTAAATATTTTCATGCCAAATTGATAGCAGAGGGCCCCTGCTATCTAAGGAGGCTTCTGCATGCTTTCTAGATAAATAGCTTTTGATTCTATGTTGTTATATTTCTCACTTAGACAAATTTTCAAGTTTATATCTTTTAGTATCATGTCTTGCACTATTTATTTAACTAACAGATCCTCATGATGTTATAATTAGTCTTTTCTTAAAGCTTTTCAAACATACCTCTATTCAGTGAATGGATTTAATTATGACATCTTGATTTACCAGCACTTTAGCTCTGTCATTCAGATTAAAAGATCCTCAATATCCTACAACCATTATTTTCCTTAAAATGCTTTTGCAACATATCACTATTATGCGAATGAATTTGGTTGTATTATGTTGAGTTAATTAGTATTTTCTATTCTACAATTAGATAGAAGATCTTCATATTGTTACAAACAATCTTTTCTCAAAATTGTTCCAATAAATCTCTAAATCACAGAAAAGGCCTACTTGTAATACTGTGAGTTACTTGTTGTTCAAAAGGTCCTTGTTTCGTTATATCTAGTCTCCTTCAATAAACTCTTCCAATAAATCTCTAGCTGATGAATGAGATCTAGCTGTAATGTCATAAGTAGTTCAAAAATTCATAGGAGATCCTTAGCATATTGTAGCAATTTTCTTCTCAAGCTATTCCAAAATAGTTATATTACATGAATAGGATTGAACTACAATATTCTAAGTTGTTGTCTGTTTTTAGGAAGATCCTCATCACATTGGAATTCAATCTCTTCCACAAACTATTCCAACAAACCTCTAACTAAAAGGATTAGGTTGAAATATAATGTCTTGAGTTACATTTATGTTCATTTGCAAGCTAGGACATCTATGGATTAGAATTCTCTACTTTTCATCATTTTCCTAATTAGGGACAGAATTTACAATTACACTCTATTTTGAGTCTAGGGTTCTCCTTTCCTTCCTTTTTGTCATAGATTTGATGTCACCTTTTGAACATAGAATAGCATACTAAAACCTAAATAGAACAAAACTCAAAAAAATCAACAAAATACTGAAAAAAATGAAATAAGAATAAGGATATTTAGGCACATATAGTGCAACTATACCTCATCAGTTTACAAGCCTTGGTCGATAATTTATGCTATCAATTCAGGACACTGAATTGACTAAACATTTTGACGTCATTGCCGGGGAGGTATAACTAGGTAGCCTTATTTCCTATGTCCCAAAAATAATGATATGCGTAGAGAAAGAGATTCTAGGGTAGATTTGTAAGAGGCAGAAATTTAATTCCCATAACTCCACTCACTCCACCAAGACCAAGAAGTAGCACACTTCCAACCCAAAATCACATTCCATACTATACTGGTCATAGGCTTCTAGAAGTCTCAAGATTAGATATCCCATCAGGAAGATCCCCCACTTCATCCACTAAAGAAATTCTAGAGGAAGAATATCCAAGGACTCCTACAGAAGGGGTAGCCTTTTTCCCTTCCACAGGGGAATATATTCCAGCAAAAGAATTACAAATCCCTAGTGAAGAGGAAGGAGAGGAATATTTCTTCAATATACCCTTAGTAGAAGAACCAGTAGAACAACTAGCTCTTCCAATTGAACCCTATATCAGTTCAAAAGAGTCTATCATGGCAGAAGAAGGGGAAGGAGAATTATTTAATGGAGAACATACACTATTTTGAGGTGGTAGAGGAAGAGGGGGAGATAGAGGAAGAGGTAGAGGAAATGTAGAAGGAGGAAGAGGAAATGCAGAAGGAGGAAGAGGTAGAAGAGAAACTGGAAGTTCTTTTGGATTCCCTATAGTGGATGAAGAGATTAATGCAACTATGAAAAAAATCTCACCTTCTATTCTTCCAAAATTTCATGGACTAAAAAGTGAGGATCTTGAAACCTTCTTATTTGAATTTGAAGTTCTATGTAGAACCTATGATTATCTACAAGATGCTCAGAAAATTAAACTGTTCCCTTCAACATTGAAAGAAGCAGCATTAAAATGGTTTATGAGTTTAATCAATAGGTCTATTAGGACATGGGATGATATGAAGAGAGAATTTCTATAGAGATACTTGGATTAATGTATACCAGTCAACCATAAGGAAGAAGTGTTCAAGATGATGCAAAAAAAGGATGAAAATCTAGAAGAATTGTTGGAAAGATTCAATTATAACATCAAGAAGGAAAAAATGGAAACCCTAGATCAAGAAACTTTGAAAGATCTCTTGTTGAAAACAATTAGGGATGAATGGATAGATATCCTCAATATTATGGGAAAATGGGACATACATTAGCTTTCATTACGTGATATAGCTGAATTATGTATCAATCTTTCAAGAGGAAAATCTAAAATTCTAAAAGGACCAAGAGACCATGCTCTTGCAAGGGAAAGCAAATCTGCAGCTGGAAAAGTAAGTAGGGAAAAAATAGATAATATTCTTGATGAATTTAAATATGAAATTCTAGGGAGTCATAGTGAACAAATAGACACCATTAAGTTACAAAAAAAGAAAAAATTTGAAGCTGATGCCTTAGCAATCTTTTGTCCCAAATGTAGGAAAAATCATGCCTTGAGAGACTGTCCTTTAGATGCAAAAGTAATAGAGACTTGTGCAATTTGTTCAAAAAAACATGAGACCAAGATTTTTCCTTCACTTCGTGGTCTTAAGGCAGTCTTTCAAGAAGAAACACCCACAAATTCCACATAATCTCTTAAATTTGTCTCTAGAAGACCTTGGCAGGGACCTCAGACACAAGGGTTTAATAATAAAATGTATAATCAACCCCCACCAAATTGGAACTCTTGGCAGCAACCTTGGCCCCAATTTCAAAATCAATCTCAACCTTGGGCACAAGGAACACAAAATCCTTATGGAAGGTTCTCACAGTACTATCAATATCCACCTTTTTATCCCTCATATCCAACATATTCAAACTTTCCCCCACAACAAAATCCTCAACACAATCCAAAACATCAAAACCAAAATCAAAATCAACCACTTCCATTACCATTTCCTCAAAAAGCAAATAAATTGCCTGCCCAGCCTATACCAAACCCCAACAATAAAAACCCTCGGAATACATATATGATATAAGGTCAACAATTCCCAACCTATTTGATTACTCCTTTAGACCTTAATGATGTTCAACTTAGGTCTAGAAGAATACTTGAAAAGAAGAAACCTTCTGTAATTATACAAGAGAAAAATAATTCTGAGGAAGATTCTCTACGGGTAAATAAAATTCTTGAGGGAAGCACATCTTTTCAAGACCAAAACATTGAAAAATCAAAACAGAAAGAACCAATAATTTCAACTTCAATATTAGAGCATCCATCAACATCTACTTCTACACCTCCTTTTCCAGAAAGATCACAAATTGATAGGGGTGTAGAAAAAACAAATTATGATTCCTAATTATGATTTTGTAGATGAGTTAAGAAATGTTTGTATTAAGATTCCATTATTACAAGCTATCAAGGAAATCCCAATTTTAGCAAAAACAATAAAGGAGTTGAGTATGAAAAAAACAGGAAAAAGAATAAAAGAGATAAAGAAAATACAACTGGTAGGAAACATAGAAGATATAATAATGGGTAAGATTGCCATTCCTAAGTATCTAGACCCAAGAAATCCAATTGTTAGAATACACATCAATGGAATTGAAATCCAGAACACACTTATTGATTTAGGAGCAGCAATCAATATCATGAGTAGAAAAATCATGGAAAAACTAAAACTTCCTAATCTTCTTTTTACACCCACACTGCTACAATTAGCAGATATATATGTGATCAGACCAGATGGGATAATAGAAGACATTCCAGTGTCCTTATATTATTGGGATTATCCTATGGATTTCATGATCCTAACTCCTAAAAATGATCTAGGAGCACATCCTATTATATTAGGAAGACCCTGGTTAGCTACAGTTGATGCTTTCATTAGCTGTAGATCTGGTAATATGTACATCTTTGATGGAAGTTCAAACAAGAAATTTACCTTGTATCCTCTAGCAAGAAAAATCATAGAATTAGATGATACTCAGTGGATTGATGATGAAGAAGATATACAACCTCTCTTCACAATTTCAGAAATTAGTGAAGATAGTCAGATTCTGAATACTTTGGAAAATTATAAATCTTCTTCAGAATTTCAAAATGAGAAATTTCAAGAATAATATAACATTGAGATCTTATCATAAAGATATATTTCTCTTTACTCCATGGAAGAATTTGGGAGCTCTACAATTGAAATATTCCCAGGAAAAACCTTGAACATAAACAAAAACCTAGAGAAGTTTCAACAAGAAAAACTAGTCAAAACATTATAGAGACATTCTTTTGCATATGCTTGGGAGTAAAATGATATGAAAGGGATCAATCCTAAGACTTTCACTCATCATATCTATATAGAGGAAAATTTTAAACCAATCAGACAACCTCAGAGAAGGATGAATCCAAACCTTAGGGAGATTGTTAAAGAAGAATTGCAGAAATTGTTAAATGTCAATTTTATTTATCCCATTTCAGATAGTCAGTGGGTCTCTCCATTGGTGATTGTACCCAAGAAGAATGGAAAATGGAGGGTATGTATTGATTACCGAGAACTGAACAAAGCTACTCTTAAAGACCACTTTCCCTTACCTTTCATAGATCAGGTGTTAGACACATTAGCAGGCAATAATTACTTTTCATTTTTGGATGGGTTTAGTGGCTATAATCAAATTCAAGTAGCACCTGAGGATCAAGACAAGACCACATTTACCTATCCTTGGGGTACCTATGCCTACGAGTATTTCCATTTGGATTATGCAATGCACCTAAAACATTCCAAAGGGAAGTATTAGGGATCTTTTTAGATCTAATACATGACTGTGTAGAGGTATACATGGATGACTTCACAGTCTATGGAAACACATTTGAAGAAGCATTAGCAAACTTGGAAAAATTTCTAAGGAGATGTAAAGAAGAAAATATTTCATTAAGTCATGAAAAGTGTTTTATGATGTTTCTTGAAGGGATTTTTCGAGGACATCACATTTCAGGAGAGGGATCAAAGTTGATAAGTCAAAAGTTGAAGTCATCTCCAGATTACTAGTTCCAAGTTGTTAAAAATATGTTAGGAGTTTTCTAGTATTTACATGGTATTATAGGAGATGTATACAAAACTTCACCAAGATAGCATCTCCAATTTTCAAATTACTTACCAAATACTGTGAATTCAATTGGAATTTTGACTGCCAGTTAGCCTTTGAAACCCTAAAAAGAAAAATCTCTGAAGCACCTATTTTAAGGGGACCTAATTGGAAAATACCCTTTCATATTTCAACAGATGCCTCAGATACAGCTTTAGGAGCTGTATTGGGACAAAAAGACTTGATTCCTTATGCCATCTCCTAGACAAGTAAAAATTTAAATCCTTCAGAGTTGAATTATACTGTAACTAAAAAAGAGTTCTTAGCTTTTTTTCATGCCATAAATAAATTTAGACACTATATAACAGGCTATGAAACTTTTGTTCACACATACCATTCTGCAATTAGATACTTAATGAAGAAATCAATTACTAATGGCAGAGTCACAAGATGGTTATTTCTTTTACAATAGTTTAACATCACCATTATAGATAGGCTTGGGAAACAAAATACAGTGGCTGATTTCCTATCTAGACTTCAAAACATTAAAGACAATACTCCGGTTCAAGACAAATTCCCTGAGGAATATCTCTTTGCAATTACCACTCAAACTCCTTGGTTTGTTGATATTGCTAACTATCTAGTTTTAGGAAAATTTCCTTCAATTATGAATATAAGAGATAAAAGAAATATCATTTATGACAGTGAAAAATATTCATGGATTGCTAATGAGTTATACAAAACAGGTCCAGATTTCATTATCAGAATATGTGTTCGAGAAGATGTGATGCCTGAGATCCTCAAGGCATGTCATGATGAACCATGTGGTGGAAAATTTGCTGATAAGATGAAAACTTATAAGATCCTTCATTTAGGATATTATTGGCCATCCCTCTTTAAGGATGCTAAAGAATATGTTAAAAGGTGTGACAGTTTCCAAAGGGTAGGAAAACCTTCTCCTTTAGGTGAAATGCCACTGCAACCTCAGGTACACATTAAACTCTTTGAAAAATGGGCTTTGGATTTTGTAGGAACTATTAATCCTCCATCAAGACAAAAGAAATATATATTAGTTTGCATTGATTATGTTACCAAATGGGTAGAGGCCAAACCATTACTTTCTGCTACTAAAGCATCTGTAGTCAATTTTATTTTTGAGGATATTTTTACTCATTTTGGTGTCCCAAGAGAAATTGTTACAGATCAAGGAGCTCAATTCACATCAAAGCTAGTGGAGAAAATGGTAGAAAAGTACAAAATCAGACACAGGAAATATACTCCCTACCATCCACAAGAAAATGGTCAAGTGGAATCTACCAATAAAGTCATTGAAGGGATCCTAACAAAGACTGTCCATTTACATAGGAGAGATTGGGAAGAAAGGCTTCCTGAAGCCTTATGGGCCTACAGAACTACATGGAGAAAAACAACAGGTTACACTCTTTATGAACTTGTTTATGGAAAACAAGTCTTGTTTCCCATAAAGTTTCAAATCCAAACTTTCAAAATGGCAGTCCAGTTAGGACTTCATCTAACAGAAGCACAAAAGCACATACTGGAGCATATTAATGAATTGGATGAGATCAGACAAGATGCAGTCTAGAGAACAAGCATAGTCCAACGAAAAAGGACTAGATGGCATGATAAGTACATCAAGGAAAAGAATTTAAAGAAGGTGATTTGGCTCTCTTATTTGATTCAAAGTTCAAGGATTTTTCAGGTAAATTTCAGACTCATTGACTTGGGCCATATGAGATTGTGAAAATATTTGAAATGGAGCAATAAAAATCAAGACAATAGATGAAGGAAAGATAGCCTTTCTTGTAAATGGACACAGACTGAAATTGTATCATAAGCCACTTTCAAAAGAGGAATTTGTCAAGAAATTTCAAGATAACATTGATATGAAGTTAGTGAAGAAGAATCCTTCTTCTTCAATAACTTAATTGTATTCTTCTTCAATCATATATAAAAAAAATGGTATAAACATGAAAACCAATCATTGATTGGCATGTTTATACAGAAAATCTAAGGTGAAAACCAAAGTTCTTCTGACACTTTAGATTTTCAAAAAAATTTCTTTTCTGCAATTAAGTATCATAAAATCATAAGTTGCAGATTCACTTTACATGTTCATTTCACTCATTCCATCCATATCTCACTTTATCCATGATCCATATCATACCTCACTCCATCCACATTTTCACTTCATTCCATTCCATACTTCATTCCATCCACATTTCACTTCATTCCATTTCATATTTCAGAGTTCTGACAGGTACATTTTGTAGCTACCTGTTTTGCAACTAATTGATTATGAAAAATCCACTTCAGTAAAAAAAGGATGAGTCAAAGAAGATTATGAAGCCTAAAGGATCAATATTTTTCAGATGAAAGACAAAGCACATCAAAGCAGCAAAAATTCAAAAAGGGCCAAGGTAAAATTCTATGAAATTATTTTTTATAGCAAATCATTAAAGGTATAATGTGGTTAGGTCATATGTTTTCCTAAGTTATTTTATGATTCAAATTGATCAAACCTCTATCATAAACATTCCTCGACCAAATCCATTTCAACCCGCTCCATAAAAAATCATCATTAATTAAAAGCTAATGGTCAGAACCTAGAAGTGACCTATTAGGTCACGTCATCAGACCACAACATTCATTGATGATTTTTGAAAATATTCATAAGATTTCTTCGTGGTCATTTATTCCATGACAAATTATTATACTGGATTATCCTTATGATTTACCACTACCCTGTTCCATTCACATCCACTCACTGTTATTTCCTTTCGTAGCCAAATCATCATCTGCAGAGAAGTCATTTTAGGGCAAGACAACCCTTCACAGTTGCTTTTTCTTTAAGAACAAGAACAGAGTAGTGAATTGAAGCCAGAGAAAGGAAGCAATTTTCATCAAGAATAAATGGGGCTTATTGTAAGGTCAGAGCCAATTGGAATTAAGTATTTGGAAGGATACCCTTAGATTAAAGGGTTATTGCAAAAGGTTGGATGGCTGAGCCTTATAGAGAAGTTTAATGGATTTCATAAAGAAATCAAAAATTTATTTGCCAGATCATTCAATGGAGCAGAAGTGTAGATTGGGGATATCAAATTCACCATCATAGAGGCATTCATAGCAGAAGCAATAGAGTTGCCAAGACAGGGAGTGCTTTGGTTTAAAAACAAATAATTTCATAATGAGGGTTGGAGACAAATGTTAAAAAACCCAGGTATGGACACTGAAGTATTTAAGAAAGTTATTCCTAGTTCATCTTTGAAGAATAAATGGAGGAATATGCTATTAATTTTACAAAAGTTCATAACATGTGAAGGCAGATTTGGCACTTTGTATGTTTATCACATTAGGCTCATGATGAACTTTCTAGATGAAAAAATAAATCTGCCATTTTTCCTACTTAATAGTTTGAAAAGGATGTCTTCAAATGTCTAGAAAAGGCTTCAGTTCTTAGAGACTACCTCACATCATCATGGCTTAATTAAAATGTTAATTGAGTTTCATTTGAAGAATACAAGAGATAATTGGGATGAATTCCTCCTAAGGAACCATTTTGAGGAACCTAGAGAAACATTGTCTAAAGAAAAACCTATGAGAAGAAGTAGGAGAGGAAAAGATGTTAAAACTGTTGAAATAAGTGTAATGTTTCTTTTTCAGAAACATTATCAATCGACAAGAAAATCCATTCCAGAGATAGACTATAGGGGCATTTACTGGATTTTTCACCTTCATAAAGAAGGGTGAGCTCCAGAGGCTACCTGGCACACTAGCAGACTCTATCTATAGAGTGTTGTCAAAGGATAATATCCCCAAGAGGGAAGAACAACAATATTGGGAATCTCTTAAGATAACCCCAACATTGCAGCTATAGCAATAAAAAATACATCAAATGGAAATAACAGTGATACATATACACATGAGATGCTGGATAATCCAATGGCCATCATATTAAGATATAACATCAAATAAGAATACAAATCCTTGAGGGAATGATCACTCAAGCAAGGCACTAGAATCCTCAAGAAACCTGTACATGCAAATATGTGAATGCATTGCTGCATAAGAAAGCCCTAGGCCATGAATGCGTAGTTTTAGAGAGGAACTGTTGCATAAATAATGAAAACACAAAGATATGACAATTTGGGCTCAAATAAAGAAGGGGGAGTAATATCTCAACCCCTAAAAATACATAACATCAATCCTTTAAGAGGATTGGCTAAAATCTATGCAAAAATGGTAGATATACAAAACGAAAAAGTTGCAGTAACAGTTGCAAATCAAGAGCTAGAAATAGATGGAGAAGGCTGAAATGGCTAATACATATGAAGAACCCTTCTCCAATGAAATTATGAAGTGAAAGGCTAATCCTTTCACCCAACACTTCCCCTCCAAGTGACTTTCAATCCCTCACAGCAAATCTTCACTTTGAATAACGTTGTATACTGAAGGGACTGTGCTGCCAATGATGGAATGTGGTTGGCATGATCCCAAAGATGGTGGGATATGCTCAAGAACCACCTTTTCTGATCTCCCAAGGTATGGAACCTCCCTCCACTAGAAAACTAGCTCCGGATGGTGTGTGGAAACCTCCCCAACAACACCCAACAAAACTGCACAATGTCTGCTATAGAAACTGCGCTGATGTAGATGACTGAAGTTATGGCCTGAATGGATGGATATGGGGAATGGATTGAAATCCTTCAAGATCGCCTTAAGAAGGAGAGGAATTCCTAAATAGGACTCCCTCGTTCCCGAAGGCACTACAACTATGCTAAACAACAAGAGGCAGCAACAAGTCTTCGAGACTCAAATGTAAAAATGATCAAAGATAATCTCAATGGATGCCTTGCTCCTCTTTTAAACATGTGAGACTCCCTCCATGGACCTTACTTTGAATTAGGGTTTCCCTTCCTCTAGAAGCTTCCCTCCTACGCTGTCCCACTTGTGCTTTCCAACTCATGCCAACGTAGTTTGACTTGGTCCAACTTGGCCTAGCCTTTATGTAAAAACCTTCTTTCACACATGGAGGTGTGGAATCCAACTCCAAACATGATCCTCTTTCATACTTAAAGGATTTTTATTCTCTAACAATGCAAAGAATGGGTCTCCTACCCATTTTATTCACCTTCTTCATAAAATTAACAAAATTTAATGTTCCTCAAAATTTTGGAACATTACAGTCCTCCCTCTCAAAATATTGCTTGCCCTCAAGAAATTACAAGGATGGAATAAGTTTCCTTCTGCCCTTCCTCCTGTAGCATCCTTATGTCATGATCTCCTCAAGGAAATTATGCCATATCAGAAATCAAGTCTTCAAACTATCCCTCCAACATATGCAATCTAGCCTTTGGGTGAATCATCCCCAAATAGCTATCATGTAGAAACAACTATCCATGAAGGAACCAAGAGCTGTCTAAGGGCCTCCTTGAGACATGATATCTGATATATAATGGGATTTATCATCCCTATATGAATCTCCCATCCTCAAGCCATCGATCATAAAAGAATAATAATTTTCCTCCCAACAAGGAAACTCATGGAAAATACCCTCCACCTTGAGCTCCGGAAATGAAGGTGGGCTGAAAATATGATCATGGATAGCACTGTAACTTGCCCCATGCTATCCTCTTCTCCACTTATGAAAAGTGTGGATTGTATGTTGATCTTGGGCTACAAAAATATTTCCCTCAAGTGGCAAAATGAAGAGCAATCCTTCAAGGATTTCTCCTCCATTAATGAAGAATGTGCTGCTCCAAGACATTTCACCCATGATGAATAAGACATGGTCATCATAGGATACCCCATGACATGTTTTTTGTAGGTGATATCATGTGCAGCAAGGTACAAACAATTTCTCATAGGGTTACAAAAAAATCTCACCCATTGTAGCTGCAGAAAATAACATGGCAAGTACTGTACAAAAATATCACCTCTACTACTGAACAGTAAATAGATGAGTGAACCAGAAATAAAAAATCAAATACATGCCCCAAATATAAAAAATGTATGGATTTCATCATCATACTCATGGCCCACATCAAGAGAAAGAAAATAGATGGCTGTGGTGGCCATGTCTCCTCTCATGTTCCCATTAGAACATGTAATGCATATAATATGGGAGTCCTCCCTCATCAAGGACACATTCATCCCATGTGTCTCTCCTCTGTTCATGTCCTCCATTAATATAACAAAAATATAAGCCAAGGAGACCATACTCAGCAATAAAATGAGGCAAGTAATGAAGGTTTCATGTTGTGCAAAGATGTACCAACAATATCCCAAGTAGTCATAGCGCAGTTTCCCAAACTGCTGCTTTGAAAAATGATATGGCAAGTTGTTTTTCATCTCATGAATAACAATGTATGTTATTACACCTGATAATGCATGGTAAGTGGCTGAACATAAATTATAAACATACAAGGAAGGTAACACTTTCCCAAGGCCATATAAAATATGGCTGTTTCCATCACATAGTTTGGCCCAATTTCGCCCATGGAGCAATATGAAAAATCTTCCCTTTTGAGAATCCCTCAACTACATCATAATGATAAGAATATGTAAATCAGAAAAGGTACACTCAATAATCTTACCATAGGCTGGAAGTGAGATGATAGATGGATCTATGGATGTGATCCTCCTCCCAAATGACAGCACTGTGAGATCATGCAAAAAGGCTCCTGCCCATGCCAATCTTTGTTCCTTGACATGCTCCTTGCCAAGAACAACTCTGGTGATGCTGCTGCAAATATAAAGCTTCTTACAAGAGGGAAATGTCTCCCAATCAATCCTAGCTAAGGAGTGATCCCCTTGCACTATGAGAGTGCCTTCCTCTACTCCTGCAACACCATCAATCATATGAGAGAAAATCTGCTTGTGCTCTCTCCCATCAATCCCAAGCAACTCAAGTGCTTGCTGCCTCCTCATGCTCACATAATATGATTCATGTGATGAAGGTATCATGATTGATATATATGGCATATCAGAAATATGTATCCCTTCTCCTTTCTTCCCAATGATGTAAACACCCTGCCACTTATCCTCTTCTTTGGTACTCCTTCCATGAGGGCTACCATCCTCCCAAACCAATTATTGCTTCTTGCATTTCATGAGAGTTTGAAATGTAGCTCCTTGGATATCTCTTAGGAAAGGCCTCTCTCCCATGACTATTTTGGACCTATGAGGATCCAAATGTGATGGAGGTGATGTCTCCTCTCCACCCATGTTCAACAGCACTGTTGATCCCTTCAATGGTGTAACAATTATCTCTTCCTCCGATTCACAATTTGTTTCATGATTTTCCATGGAGGTGTCATGGTTCACTTCATCCTCCAAAAGTTCACACTCCCACCTTAAAGGCTAAATGAAAATCATCAAAGGTGTGTTAGGATGGGGTTTTATCTTCTCCTTGAACCCTTTTCACAATGTAGTGCAATCATGAGGCCCTAAAGTGGCCATGTGATTTGATCCTGGGACCTCTTCATATGAAATTCCACCATCCTTAAGATTAATTGCTGAAGTAAAATGTGGAACTTTGCTCATACCTTGGTGGGTCTTGGGATGACTTTGTGTGGCTAAAAAGGCTTCTCTCTCCCATGCAATGGCTGCCCCATCCATGGATGTTGAAGACTGCTCCTCCAAGTGCATCGCTATAATATCCACTGCTTCCCTTTCTACCACTAGATGCAGCAATACAAATGACTCCAGCTTCTTCACCCAAGTTCTAGCTAAAATATCCCCATCAAATGTAGACAATAGGATCCTATTGCCTCTAATTTATCCTCTTCCACAGGGCCTTCTCTCCTCCATCTGCTAAATAGACTGTGGAAATGTTGTAGCTCCCCTGAATGCTACAAAATGGGGTTTATAGTCACCCAGGTACATGCTTAAGATCTGAAAATCCAAGCATCTCCCATGCTCATCTTCAAGAGAATAGGAAGTGCATGGAACTTCCTCTTCTCCCCTTTTCTTATCCTCCTCCTTAGGGAGGCTCTTATTTATTCCAAAAATAGATGAGATCAGGCTCATCTTCTTCATAATTCTCCTCTAAAATCAAACTCACACGCTATGCCAAGTTCGATTCTCTGATACAATTGTAATGTTCCCTTTTTAGAAACATTATCAATCGACAAGAAAATCCATTCCAAAGATATACTGTAGGGGCATTTACTGGATTTTTCACCTTCATAAAGAAGGATGAGCTCTAGAGGCTACCTGGCCCACTAGAAGACTCTGTCTATAGAGTGTTGTCAAAGGATAATATCCCAAAGAGGGTAGAACAACAAGATTGGGAATCTCTTAAGATAACCCCAACATTGCATCTATAGAAATAAAAAATACATCAAATGGAAATAGAAATGATACATATACACATGAGATGTCGGATAATCCAATGGCCATCATATTAAGACATAGCAGCAAATAAGAATACAAATCCTTGAGGGAATGATCACTCAAGCAAGGCACTAGAAGCCTCAAGAAACCTGTACATGCAAATATGTGAATACACTGCTGCATAAGAAAGACCTAGGACATGACTGCGTATTTTTAGAGAGGAACTACTGCATAAATAATGAAAATACAAAGATATGACAATGTGGGCTCAAATAAAGAATGGGGGCAAGATCTCAACCCCTGAAAGTATATATCATCAATCCTTTAAGAGGATTGGCTGAAATCTATGAAAAATGATAAATATACAAAATGTTCAAGTTGCAGTAGCAGCTGCAACTCAAGAGCTGGAAATGGATGGAGAAGGTTGAAATGGCTGCTATAGATGAATAACCCTTCTCCAATGAAAATCTGAAGTGAAGGGCTGATCCTTTCACCCAAGACTTCCCCTATAAGTGACTGTCAATCCATCACAACAAATCCTCACTCTGAATAATGCTGTCTACTGAAGGGACTACGCTTCCAATGATGGAATGTGGTTGGCCTGATGCCAAATATGGTGGGATATGCTCAAGAACCACCTTTTCTTATCTCTCAAGGGATGGAACCTCCCTCCACTAGAAAAATAGCTCTGGATGGTGTCTGGAAACCTCCCCAACAACACCCAGCAACATTGCACAATGTCTGCTACAGAAACTGCGCTGATATAGATGAATGAAGCTATGGCCTCAATGCTTGGATATGGGGAATGGAGTGTAATCCTTCAAGAGCTCCTCAGGAACTAGTGGAATTCCTAAACAAGACTCCCTCGTGCTCGAAGGCACTACAGCTTTGCTGAAGAGCAAGAGGCAACAACAAGTCTTCAAGACTCAAATGTAAAAATGATCAAAGATAATCTCAATGGTTACCTTGCTCATCTTTTAAACAAGTGAGCCTACCTCCATGGACCCTACTTTGAATTAGGGTTTCCCTTCCTCTAGAGGCTTCCCTCCTACGTTGTCCCACTTGTGCTTTCCAACTCATGCCAATGCAGTTTGACTTGGTCCACCTTAGCCTAGCTTTATTCAAAAACCTCCTTTCACACATGGAGGTGTGGAATCCAACTCCAAACATGATCCTCTTTCATACTTAGAGGATTTTTATTGTCTAACAATGCAAAAAATGGGTCTCCTACCCATTTTATTCACCTTCTTCATAAAATTAACAAAATTTAATGTTCCTCAAAATTTTGGAACATTACGATCAGGCCTAATGTATCAACACAGGAAGACAGTGATGAAATAATCTCTGAGAAATTGGTAGAAATCAAGAAACAAATCAGGAATAAAAGGAAAGAGGAATTAACAAATGAATGTGTTGAAGAAGAGGATGTAAAACATGAAAATACACCCAAATTGAGAAGAATCTCTAGGCTTAAGGGCATGATGTAAAAGACATGTATTAAAGGAACTGAAATCATAAACATTGAAGAAGAAAAAGTTCCAGTTCAGACCCCAGTTGAAAGATCTCTTTTATACCAATATGAAGAAAAATCTGGTAGAAGAACCCCAAATGTAGACCCAGCTCAGCATCAATTTTATGAACATGTGGAATCATTAGAAAGAAAAGCCTCAGAAAATAGAGAAAGATCCCCCAGTCCATAAGAATATCCAATTGAAAAATTAAGAAGAGACAATTATGAATTGGAGATACTGAATAACTATATTAAGAATGAAAATGAAATTCTAAGGGAGCAGGTTAAATTAAAAGGTAGCATTAACAACACTCTCTCTTAGAAAATGGAAGGATTATATAAATCAAACAAGAAGTTGAAGAAAAGGAACAAGAAATTCAACAGGGCACTCATTAACCTGAAGTTCAAGACACTCATAAGGAAACCCAGGATGGCATTAACCACCAGAAGAAGCAGAAAAATAAGGTTATATGTTCTTGCAGAAGTATCAGTACAAATGGAATTAAATTGCATGAGGACATGCAAAAGTTTTGTAGTGGGGGTATGTTGAGCCCTAAAAGTGTCTTCTCCTTTTCCAAATTTCACTTCATCCTATCATTCCTTTTGTCATTTTATAGACCTAAATATCAATAAGATGATTAAAATCACTTAATGAATACATGCAATGACTAGCATGTTTTACTTTTGTGGTTTTGTTGTCTTAATGATTTCTGAGTAGTTTTAGCTACATAATGTAGTCATTTTATATCCATTACACATTCTGTAGCCATTTTGGTGTTTGAACATATTACAGGTGTCATTTGAAGAAAATGAGTATATGGTTAGATTCTAAATCTTTCCTACATCGTTCCTTGTCATCCACGAAGACTGAATCAAAAACTGGAGATGCTTATGTACGTGGTCAAACCAAAGGTCCAAGAAGCAGATTTCTATAAGGATAAGGACTCTTGATTTGGTTTCAGAAAATCACAAGTCCTAAAAAGGATTTTTAGTTTGATTATGACTTTAGAATACACCTGCGCCTACTTTCATTCAATATCTATTATGTAATTGCCTATAAATTTAGCTCGGTGAGACCGAGAAACATAGGTTAACTTTTATTTTTCCAAGGCTGTGATACTCTATTTCAAAGTATTTTTGATAATAAGAAGAAGTATAACTTTGATGTTGTGTTGAAGACAAACTTGAGGAGTTAAATATTTTCATGCCAAATTGATAGCAGAGGGCCCCTGCTATCTAAGGAGGCTTCTACATGCTTTCTAGATAAGCAAATTTTGATTCTGTGTTGTTATATTTCTCACTTAGACAATTTTCTGAGTTTATATGTTTTAGTATCATGTCTTGCACTATTTTTTTAACCAAAAAATCCTCATGATGTTATAATTAGTCTTTTCTTAAAGCTTTTCCAACATGTCTCTATTCAGTGAATGGATTTAATTATGAAATCTTGAATTACCAGCACTTTAGCTCTGTCATTCAGATTAAAATATCCTCAGTATCCTACAACCATTATTTTCCTTAAAAAGATTTTCCAACATATCACTATTATGCGAATGAGATTTGGTTGTATAATGTTGAGTTAATTAGCATTTTCTGTTCTACAATTAGATAGAAGATCCTCATATTGTTACAAACAATATTTTCTCAAATCTATTCCAATAAATCTCTAAATCACAGAAAAGGCCTAATTGTAATACTGTGGGTTACTTGTTGTTTAGAACATCCTTATTTCGTTATATCTAGTCTCCTTCATTAAACTCTTCCAATAAATATCTAGCTGATGAACGAGATCTAGCTGTAATGTCATAAGTAGTTCAAATATTCATAGGAGATCCTTAACATATTGTAGCAATTTTCTTCTCAAGATGTTCCAAAATATATCTATTATATGAATAGGATTGCACTACAATATTATAAGTTGTTGTCTGTTTTTAGGAAGATCCTCATCACATTGGAATTAAATCTCTTCCACAAAATATTCCAACAAACCTCTAACTAAAAGGATCAGGTTGAAATATAATGTCTTGAGTTACATTTATATTCATTTGCAGGCTAGGACATCCATGGATTAGAATGCTCTGTTTTTCATCATTTTCCTAATTAGGGATCGAATTTACAATTACACTTTGTTTTGAGTCTAGGGTTCTCCTTTATTTCCTTTTTGTCATAGGTTTGATGTCACCTTTTGAACATAGAATAGCATACTAAAACCTAAACATAAAAATACTAAAAAAAATCAAAAAAATAATGAAAACAATGAAATAAGAATAAGGTTATTTAGGCAAATATAGTGCAACTATACCTCATCAGTTTACAAGCCCTGGTCGATAATTTATGCTATCAATTAAAGACACTAAATTGAATAAAAAATCTCTATAATTATGGAGCCTAAATATCTAAAATTCAGCCTTGTAGTAGCCCTCTGAAGCTTCTTTCAAATGCCACAGGTCTGATCTAACTTAGATTCTTCAAGGCAAGGTTATGTCCAATCTCCCACAATGACCCAATTTTGGACTAGTACACTAGAGTGAACTTGTATAAATTGCCACGTGTCATTTTTTCCTCCTTTGGCTCCGCAATTTATAGGACAAAAATGACAGTCCATTTACTTGTGGCCACTTCTTACAGAATTCCAATCCAATTCTTAGAGAGAGAGAGCTATGAATATTTTCCCGCGATCACCTCTTTGAGATGAAATTCAGGAGCCTCAAAAAGCCCTAATTTCCATAGATCATATCTCTGAAAATATTGTGAACCAATATCTAAAATTTTTTGAATATGTTCCTCAGGATTACAGCTTCTCACTCTAAAATTTTTAGCTTCTGAACCTTCGTATAAAGAAATTTATTACGAAAATACCACAATGACCTATTTAGGTTAAATTCAAGAGTCTGCAAAATGGCCTAACTTGCATAGATCATATCTTCGAAAATATTGCGAACCAAGCTTTGAAATTTTGGGACGATGTTACTCATGATTGTTTTTCGTACTCTAAAAATTTCAGATTCTAAACCTTCATAGAAAAAAAGTTATAGTGAAAATTCCACGACGACCTATTTGGAGCAGCGAAACCCTAGAATCTCAAGGCTCTGATACCAAATGTTGTGAAACCAGCTCCAAAAAGAGAATAAAAGAGATATCAATGCCTTAAAAATAAGCCACTTTGAGGGGGCAACCTCCAATACATTACATTAATGAAAAATTCTTGGATGATTTAAATTACAAAACCTCCTTTCTATATATAAGAGTCCATGGGGGCACAATGTAATCCTAGTGGGGCCACAATGTAATGCTAGCCAACCTAACAATAATAATTTAAGGGCACAATAATAACAATATGGGGGTTACAAGGGTACAATAATAACAATAAAGGGGTTACACTAACAAAAATAAGGTACTATACTAGTAATATAAGGACCTAACACCTTCATGCATCTTTCAAAAGGAAGAGATTATTTATCTTTGATCATCCTCATGAGATAGAGTATTCACCCATGCTATATACAACTATATGATGACCTAAATTCATCTATATACATACCACTTTTCTTCTAGACTTCTTTCAACAAATTCCTTTCTTTGAGTTAAATTACTTCAATGATCTTTACATGATGCATTACTTTGTCAGCATATCATCCTTCTAAACAGTGGATCACACACAAGGTGGAATGATCAACAAGACACTTTCTTTTTTCAAGTAGAGGTGAACCTTCGAATGAAGATTCCAATAAAGGATTTTGATTATCATAATTCTACAAATGATCCTTCTTTATGATGATGATGCATCATGAGCTCTCTATATCCTCTATCATTCTATATGACTTTATTCTAACCATATGTACTACTTATGTTTTCAACGAGGTTACCAAGAGCAACTTCCTTTCTATGATGACTGCTAAAACCATGTAGACTTCAATTTTCCTTTAAATGATGTCATGAGATTTTTCTTCAATTGTATGATACCATCTCCTACTATGATGCATCTTATCATGCTTACATTGCTTTCTTTTATGATAGTTGTCTTGCAAAAACAAAAAAGAACAAAGTGAAGGAGATTATCTTAGTCATAGTAGACATCTTTCACTTCCTCCTTTGATTTCATATTCTTAGGTTCTTCCACTTCTTCAGTGATATGGACTTCATTCCTTTTATTTTTTTCCTTATTTAGTTCAGGAAAATTTCTCTTATAGTTCCCATATTCTTGAAAACCATAACATTGGATATTTGACATATCGATCTTCTTATTTTTCCCAAATTTCCCTTTTCTCTTGTCCATGGCAGTAAATGACTGAACTTATTCATTTGGCCCCATATCACTTTATACCTTCAACCTGGTTTCTTCAATCTTACATAATAATTAGGGGAGTTGTTATGAAACCAACTAAAAAAATAGAAGAAAAGAGAGATCGATGCCTTATAAATAAGCCACTTTGAGGGGGAAACCTCCTTTACATTACATAAATGAAAAATTCTTAGATGATACAATGAAAAAACCTCCTTTGTATATATAGGAGTCCATGAGGTGACAATATAATCCCAGCCGACCTAACAATAATAATGTAAGGGCACAATAATAACAATATAGGGGTTACAGAGGTACAACAATAACAATAAGGGGGCTACACTAACAATAATAAGGGACTACACTAGTAATATAGGGACCTAACATACAATAATAACAATAATGGGGTTACACTAACAACAATAAGGGACTATACTAGTAATATAGGGACCTAACATGCCCCTCTCCTTCAAAAAAGTGTAGTCCTCAACGCTTGAGTAGCTCTGGATGCTTTTGTATAAAATTCTCATCCTCCCATGTAAAATCTTCAGTGGGTAAGTTCTTCCACATGATGAGATACTTTGAAATTGATTGATTTCATAGCTGTCGAGTTCTTATTTCCATGACTACTTCAGGTTCCAATATGATTTTTCCTTCCTCATCAATTTATAGCAATATTGTTTGAACTGGAAGTTTTTCACATATAACCTTCTTTAAGCATGAAATATGGAGAACTAGATGCACTCAAGAAGAAGCAGAAAGCTCTAATTTTTATGCCATAGTACCAATATTTTGCAACACCTTGTAAGGACCATATTACTTTGGCAATAATTTATTATCCTTCTTAGCTTTCTTGAGGGACATTTTTTTGTATGGCTATAACCACAAAAATACCAAGTCTCATACATGAAAACTTCTCTCGCTGCGATGTTTATATGCCTGTTGTTTCATTCGATTTTGTGCCAAATTTAGATTATCCTTTAAGAGTTGGAGAACTTGTTGTTGATGCTCGATTTGATCTTCCACTTCTTGAACCTTATAATGTTATCTTAAATATGATGTGATGGATGGTGGATGATATCCATAAAGTGCCATAAATGGGGTCATTTTTTCTATAGTATGGAATGAAGTGTTATGCCACCATTCAGCCAGAGGTAACCACTTGACCCATTGTGTTTGTTTATCAGATACAAAACAACGAAGATATCATTCCAAACATTTTTTCACTATCTCAGTTTTCCCATTAGATTCAGGATGATAAGATGAGCTATGAGCTAGTTGAGTACCCAAACAAAAAAATAATTTTGTCCAAAAATTTCTATTAAAAATTGGATCTCTGTCGCTTACAATAATCTTTGGGTTTCCATGTAGCTTTTGAATTGTTTCCATAAATGCATTAGCAACTGTACTTGCTTTAAATGGATGAGATAATGCACAAAAGTGTGCATACTTAGTAAGTCTATCAACTACCACCATGATGACACTCTTTCCTTCGAACTTAGGTAAAAATATGATAAAATCCATTGAAATATCCTCCTAATGTTGACTTGAAATGGATAAAGGTTGTAGAAAACCAGGGGTCTTAATTGTCTCCACTTTATCTTATTGGAAAACCAAAAATTCTGCCACAATATTTTGAATATCAAATTTAAGGCCATCCCAAGAAAATTCTTTCTTTACCCTGTGGTAAGTTTTTAAAAATCTTGAGTGTCCTCCTAAGGGAGAAGTGTGAAATTCCAAAAGAATATTTTGTTTTAGTTGGGAATTATTACAAATATATAAGATATCTTTGTACCATAAGGAATCATTTTTCCAACTAAATGTATTAGATGTACTAGGATCTTGCTGCAACTTTTGAATGAGTGCCCATAGTTCTTCGTCCTTCTTCCATTCATCCCTTGCTTCAGTTATCCAATCTGGTTGGATAATAGAAATGGCACAAAGCAATTCTTCCACCTCTTCACCATCTATGTTAAATAATTTCTTCAAATAATTTCTTCTCGGCACACTTACAACCTTTAGTGTATTTGTTATCACAACTATAGAAAAGCCTTTTTTCTCTTTTTTCTTCCAATTATTGTGGTGTCAACCTTGTAGATTGTGGAAGTCTAGGAGTAGAAAAAATTCCATATTTATAGATGTGAGTGGTATGATTCCTTGTCGCCATAATTTTACATGAAATTTTTCTTCCCAACCTGAATGCCTTCTCCAATGAATCAGGTTCTAAAAGGCAAACCTCATGTTGGATGTTTCCTTTAAATTCCCTATGAATACATCAACCTAATGTTCCTCTATAATATCAGTTACCCTTATATTCAATTTTTTGAAGTCCTCAATGTGCTCCACCACTGAGCCATTTTGTTTGAGATTTATCAATTGCCTAAAGAAGGCATTTTTCTTTGTATCCTCATAATGTGCTATCATTTCCTCTGTAAAAATTGACCAAGTGAATTTTTTCTTACGGGTTAAAAACCATTGATACCATACAAATGTATTTTGTTCTAAGTGTAAAGTTGCAATGCGTACCTTTTGTGTGTTTTTCACATTATTGAGATCAAAATTTTGCTCCATCTGTAGTATCCATGTTATGGGATCCTTGCCCTCAAAATTCCTCATTTCCATCTTTGGAATATGGTGTTTCTTCCATCAAACATTAGAGTTTATGAAATCAAGATTAACATTTATTTGTTCTCATCATGAGTTTCTTGTACTACCATTTCGCCATTAAGAATAATTTCTTGTATAAAATTTTTCAAACCTTCCTTCAAACCCTCCATGTTTGTTTTTAAATCATTATTCATCTCTTCTATGTTAGCTTCCATGTCATGCATCTTAGCTTCCATGCCATCCATCTTAGATTCCATGTCATTCTTCAAACCATCCATCTTAGCTTCCACGCCTTTCTTCGAACCATCCATATTAGCTTCCATACCCTTCTTCAACCCATTCATATTAGCTTCCATGCCTTTCTTTAAACCATTCATCTTAGCTTCGATGCCCTTCTTCAAAACTTCCATTTCATTTTATGTTCCTCTTTGTGAGAGAGAAATTTGATGCACTTGCTCTTGTAATTTTGATATATCATGTTGCACTTCTTCCTCTTCATGAGTCATAGTAGAGCCTTATGAGGGATTAATGGGTGTTGAATTCTTTTTAGGGGAATTTTAGAACCCAATACTGATATACGTGCTTCAAGGTTCCCTTGTAATCACTTCAAACTAGTTTTTCAAACAAGACTTATGCAATTTGAAAAAAAAATACACACTTTTTTTCTTGATTTTGAGGAGCCTAATATTGAAACTAAATTATGTCTATGATTATGGATCTTAAATATCTGAATTTTGGTAATTTGTTAGCCCTATGAATCTTCTTTCGAATGCCACAGGCATGACCTGATTTGGATTATTCATGGAAATGTTATTCCCAATCTCCCACAATGACCTAATTATGGCTTGGTTCAATAGAGAAAACTTGTACAGCGTGCCATGTGTCACTTTTTCTTTGTTGGGTTGTAAATTGATACAATAGAAACTGCAGCCTATTTACTTTCAGCCACTTTTTATATAATCCCAATCTGATGTGCAAAGAGAGATTTATGACGATTTTCCCATGGCAACCTCTTTGAGATGAATTTCGAGAGCTTGAAAAAACCCTAAATTCCATAGATCATATCTCCGAAAATGTTTTGAACCAAGATTTCAATTTTTTACATGATTTTCCTCAGGATTTCGGATTCTTGTGGTATAAATTTAAGCTTCTGAACCTTCGTAGAAAATATTTATAGCGAAAATTCCATGATGACCTGTTTAGAGCAGCGAAACCCTAGAATCCAAAACTCTGATACCAAATGTTATGAAACTATCTTCAAAAATAGAAGTAAAGAGAGATCAACGCCTTAGAAAGAAGTGACTTCGAGGGGGATACCTCCTTTACATTACATAAATGAACAATTCTTGGATGATACAAATTAAAAAATCTCATTTCTATATATAGGAGTCCATGGGGTCACAGTATAATCCTAGTTGACCTAACAATAATAATGTAAGGGCATAATAATAACAATATGGGAGTTACAGGGGTACAAGAATAACAATAAGGTGGCTACACTAACAATAATAAGGGACTACACTAGCAATATAGGGACCTAACAAGATTTTTGAGGTCTAAAATGGGCCTCCCAAGGAAATTATAAAATAATAGTGGAAATAATAAAATACTATTATATTACATCATCAAATTTTAGAGGGAAAAAAGAAAAAACTGATTTTTCAACTCATATTTTCAACTTATCTCCCTATGGGTTTTCTCAAATTTTGAGTGGTAATACTCATTGGAAGCAGAATTTGATTCCTCGTCCAATTTCTACCCATGTTTTATAATTTTGATGGACCCTACTACACAAAAAATAAGAAATACATGAAGAGCGTGATTGAAATCAAGTTTTTTCATGTATTTCTCATTTTTCGTGTAGTAGGGTCCATCAAAAGTATGCAACATGGGTGTTCCTTGGATGAAAAATTAAATTTTGAATCCAACGAGTACTCCCTCTTTAAATGTGAGTAAAACCTTAAGGAGATAATTTGAAAATACGAGTTGAAAAAGTAGTTTTATTATTTTATTATTTTTTAATCTTTTTACTTTTTAAATCAAAAAATGGTCAATCATCCCCCATGATTGACATCATGATCTTGAATCCTATTGGTTCTTATAAAGTTATTTTTGGTTGTACATTTTTCTTAGGATGCCCATTTTAGACCTCAAAATTTTCATAATGGACCAAAATTCACTGAATGGGGTGGCCTACTTCCTTCCACAGATGCTTGATATGAAGTTGCCCCATTCCTCTAGTAGTGCATTGAGTACAATTGTGTTCATCTTTTTATCAAACATTATTTACCCCAAATCTTGGAGTTATTCTCATATTTCTAATAGCCTTATAAAGTACGAGGCTATTCCTTCTTCCTTTGATATCTTCATCTTGTATAGCTCGGTTCTTAAAGATTACTTCTCTAGTGGTGCTTACGGAGAAAAATTCTACCAAATTCTCATAGATTTATTTTGATGTCTCCAAATTTGCAACATAAGGTATGGGGGGATCCTCGATGGATTCTATAACAATCCTTTGAGCCGTTATTTCTCCTGTCATATACTTCGACAATTCTTGGGCTTCTTGTTTTGATGGTTTGGAGACCTTACCATTGACATGAACAATGACTTCATTCTCTATGAGGATCAAATCTATCCTCGTTTTCCATGCAATAAAGTTTGATGACCCAGCCAATTTGTTGCTTTCCTTGTAAAATGAAGTCATTTTGATAGATTCAGACATAGATGTAAAGATACTTATATTTCAAGTGAAGATACTCCTTGTTGATAAAATCTTCAACTTGATGCCTTTCTTGATAATATACGGTGTCTTCTTGATGAAAAAGTATTCCTTCAAGTATGTTTTGAAAGTGATCCTTGACTCAAGAAGAGGAAGATCACCTTGATTCTTTAATTATGATAGCAGGGATTCTTCCTGCTTCACTTCAATATTCTTCAATATGTATCCCTTATTTCTTAGACATGGGGTCCTTGGGATATTTTTCTCCCTGAGATGATGATTGTAAAATGTGAGTGCTTCACGATAATTCTTCAAGTGTGGAACCCTTATTTGGTTCCTACCTTGATAATTCTCGGTCCTTATGTATCCCTTATTTATGTATTATTTCATTATTTTTACTTTTCTCGGTGTTCCTTTTTATGGTACTTATATAAGCTTCCTTTCCTTGTCTTTTCACCTTAGCTATGATACCATGTTGATAAATATAGGGGAAGAAATATAGGTTATTTCTCCAACTTTGATAACTTATTGTGATGTATATTTAATTAAATTAATTATCTTTTTCTTTCAATTGATTATATTTATTGTTATTTTCATCAAAAAAATACCAAACCATAAAGAGAAATAAGACAAGAGGATACAAGATATAGGATATTATCCAGTGCCAAAACCTCTCCACTTGAGAGGAAAACCCACAATAATTCTTCTCTTCTTATAAAAATTGAATTGATGAATTTGACGACCTATGATCCTTGACCAAGACCAAGTAAAACCTCACATTAGATTATTCTACAACTTCAAACTCCCATTATATTCTTCTGCAACTTCAACCTCCTAGTAGATTCTTCTGCAACTTCCACCTCCTGGTAGATTCTTCTGCAACTTTGGCCTCCAACAATTTATTTTGTAGAAACCCTAGTTCACACGTGTGTCAAGAACATGGATCGATTTTCTTCTTTTCTCCTTCGATTGACTTGACTTCTCTTCCTTGTCAATTTGGCTTGCACATAATGCCTCTTTTCACTGAAATATTAGCTTCAATAACTCAACTTTGACTGTAGTAATTTGATGCCTTAATCTTCGCATGCGTGGAGAAATATAGCCCAAAATAGACCCAAAAATTTATATTTCCTTCTATTAGTTTCACTTCCTCTTCCTCACTCTTCTTTTGATATTGTATAGGCTTTGATAAAACTTATTTGTTGTTAGATAAGTGTGTCCTTGAATGAGGCTGAGTGCTCCTATATATAGGCCTTTCTCTATGTTGAATTGTTTACTTTTGGCCAACTTTTCCTCTCATAGATGCTGACTTGTTATTTGCACCATGATGAGGTCTTTGAATCTATATATGACTAAAATAAAATTTCTTTACAATATGTAACATTCCCAAAAGGGTATTCCATACATGACAATGACTCTATTGAATTGTAGACTAAATGAAAAGCCCTAGAAGCACTCAATGGGTGTTTGACATAAAAATAAATTTCCCTTGAGCATGAAACCCATGCCTCAAGAATAAAAATAATAAATTTATTTTCTATTTACATTAAACACATTAAATCATGATTACATATGTCATTATTAATACCAAATATAATTACATATTTCAACAATATGAAAGGATGGGTTGTACCAAAATCCTACAAAAGGTAACCATTCAACTCATTGTGGTTGCTTATTAGATGCAAAGAAATACATCTAACCTTTCAAATGTTTATTCACAATATTATTCAACACATTATATTAGGAAAGGTAAGAAGGGTGATCCACCTAAGTACCCAAATAATAAAACAATTTACTCAAAAAATCACTAGTGAAAATTGGATCCATGTCACTTACAATAATCTTAGGGTTTCCATGTAGTTATGGTTATTTTACATGCCCTATAGAATGATAAAGTGAGAAAAATTGGGCATTCTTTATGATTTGAACCATTAACACCATCATGCAATTCTTCCCTCCATATATTAGTAGACCTATGATAAAATATAGTGATATCTCTTCTCATTGATATCCCAGCATCAATAACATTTCTAGAATAATTAAGGTCTTCATTATCACTTCTTTATTTTTTTGACCCCAAACTGTGCCCAAACCAAAAAGTTCATGTTTATTCAATTTAGTTTCCTAAATTTCTTTCATTAATTATCAACCAAGGCTAGTAAACTGATGAAGTGTGGCACCATATGTGCTTAAGCAAACTATTCCTTACTTCGTTGTTTTGTCTTTTATATTGTTTTTAGGGAGGTTTTTGTTCTTTGAGATATAAGGATGGTTAATCTAAAAATATGGAAAGACTTAAGAGAATCTAAATTATTTTTAGAAGGAAGAAAATGAAGTGTACTAAAACTATTATATTTTTCATAAAAGCAAACCAAAAGCTAAGAGCTAGTTAAGTCTTATTTTGGTAATCAAAGCATATATTATTCTATTTGTTAGTCCTAATCCATGGATCTATTCCTGAAACTAAGATTGAGAATTATGATGCCTAACTTAAATGAAAGCAGAAAATGAATTAACTATTGTACCTTTAGTTACCTCAACATTCAATTGTTAGGCATGACCCTATTGAGATGGAGTTTAGCAATTGTTTGTACTTTAGTCTACTAAGGTCCTAGAACAGAAAACAAGGAATGCAAATAAAAATATCTAAGATGTGTTTAGTTACTCCAATTATCCAATTTGTAAAGAGTGATCTTCTTGAAGTAGTTTTTAAGTAACTAATTACACCTGTTTAAACTAGACAACTAAGAAAACTTTGCAAATGGAAAATTGAGAAATTGCATTTCATTTAATCATTCAACCATCCCTTCTTAAAACATGCTCAGATTAGTTCCTTTTAGAGTGATTTTTAGGAATATTATTATTGCAATTAAGTGAGGGTCTTGAAAGTAAAAGAATGTAAGGTCAAACTAAAATTAACTAATGTATAATTGGCTTGTCTGCCACATTCAAATGTGAAGTGTTTAACCTCTTGAGATGCCTTCGGAGAAATAAATTATGCCTTAGTCCTTGGCAAGAAAATGACAATAAGCAAGATAAATTCAAATAATGTATGTGTGAGATATTTAACCATTTAATGTAGAATTAACATATTGAAAATGGCTTTCATAAACATCTGTTGACACAGTAATTGAAAACTATGTTCTAATGGAAATAAAAGATAGGAACAATAAAACTAAAAAAATGTGGTTTCTTAGCACTTCAATCCTTATCCCAATTTTGAAAAGAGAGTTTATATTTCCATGAAATGTTTTGGAAGAGTAAGTCTACACAATTGCAATTTATCATTAAAATTTTTGAAAACTAGAAGTCAAGCATAAACAAAAATTTCTAAAACAGAGTAAAGGAAATCTAACTAGAAAACACAATAAAAACCTCCTTCAGAAGAAGGGCCCTCTACAACTGATGTGGTTTAACTCCTATCTTGTTAAAGGTGAAATAAAGCAAGCATTTGGAAAACTGAACTTTTTTAATAAAACAAGGTCTGGAAACAGAGTATCCACTTAGAAATCTGAACTATACTGAACTATCTCTCAGTTTTGCAGAACCAATATTTAAAGAGAAAATCAGGAGTCCTACTGTTGTAGGTAACATTATTTGACTTGTAACTTTTACCATGAGTTTATGATCATTTTTATGTCAATCTGGATCGTGTGAGTAGGATAGAATCCATGTAGGCAAGATTCTAGAAACACCCATGGGGTCCACATCCTCAACTAACACCTGCAACCCACTAAATTGTAAGAGTGGCTATGGAACACACATTTAGCTATAGAACAGGCTAAATTCTGTAGCTAAATTGCAAAAACTTATCCAAATAGAAAAATCATGAAAATATAATATGACAATCATTTAAATGCATCCTTAAGAAAAAACCTTAGCATTATTCATTGATTAGGGTTTGTGATATTATGGAAAAGTGGTGGAATGAGGTGAGAAAAACTATAAAAGAGAGAGTAATCCTAAGGTTCAACATACCCCCACTGAAAAATCATTGCATGTCCTCATGCAATTTGCCAAAACTATGAGTTCTTCTCCCCTACTACATTTTCTTAGATACCTCAGCTAGGACATCCAACCTTATTATTTTGTTCCTCTTTGAAGTCAATGCCATTCTTGGCCTTTTCATAAGAAGTTTGAATTTCAGGTTTATGATTTCTCTGTTCAATCTCTTGTTCTTCTTCTTCAACTTCCTATTTTCCTTATGCAGTAGTCCTAGCTACAAAGTAGTATTATCATGCATTGCCTTATCCATTTTTTTTTTCCTTCAAAATCTCATTCTCCTACTTGATGTGCCCATTTAATACCTCTAATTCATAAATATCCTGCTTAAGAGTATCAATTAGAGGTTCTTGTGGATTGACAGGTGGTTCTTAGTTCATTGAGGCACTTCTTCTTTCTAATGACTCTACATAATCATATATCTGATGCTGGACTAGATCTATACCAGGAGATCTTCTGCTGGGGTGTTCTTCAAAATGATAAACATGAGAGTTTTGAGGATTGTACATAGAAGAATTATCAATAGGTGATCGAATTGGTATTTCCTCTTCTATATTTATGAGCTTTGTCCCTTTGGACAGTGTCTTCTTCATAATGCCTTGGAGTCTGGAGCTCCTCATTAGTTTTGGAGGAATTTAATTCCCTTCATTTGTAACCTCAATCTCTTTCTTTTTCTTTCCTCTAGACTTAATTTGTTTCCTAATTTCTATCAATTCCTCAGAAATTGTTTTTTCATAATTCCTCTGTAGTGAAGTTTCAAGTCTATTTTCAACAATCACATCAGTTTTATTTCTTTTACTTCTCCTGAAATTCTCTTCCTTGGGTGGTTGTTCTTGAAACTGATTCCTAACAAGGAAATCCTCCCAAGTGTCTCCTATGCTCCTTAAGTGAAACTCAATCAATCACCAAGCCATGATGATGCATAGTGGTCTCTATGGATTGTATTCTCTTTTGTACATTTGAGGCCTTCCTTCTTAGACTATTGAGAAGAAATAAATGAAGGTTGATTTCACCATTTTCTAGAAAATTCATTAAAAAACAGATATGATAAACATACATGGTTCCAAATCATCCTTCATAAGTTATCAATTTCTACAAAATCAAAAGCACATTTCTCCATTTTATTTTCAAAGTAGTACTTGGGATTCATTTTCTAAAGACTGAGACATCCATGCCTGGATTTTTAAGTATCACCTTCCATGATTCATTATGGAATTATTTGTTCTTGAACCATCTCTCTCCATGCCTCAGAAGTTATATAGCTTCAGCCAAGAATGACTCTATCACTTCAAATTTAATATCCCCAATCTCTACTTCGGTTCCATCAAAATACTGGAAAAATGATTTAGTAATTTCCTTATGAAAACCATTAAACATTTATATGAACCTCAACCATCCAGCTTTTTGTAGAAGTTCTCTAACTTGTGGGTATCCTTCCATGTATTTTACCCCCACTAGTTTTGTTATAACAATTAAACCCGTCCTCCTTCTATGAAAAGTGCTTTCAACTTTCAGAATTACCCCTCTGTTTTATGGAAATGAATTAGTTGCAGAGTTGAAGGAGATGAATTGGCTGTGGAATCAATGGAGATGACTGAGATACGGATTTGATGGAGGGTTTATGGTGAGATGTAGGAAATAAATAAGTGATACAGTCTTGGAGAGATGTAGACAAATAGGTCACCTCATGATCATGACCGTTAGTCATCAATCAAGGATATTAATGATGGACCATTATGAAAATTTATATGAGGGGTAAGGTTGAGATATATCATGATGAGGATTGTAATAAATTTGAATGATGGGTTGTCAAGGAACATATGAATGTACATATTTTATCTATTTCATGTTTTTAATTTTTCTATTTAAAAATAAAATTTACAGTTTACCTCAAAAATTAACACTTTTTTTGTTGTTTTCTTGATGTTGTTCCTTAGGTACTCTTTTGTAGCATGGTGGCCTTCAAACATAATCCTTTAGTCCCTTTGCAATCATCATTTCAGACTCGTTGAAGTGGTTGCAGAATCAAATTAGCTGCAGAATAGAATCAACTACAGAATGTACTCAGCTGCAGAATGTGCTCAGCTGCAGACTGTGCTCAGCTGCAGAATGTACTCAACTACAGAATGTGGTCAGCTGTAGAATGTATTATTATATATTTTTTTAAGTATGGAATATGAATGGAATGAATGAAAAATATGGAATGAATGTGGAATGAAATGGAATGCGAAAATGAGATGAAAGTGAAATGAAATGGAATGAAAGTGGAGTTTGATGGAATGAAACTAATTTTTCAGATTATGAACTGCAAATATGAATGTAGTTTTCACTAATTTATTACAGAAAATAAAAATGGAAAATACAGAATGTCAGAGAGCTCTGATTTTCAACCTGTATTTCCTGCATAAGTATGCCAATCATTGATTGGTTTTCATACTTATACACTTTATATATGTATATATATATATATATATATTAATCAAATGTTGGAAAAATAAAAGCTAAGTTTGTGAAGAAGAGGAATTATTCTTCACTAACTCCATATCAACATTATCTTGAAATTTCTTGACAAACTCTTCTTTTGAAAGTGTTTTATGATATACTTTCAACTGATGACCATTTACAAGAAGAGATACATTTTCTTCATCTATTGTTCTGATTTTCACTACTCCATTATCAAAGAAAAAGAGTGCCCAATCCCCTTCTTAAAACTATTTCTCTTCGATATACTTCTCATGACATGTAGTCCTTTTCTGTTGGATTATACTAGTTCTTTGGACTACATCTTGTCTGATTTCATCTAGTTCATTAAGTTTCTCCAGTCTATGCTTCTGTGCTTCTGATAAATCAAGTCCTAATTGGACTGCCATCTTGAAGTTCTTGATCTAAAACTCTATAGGAAACAGGACTTGCTTCCCATAAACAAGTTCATAGGGAGTATGTCTTGTTGTGTTCCTCCATGTATTTCTATAGGCCCATAGGGCTTCAGGAAGCCTATCTACAAAATCTCTTCTGTGTAGATGAACATTCTTAGTGAGAATTCCTTAAATCAACTTATTGGTAGATTCAACTTGACCATTTTCTTGTGGATGGTAAGGAGTAGATTTTCTGTGCTTGCTCTTGTAATATTTCACTAGATGCTTCATCATATTTGATGTGAATTGAGCACCCTGATCTGTTACAATTTCTCTTGGAACACCAAAACAAGTGAAGATATCCTCAAAAATAAAATTAACTACATATCCTTCATTAGCAAAAGGTAATTCTTTAGCCTCTACCCATTTAGTGACATAATCAGTGCATACCAAAATATACTTCTTTTCTTTAGATGGAGGATTGATAGGTCCAACAAAATCCAAGGCCCATTTTTCCAAAGGTTGAATGAGCAACTGAGGTTGTAATGGCATTTCATTTGAATGAGCATGTTTCCCTACCTTTTGGAAAATGTCACACCTTTTGACATATTATTTAGCATATTTGAAGATGGATGGCAAATAATATCCTAAATGAAGGATTTTATAGGTGGTCCTCTTGTCAGCAAAATTTCCACCACAAGGTTCATCATGACATGCCTTAAGAATTTCAGGAATTTCATCTTTTCGAACACATCTTCTGATAATGAGATTTGGACCAGTCTTATAAAATTCATGAGTAATCCATGAGTATCTTGCACTTAATTGAATGATTCTTCTTTTCTCTCTAGAATGCAAATGTGAAGGTAATTTTCCTGAAACTAAGTAATCGGCAACATATGCAAAACAAGGGGTCCGAGTAGTTATTGCAAAAAGATATTCATCGGGAAATTTATCTTCAACTCAAGTGTTATCTTTGATATTTTGAATTCTAGACAGGAAATCAGCAACTGTGTTTTATTTTCCAGGCCTGTCTAGAATGTTGAATTCTTGCAGGAGAAATAGCCATATTGTAACTTTGCCATTAGTAATATATTTATTCATTAAATACCTAATTGTAGAGTGGTCTGTATGGAAAAAGGTTTCATAGCCTGTTATGTAATGTCTAAATTTGTTGATAGCATGAACAAAAACTAAAAATTCCTTTTCAGTTACAGTGTAATTCAACTCTGTAGGAGTCAAATTCTTACTTGTGTAATAGATGGCATAGGGGATCAAGTATTTTTGTCTTAACACAGCTCCTAGAGTTGTGTTTGAAGCATCTGTTGAAATGTGAAAAGGTAGTTTCCAGTTATGCCCTCTTAAGATGGGTGATTCAGAATTTTTTTCTTTTAGGGTTTCAAATGCTAACTGGCAGTTAGAATTCCAACTAAACTCACAATCTTTGGTGAGTAGTTTGAAGAGTGGGGATGCTATTTTGGTGAAATTTTCTATAAATCTTCTATAATACCCTGTGAATCCTAGAAAACTTCTAACATCCTTCTGGCAACTTGGAACTGATAACTTGGAGATGGCATCAACTTTATATTTATCAACATTAATTCCATCTCCTGAAATGTGATGTCCCAAAACAATATATTCAGTAAACATCATGGAACATTTTTCATGACTTAGTGAGAGGTTTGCTTCCTTACATCTTTTAAGGACCTTTTCCAAGTTTTCTAAAGCCTCTTCAAATGTATTACCATAAACTATAAATTCATCCATACACACTTCTACACAATCATATATTAGTTCAGAAAAAATTCCTAGTACTGCCCTTTCCAATGTTGCAGGTGCATTGCATAATCCAAAAGGAAGTACTTGGTAGGCATAAGTCCCCCATGGACAGGTGAATGTGGTTTTATCTTGATCTTCAAGTGCAACCTGAATTTGGTTGTAACTACTAAAACCATCCAGGAATGAGAAATAATTATTACCTGCTAATGTATTTAACACTTGATCTATAAAAGGAAAAGGAAAATGATCTTTAAGGGTAGCTTTATTCAATTCTCGATAATCAATGCAGACCCTCCATTTACCATTTTTTTGGGTACAATCGCTAAAGGAGAAACCCACTGATTTTCTGAAATTGGATAGATGAAGTTTACATTTAACAACTTTTGAAACTCTTCTTTCACAATTTCCCTAAGATTTGGATTCATCCTTATTTGAGGCTAGCTGATAGATTTGCAATTTTCCTCAATGTAAATGTGATGTATACAAGCCTTGGGACTAATTTCTTGATTGTCAATGTATTCCCATGCATATGCAGATGAATGTTGTTGTAATGTTTTGATTAGCTTCTCTTGTTGTAACTTTTCCAAGTTATTGTTTATCTTCAAGGTTTTCCTTGGAAATATTTCAACTGTAGAGCTACCAAACGCTTCCATAGAGTAAAGAGACATCTTCCTAGATGACAAATATTCAATATTGTATCTTTCTTTAAATTGATCATGTTCATATTCTGGAGATGATTCATAAATTCTATTGTATTTAAGATTTGGCTATCTTCACTAATGTTTGAAATAGTAAAGAGAGGCTGCATATCTTATTCATCATCAATCCATTCCTTGTCATCTATCTCTGTGATTTTTCTTGCTGGAGGATACAGAGTGAATTTATTAGTTGAATTACCATCAGAGATATACATGTCACCAGATCTACAGCTAATGAAAGCATCAGTTGTAGCCAACCAAGGTCTTCCTAGTATGAGTGGGTGTCCTCCTAGATTGCTCTTAGGGGTTAATATCATAAAATCAATAGGATACTCCCAAGAATCTAAAGACACTGAGATATCTTCTAACACAAAATATGGTTTGATTACAGTTCTATCTGCTAATTGCAGTAATGTAGGTGTATAACGAAGATTAGGAAGCTTGAGTTGTTCCATGGTCTGTTTACTCATGATGTTTATTTCTGCTCCTAAATCAATCAATGTATTTGGAATTTCTGCTCCATTGATATGTGTTTTTACAACTGGACTTGCGGGTCTAAATATTTTTGAATGGAAATCTGTCCCATCATTATGTCTGTTATTTTTCCTACAAGCTAGATTCTTTTTATTTCTTTTATTTTTCTTCCCAGTTTCTTCATACTCAACTCCTTTATTGTTTTAGCTAATATTGGAATTTCCTTGATGGCTTGTATCAAAGGGATTTTAATGCAAATATTTTTCAATTCATCTAGGAAATCATAATTAGGCAACATAATATGTTTTTCTACTCTATCAATTTGTAATATTTCCAGAAAAGGAGGTGTAGAAGTAGATATTGATGGTTTCTCTATGACAGAAGTTGAATTTATTGGATTTTTTTCTTTTCCTTTTCATAATTTTGGTTTTGAAGATCTACTTCTTCTACAAAAATTTTATTTGGATGTAGATAATCTTCCTCAGAATTCTCTTGTTCTTGAATATTAGATAAGGCTTCCTCTTTTCTAATATTCTACCAAATCTTAGTTAGACATCATTAAGATCTAGAGGAGTAATCATATAGGTTGGAAATTGCTGACCTTATATCATATAGGTATTCTAAGGATTTTTATTACTAGGGTTTGGTAATGGTTGGGCAGGTAACTAATTTGGTCTCTGAGGGAATGGTAGTGAGAGTTTTGGATTTTGGTTTTGAATTGGAGGTTGTTGATTTTTTTGAGGAATTTGTCGGGGAGGATAATTTGGATATGATGAAGGATATTGATAGTACTGAGAAAATATTCCATATAGATTTTGCATTCCTTGAGCCCAAGGTTGAGATTGAAATTGAGATTGGGGCCAAGGTTGTTGCCAAGAATTCCAATTTGGTGAGGGTTGAGTATTCATTTGGTTGTTAAACCCTTGATTTTGTGGCCCCTGCCATGGTATTCTAGAGAAAAAACAAAGAGACTCTGTAGGATTTGATGTTTTTTCTTCTTGAAAAATAGCCTTAAGACCAGGAATTGAAGGAAAATTCTTAGTCTCATGACTTTTTGAACAAATTGTACAGTTTTCTATGACTTTTGCTTCAAGAGGAAATTCTCTCAAAGCATGTTTCTTTCTGCATTTTGGACAAAAAATGGCTAAATCATCAGTCTCGGCCTTCTTCTTGTTTTGTAACTTCAGGGTGTCTATCTGTTCACTTAGACTCCCTAAAATGTATTTTTTGAATTCATCAAGTATGTTTCCAATTTCTTCCCTACTCACTGTTCCAGTTGCAGATTTGTTTACCTAGCAAGGGCAGGATCTCCTGGTCCTTTCAAAAAAATTTATTTTCTTCCTGAGAGATTAATACATAGTTCCCCAATATTAGGTAATGTAAGTTGAGATATGTCCCCCTTCCCCATCATGTTAAGGATATCTATCCATTCATCTCTAATTGTTTTCAACAAAAGAGCTTTTAGAGTGTCTTGATCTAGATTTTACATTTTTTCTCTTTTAATGTTATAGTTAAATCTTTCAAGTAAATCCTCCAAATTTTCATCCTCTTTTTGCATCATCTTAAACACTTCATCTTTTTTATTAATAGGTATACAATAATCCAAATACCTTTGTAGAAATTCTCTCTTCATATCATTCCATGTCCTAATAGATCTAGTGATTAGACTCATGAACCATTTTAGAGATGCTCCTTTCAATGTTGAAGGAAACAATTTGAGTTTTTGAGCATCTTGTAGATAATCATAAGTCTTGCACAAGACTTCAATTTCAAATAAAAAGATCTTAGGGTCTTCACTTTTTAATCCTTGAAAGTTTGGGAGAACAAAAGGTGAGGTATTTTTCATGGTAGTATTTATCTCTTCATCTGTTATAGGGAATCCAAAATAACTCTCAGTTCCCCTTCTACCTCTACCCCCTTCTAAATTTCCCCTACCTCTTCCTCTATCTCCTCCTCTACCTCTACCTCCTCCAAATAGTACGTTTTCTCCATTAAAAATATGTCCTTCTCCCTCTCCTCCTTCTTCTCCTCTTCCTGCCATGATAGATTCTTCAGAGCTATTATAAGGTTCAACTTGCAGGGTTAAATGATCCTCTTATTCTTCTATCAATGGTATGTTGAATAAATGTTCTTCTTCTTCCTCTTCACTAGGGATTCCTAATTCTTCAGCTAGAATATGTTCCCCTATAGAAGTGAAAAAGGTTGCCCCTTTCGTTGGAGTCCTAGGATCTTCTTCCTCTAAGATTACCTTAGTGGATGAAGTAGGAGAGCCTCCTAACTAGATATCTGATCTTAGAAATTTTGGAATTCTATTACTAGTAAAATATGGGATATGAGTTTGAGTTGGTGGTGTAATACTTCTTGGTCTAGGTGGAGTGAATGGTGTTGTAGGGATTAAGATTTTTCCTCTAGCTATGAATATACCCCTAGAATATCTTTCTCTACACATATCATTGTTTTTTGAATGTAAGAAATAAGGCTACCTAGTTACACTTCCCCTGCAACGGTGCCAAAATGTTTATTCAATTTAGTGTCCTAAAATTCTTTCATTAATTATCAACTAGGGCTAGTAAACTGATGAAGTGTGGTGCACCATATGTGCTTAAGAAACATATTACTTACTTCATTCTTTTGTATCTTATATTTTTTTTAGGGGGGATTTTGTTCTTTGAGATCTAAAGATGGTTAATATAAAATTATGGAAAGACTTAAGTGAATCTAAATTAGTTTTAGAAGGAAGAAAAGGAAGTGTACTAAAACTATTATATTTTTCATAAAATCAAACCAAAATCTAAGGGCTAGTTAAGTCTTATTTTGGTAATTAAAGCATCTATCTATTCTATTTATTAGTCCTAATCCATGGATCTATTCCTGAAACTAAGATTGATAATTACAATGCCTAACTTAAGTGAAAGCAGATAACAAATCAAATATTGTACCTTTAGTTACGTCAACATTCAATTGTTAGGTATGACCCTATTGAAATGGAGTTTAGCAACTGTTTGTACTTTAGTCTTCTAAGGTCCTAGAACAAAAAACAAGGAATGAAAATAAAAATATCTAAGATGTGTTTAGTTACTCCAATTATTCAATTTGTAAAGAGTGCTCTTCTTGAAGTAATGTTTAAGTAGCTAATTAAACCTGTTTAAACTAGATAACTAAGAAAACTATGAAAATGGATAACTCAGAAATTTGCATTTCATTTAATCATTCAACCATCCCTTCTTAAAACATGTTCAGATTAATTCCTTTTAGAGTGATTTTTAGGAAGATTATTTTTTCAACTAAGTGAGGTTCTTGAAAGTAAAATCATTTAAGGTCAAACTAAAATAAACTAATGTATAATTGAATTGTATGCCAGATTTAAATGTGAAGTGTTTAACCTCTTGAGATGCCTTCAGAGAAATCAATTTTTCCTTAGTCCTTGGCAAACAAATGATAATAAGAAAAATAAATTCAACTAATGTATGTGTGAGATATTTAACCATTTAATGTATAATTAGCATATTGAAAATGAGTTTCATAAACATATGTTGACAGAGAAATTGACAATTATGTTCTAATGGAAATAAAAGACAGGAATAGTAAAACTAAACAATTGTGGTTTCTTAGCACTTCAATCCTTATCCCAATTTTGAAAACATAGTTTCTATTTCCATGAAATGTTTTGGAAGAGTAAGTCTTCACAATTGCAATTTATCATCAAACTATTTGAAAACTGGAAATGAAGCATAAAAAGAAATTGCTAAAACAGAGTAAATGAAATCTAACTAGAAAACACAATAAAAACCTCCTTCAGAAGCAGGGGCCCTCTACAACTAATGTGGTTGAACTCCTAGCTTGTTAAAGGTGCAATCAAGCAAAATTTGGAAAACTAAACTTCTTTATTAAACAAGGTCTGGAAACATACTATCCACTTAGAAATATGAACTGTACTGAACTATCTCTCGGTTCTGTGGAACCAATATTTCAAGATAAATTACATAACTAATTGCGATTTAAACTAACTACAAGTGTTTAATTTGAATTGCAATTGAAATAGGACTGTTGGATTCATGATTTGCTACGAAGAGAAAATTAGGAGTCCTACTATTATAGGTAACGTTCTTTGACTTGTAACTTTGACCATGTGTTTATGATCCTATTTATGTCAATCTAGATTGTGTGAGTAGGATGGAATCCATGTAGGAAAGATTCTAGAAACACCCATGTGGCCAAAATCCTCAACTGAGACCTGGAACCTACTAAACCATAAGAGTGGCTACGAAACGCACAGTTAGCTGCAGAATAGGTTGCATTCTGTAGCTAAATTGAAAAAACTTATCCAAATATCAAAATCATGAAAATACAATATGGCAATCATTTAAATGCATCCTTAAGACAAAACCTTAGCATTCTTCATTTATTAGGGTTTGTGATCTTATGGAAAAGTGGTGGAATGAGGTGAGAAAAAATGTAAAAGAGAGATTAATCCTGAGGTTCAACACTTCATTGTGAAATATTGAACATCATTATAAGGTTAAACTATAAAAAGTCCTTATTAATCTATTAAGGCCCGAAAATCGGAGCGACAACATATGGGAAAACCACCTAGTAGGGGACTTGAAAACTATCCCTTATTTGTTTGATATGGTGGCTCTGACTAGATTTACGGGGCCAGTTTCCTAGTGAAATATAATTGGGTGATGGATGGTATTATAACTAAATTTAACCTGGTAGATGGGAGTGATAAAGATCTTGAAGAAAATAAATAAACATATCCATATCTATCCCGAGATGATTTATCTCTTTGTGCAATTTAAAAAGATGATCTTTCAGTGAATGGAAATAAAGATTATACAAACACTTAGAGACATGAAAACAATTTGAAATAATTGGTTTAATTAAATAGTTAATTAAATCAATTGAATAAACCTGTATTGCACCTGTATATTGCATGTATTGAATATTTACCAAAAGATGGAAATCGAACATGCTCAAAAGTGAATTAATGCCAGATTGTTTTAAAAAGATACATAAAACAAAACACCATAAGAAAAATTTAACCATTTCTCATTCGGAAGAGATAATTAACATATAAGATAAAAGTACCATGTATACGCTAACTCTTCTCATTTGAAAAACAATATTTGGTCTATCCCTTTCTATTAAGTAAACTTTAAGAGTACAAAAGTGTGACTTCTATAAAGTCTTCCTTTCAAAATTTTAGGACCCCTTCTTAAAAGACTTGAAGGGGTTTATATAAAAAAATAGAGAGTTTAAAATAGTAATTACAAAAAAGTTGAGGAGGTTTAAATATCTGTCCTTAAACTAAGTGAAAATAAAAAAATAAATATAATTTAATGGGGTGACTTTCTTGAAGATTTCCCTGTTGTCCCATCATTCATTCATTCCTTCAGTTGAAGGATGTTTAACATAGGCTTAACCTTGGGAGGTTGGCCTAGCCTGATGTGCAATTGTCCAGTGTAAACTGCATATGGAAGTGGAAGCATCGTATAGGAAGAAGTATCTATAAGACGTCGCAACATGAGCCATTGGCTATGTGGCTTCACCAAATATTTCCAATAGTTATCTAGATTTTCCAAATTTATGATGCTTTCCTCTTTGATATTGGAGACTTATTTCCATTTCCTTATCAAATATTTAACAATATGAAGAGAACCAAGAGGAATATATCAAAAAGATTGGCAGTGACGAGATTCTGTCTTACTGTTTCAACAATAATATTAACCACATCTATAGCTCTGCAGATGGCCCTTTCATCTTGTTTCAATTTTATGTCCCAATCAGTAAAAAAAATTTCATTTTTGGAATCCTCAATCATGGGAATATTAGTCTTTCAACCATCGGTATTATCTTGCCAGGTGACATAATGTGAAAATTTGTAGTTGATCTCATTGAAGCTGATTCTTTGGTCCGCTATTTGATTCATTAGTGAATCGCTTTGCTCACATAATTCAATGATAATTGAGAACATTTGACAAAAAATAACTTTTTGTTGTGCTTAGAGGCTATTCAATTCCAGTGCTTCTTTCCTAAATTCATCTATTTTTGGATTATCTTTCAATTTCTCAACGATAAACTGTAATTGATGAATTTGAGTATAATTAGCACCAATTTCAATTTGGTGTTGTAGCTTCAATTGATCAATTCTCTCTTTGAGGTGTGATACCTGTACCTGTAGTTGCTGATTGACATTCTGCTTTTCTGCTTGTAGTTCCTATTCTAATTGTAGGATTTTTTCATCCTCTTATTTGATTAGCTTTTGAACTTTAGAGGCCTTATCTATAGTAATAGATGCATAGGCTCCTGTGAAATAGGTCAGATGAGTTAGATCCAGAGAAGGATATGCTTGTGAATCTTTCCAAAATACCTCCATTGGAACATCTTCTGGAACAAGGAGTTGAGACTTCTCTATTCTCCTTATTTTTCTTTTCTTGATTTTAATGGATTTATGCTTATGAATGTAGAATATGTCCAAAGGAGGGATTTCTTCAATTTCTAGTACAATTTATGTAGTAGGGAAGGCCAAGATGAATTCCACTTGTTCTGTGCTAACTAACTTGTTAGATGGCCCGACAGTAAATGGGTTCTAGATTTTTCTTCGAGGTCTTTGCACTATTTTTTGATGACCAGTGCTCAACACTTTTTGGCCCCCTTGGAGTTTTTCTCATTAAACTCTTAAGCATCATGCAAATTACTTGGGAACTCTAAATCCATGGTTTGAATTTCAACAATTTTTTCCTCTTCAACTTTGTTAAGGACTTCAGTATCCTTATGTGTTTGTTCTTTTTCCTATTCTTTCTATGTTATGGGTTGGGATACCTCTATAAATTTTAAAATAATGCCTTTCAGTCTATTGTTCCTGTACTGCTTGAATTTTGAATTTTTTTTTGGATTAAGGCATGATGTTACTAAATTTTGTACTATGGAATAAGTGTCGACTGAATTGAAAAAGTCATCGAAATCATCTTCGTCATGCACAAACGATTGGTTATTTACTTGAGTGGTGAAATCATTAGCAAATCAATTTGGGTCATATTGTTTGTTTAAAATTGAAAAAAATTTCAAACATTCAATTTGGTTGACCCCTAATCCTGCATGCTTATAATTTTCTAATGCATAGAAACCACAGTGAATTTGAAAGGAGGGCCCTGAAGCTTTCTTGGCTGCCTTTAGAAAATTAGTTAATCCATTTCCGACATTTTGATAAGCTATTTCTCTCATTAGAATTTTATCTAAAACATATAATGGTAAAACATGTGGCCAAGACAGGCTTCTAAAGACTCTGATATAGGTAAATAATTCTTCTCTGAACCATTTTCTAATGGAGGAGAAGTGAGATTGAGATTCCTTAGATAACCTAGGGGCTTTCTTATTAAACACAAATTCAAATAAAGGGAGCATAACTCCATTAAATAATTTATAAAAATGGTTTTCATATTTTGACTCCCATAACATGCTATGATAGAAATGAATGGGGAGATGGTCTTGGGTAGTCTATTCCCAACCACGGTTGGAAAATATGAAGTGAAACATACAACGTCCATAATATAAGTGCTCATGTAAAATGGGTGAAATTTTTGGATGAAATAGAAAAAAATTTCCTATATTTGAGAATCTAAGTGGCGATATTGTTGGACAAAATGGACCCCGAGTCCATGATATAAGAATCTGTGACTACATCCATTATGGCAACCCATTCAACTAAAACTTTGTTAGTATCAGGCTACCCAAAGAGCCTAGAAATCATTACAGAAACATAACAATAGGGACTAGAAAGGGAGTCAGTAGAATACATACCCTTATCATCATTTTTATGTTTATTTGGGTTGTTCCTCCATTTCTTGATAGGATTTGACTTCAGCTCATTATCGCTGGTGAATTACGCCAGAAATTATTTTTCATAGACCTTATCTAGGTATGGAATGTGATACATTGACTTCAATTCTTCCGCTTTGAAAGAACCTATCATTGTTCCTCTACTGGTTAAGAAAGTTCTGTCCCCAATATTGAGGTTGTTGATTATCCATATTACCATATCAGTATATGGTAGTATTTTGGGGTGCACAACAACCCGATGTAGAAAGGAATTGGAAACTTCTTCTAAAGTAGCTTTTGAAGAATCAGATGAATCTACAGTAGCTTTCCATTGAACCCTATAGGGTTTCTCATACCTAAATAATTTATACATCGCTTCTTAGGAGGAAGAACCAATTTGCGGCCCACATCTTGTGTCTGTGAATAGAGGAATAATTTATGTTCTTTCACTTACAATAGTTGTAGGATTTTTGGGTGCCATAGGTTTCTTTACTTTCTTCACAACTTTCAACATTTTTGAAGAGCTCCCTTTATTTGGACTTTCCTATGAACAATGAATAGTAATAAGTAGAAAGAGGAAATTTTGATTAACAAATAAGAAAGTACCATAATAATGGAAATAATCAAACGAGTGAAACTTGACACACATTTAATACATAAATTCAATGCTTCCTGTAGTCAAATCATCTTCGGAAGCGTGAGCTATAAAACCATTTAAGTTATGGCATTAATGGATAGTATGGGTTGATGTACCCGCACAATCATTCTGGCATTTAAACGAGATCTGTTGCATCGTGGATTTTATTCGTGTGTGAATATTTATAGAATGTTGACCAACTACCTTCTTCCGATTACGATATCACAATCATAATTTTGGTGAAAATAACGAAGGGCAAGAGTGGTCACGAAGCGAAAGTGCGATGTGATAGCGTATATCACATCGGGGAAATGCGGAGGTTGACTTTAATATTGTCGGGATAAAACTATGAAATCTCATTTTTAATTTTCCTACGTGGCAGAAGTGGGTCCCATGGTTTCTTTCTCATATAATTTCATTCGAAAAATGACTTTTTCCTTTATCAAAGCGCTTTGTTGTATTTCGCATCACAATTTATGTTGAGTGTATTTTTAGGACCCATATGTCTTTCATGTGATATTGCGATTGTGATATTGTGATTGCTTGACATTCTCCACTTAAGTGTCTTTGAAATGAAAATTCAATGCTTTTAACCCATTTCTTTCCTATTTCTATTTAAATTAATCACTTAACGGTTTTATTTGTTCTACTCTAAAATTTTTAAAAGGGTCTCAATTATTTTACTAAGGTAACTATACTAAAATAATTGGGTTTGTTGAATAGCACAACATAATCCTATGACAAGTTTTTGAAATCATGAGTGTCATCCTATAAGAAAAGTGTGTAGTTGTAATAAAACCTTTCTTTTAGTTGATGATTCTTACATAAACATAGGTGATATTTATACTAAAGTGAATTGATTGTCCATAAAAAAACATATATTGTACTCTAGTTTTCATCCTATACATGCTTCTTTCATGCATCAACCTATATAAAGGAAATAAAAAAAAGAGTCCTTAGTGTCTCTATATTTCCTTGAAAACACATCTATCCTATTCAATATAATTTTTCTATATATAATTTTTAAGTTATAACCTACCTTATTTGTGATCCACTATTGTTTCCCTTATAAAGCTAGTTGTTTTTCCAGGAAGTAATTTAAAATATCATGCTATATTTTTATCTTGAAGTGTCTTCCTATTAGGTAAGGGAATGGTTTCTTAACTACATGCAATATGGCCAAAATTTCCTTCTCAAAAATAGATTTGAATCAATTATTTCCTTTATTTTGGTTTCTCTCAAAGGTAATTACCTTTCCTTCTTGCATTAAAACTACACCAATGCCATCCCTCAAAGAATCACACTAACAAATAAAGGTTTTTTTGAATTTAGGTGTGGCTAAGGCAATAATTTTACACACGGCCTCCTTAAATATCTCAAAATATTGATACCCACATGATTAACCCACGATGATATGGATCTTGGAGTGATTAAAAACTGGTGTCTAAGTCTCAGTCCTCTTGTTCTCAAAACATGTTAAAGTTTTCTCCATATTTTTTAAGATTTTGTTAGGATATTTCGACACATAGGAAATAGTTAAGTATAACTTGAGCTAGAATAGAGTTAGGTAAAGTGTGTTTCTTTACTATGTACTTTTGTAACTTATAATATGACAGTCATAATATGTAGTGATCTGATGGTTCATTCTCTCCTCGGTATTACCGACACTTAATCTATGGCTTAACACCTAATTGGTCCATGATATCTATTTAAAGAGCATGGAGGGTCATTTGTCCAGTGACCATTTATGAGAGAAGCTTATGTAAATTTTATTTCTTTATATTAATAAATTGCTTGAAGTGGTCATGTTGGGTCAGACCATGGACTGTTTCCCTCTTTGAGCGATGTAACCACATAAAATACTGGTGTATTGATCTATGATCTGTTTGTGAGTGATGACCTTTGTTGTTTGATCTAAGTAATTTACCCTGTAAATTCTTACATGGTATCAAAGTTATTTTCTGTTGTTGATCCAAATCCAAAGATGGTTTGATTGCATGCGATTTTCGTTTTCCAAATCTATTGTTTCTTACCACTTTCAGGCCAGGAGAATTGCTCTATTGTTTCCAGAGCCTCTTTTCTAGTGAGGATCCCCTTTCATTTCATGTGAAAAGGTTTCTAGTTTCCCAAGTTATTTCATTCTAGATCTCGAGGTATAGGGTATTATTTTTGCAGTTATATTTATGTATCCCTCTATTTATTTCGGTTTATTGTATTTTTTTATTATCGGATCTATACCCTCTTCTCTATGTATGCTCTTTTCTCTGCATTGTGTGCGAACTAACAAACTAGAAAAATAAAGACGAGATTTTTCTGCTACGTATGCTCTTTCCCCGTGACTTTGTGTGATATCGGGAAATCAGAAATAGCGAGAAAAATATATAGTTGTCAGATGGACTAATCAGAAATCTAATGTTCTATCATAAGGCATGTATTTTTGTTTTTTATTTGCACAGTTATTTTTTTCCAGCAAAAAAAGCCCCCACTCGGAAGAGCAAAAAAAAAACCTTCCTTGTTACACCATTTTTTGGTCATCTAACCTATTCTAATTAGATGGACCCAAGTACACCATGTAAGACCAATTTTACTCTAAGTAAAATTGCTTTCACTATGTAAAATAACTTAATAAAACACATTTGTTAAGTTGTTTATGGTCTAAATAGGAAACCCCAAAACGAAATATTAAACAAATCTATATTTGTTTGATTTTCCTCATGGAATAATTAATTAAACAATAATTTAATTATTATTCCGGGTCATATTTAACCCAAAACAAGGAAATTAATTAGATAAATCCTTATTTATCTTAATATTTTCTAGGAATAATTATTTAAACCTTATTTAAATAATATTCCTTGTTAAATATGACTAAATCATTTATCAATAATTAAATAAATCATTATTTATTTAATTATCATTCAACCACTTCCTTAAAATAATAAATAAATAATTTATTTATTCATTATTTACAAATAATTCCTGGTCATATTCAACCAAAAACAAGGAAATTAATTAGATAAATCCTTATTTATCTTATTATTTTCTAGGAATAATTATTTAAATCTTATTTAAATACTATTCCTTGTTAAATATGACTAAATCATTTATAAATAATTAAATAAATCATTATTTATTTAATTGTCATTTAACCTCTTCCTTGAAAATAATAAATAAATCATTTATTTATTTATTATTTACAAATAAAGAGATTTGACCCAAGTCAAATGCCTTTTCCCTCCAACAAATATAATAAAATATTCCATAAAAGGCGGATCTAGCTTTGATTAATATTATTTTAATCATGCACCAAGATCTAGAATGACCCAATATTTTGTTATAAATAGAAGGGTTTTCCCATTCATTTGTCACCTTTTGTTGCTCATTAGATCACTCTGGATCTATGCCTTTGGTCTGACTTTCAGCCATTATCATTGTCATATTTTCCATTCTTTTCTTTGTGAGCTCCCTTTGAGTTCTATATTTCTCTGGGTTTTCTACACCAACAAGAGAGAGACATGCTAGATCTGAAGCACTGAGGACTTTCAAGAACCCATCACATTGAGGAGAATTGGAAACACCTTTCTTGTTTTCCTCTCAGGTGCCCTTAATTTAAGAATTCTTTCAAAAATATTGTTCTTGTCTTTTCTATTGGATGCATGGAGAAAAACCTTATTTTCACTGCTTAATGTCTTTTTATGCATAGATCTGGACTTGTGCAGCTTTTGTCTTGATCAACTAACTGCAGATTTGAAGATATTGGCAGCCATATTTGATGTTAGGGCTATTTGTTATGCGTAGCTAAAGTGGTATTTTTTCGTACATTTAGACAAAAGATTCATACTAACAATTGGCGACTCCACACGGGTTTTCAATTACGACCATTGTCGTTTTTTATTTTCCTGCATATCCATCTACTTCAGACCCTAGGGTTTCTTTTCAGTTTTTTTTTTTCTATTTTTATGTCATTTTTTCCATATAAAACCCTCAAAAATTAAAATTTCTAACTTCCACGTGTTTCTGGCCCTATTGCGCAGGTAACAGACATCAGCCGCAACTGAGACAACAACTTTTTCTGAAATCTGCCACAGAGACACCTGAAGCTGTAGGTCGCACTTTTTGCCCCAAAACCTGCGACCTGAACTATAGGACGCACTCTTCAGCCCAGAATCTATGACCTGGATAGGAAACAGGTCAGAACCTGCGACCTGCACCTTTTTCTGCAATTTTCCAGCAATTTTTCTGGGTTTGTCTGAAGCTTCTGTCAGGGTTTTCCAGCCTCTGCCTCAGCCCGTTTAGACCTATTTATGATCTGTTCTACTCAAATAAGTGGTAATATCGCCCCTTAGGGCTTTAGTACCCTCCACTTTTTGTGGAATAGTTTTAGCTGTTTCAGACGTCTGAGTTTTTGGAGTTTCAGCCTTCTTTTTTCAGATCTAATACCTCATTTTCAGATCCCTTTTAAATCACCTCATATAGTTTTGTTTGGGTTTGCCTCTAGGCTCACCTCCTTGTCCCTTCTACCTTTAGTTGATTTCCTCCTTTTTTGTAGCAACCTTGCCTCTGCCTTTTTGCTATTTTCTGCACCTCTTTTCAACAGATTTCTCCTTTAGATCCATGTCCCTCCCGACCTTAGATCTATTGGCCTCTTTTTAGTGTGTTTTGATTAGATTTTCTTTCCCTCTATTAGACTAGTTTTGAGAGACTTGCCTTCTTGGGTTAGATCGATGCATTGTTAGCTATTAATTTTCTGTTATTTCAACCTATTTACTGTTCTCTGCAGATTTATTTTCAGTTACGCAACACACTTTTTCTTTTACTCTCAAAACGTCTGGGTTTAAAAATTAAAATTAACACACGCCACACACTGACCCTAAGTGAAGAAGAGCTTGTTTAACACCGCCAGACAAAGAATTTAAAATCAATTGACACTGCACCTATCTGCCCTTGTTTCGACATCGTCGTCATTTGATTCTGCACCTCCCTGCCTTTGTTGGTCCTTCTTCTTCCCTTTGTGTCGTCATCATTATGCCTCCAAGGCATTTGTCCCAGAGACTTCTTGGCCTTCACCCTTAGTTTCCGGTTGGTCGACTTAATCCTTCCCGTCGTCGTCGAGTTAGTCCTCCCCTGAGTCCACACTCCGACTCTTCTTCTGATTCTTTGGGTTCTCCCCCTGTTACCTTCACCATGTCTAGTTCAGGGCCTAACGCTAGCAGCAACCCTGGTCCTACTGCTATATTTGTCACTAGCGGAACCACCACGGGAACTACCTTGACTATCCCTTTGCTCCCTTATATGTAAGGTCTCAGTCTCCCCAATTTCAATCAGTTGATCAACGATCCTATCCACCATGATTTTAGTTGGCCTTCTATGCCAACCAAACTCCCCTCCAACATTCCCAAGTTTGAATGCCTTGCTAGTGAAGATCCCTCCAACCATATCCAATCTTTCCACATGTGGTGTTCATCTAATTCCATTACTGATGATTCCATCTGTCTTAGATTGTTCCAACACACGCTTACTGGCGAAGCTTCTAAATGGTATGTTGATCTGACTGCCTCTTCCCATACCACCTTTGTGACCATTTCCTAAGCCTTCTTATCTTATTTCCAGCTCCCTCTCCGATATGACACTGGTACCGAACTCTTGAATTCTTTTCGTCAATCATCTTAGACCCGCATTTCCGCTCATGTCCAGGAATGGCGGAGAAGAAAGAGCTTATGTCGAGCTTCCACCTTTGAATATCGTGTCTACATGGACTGGTTCCTTCGCTCTCTCTTACCTGCCATCGGCAAAGATGTCGCATCCCAGTTCCCTCAAACCGAAGAAGCCGCCCTCCAAATAGCCTTGAAATATGACCTCATTTATGCTCAATCTGGTTATGTTTATATTGTCCTTCCTGACCTCCCCAGACCTGGTGGCGCTAATGCCCCGGAGGCATCTCACTCTGCCGACGGTATCATTGGAGCTTTTTCGCATACCTACGCTCAACCTCCTATGGGCTATGGTTTCCCTCCGGGAGGGGCCAACACCTCTAGCACTTTTCCCCCTCCAGGTAGCATGTATCTAGGATACGGCATGCCTCCTCCTTTTTCCCACCCTCCTGCTTACCTCAATGTTGCCCATCCCAACCATTATCCTTACCCACAGCCTGGTGTCCCAGCTCCTCCAGCATTTGGACCTCCACCTCCCTTGCATTCTCAACCCCCACAATAGCCACTACTACCTCCTCCAGGGAAATTATTTTCACAGCAGGGTGTGACTATTCCTCCTTCTTCTCAAAGAAAGAGGAAAGGCAATCATAATCAATATGCCCCTGGTAATCATGGATCCAATCCTCCAAGTATTGATTCTAACACTACTAACCAGCCATAGGGCTCTCAGCCCAAGCCAGACAGGCCTCTTCGCACTAATAAGCCTTGTTCATGTTGCGGTGTTTACGGTCATTACACTCATTATTGCCCCCTATTACCATAGATGCGGAAAATGTGGGAGTCTCAGGCCACATTGCCAGGTCAACATGATTCCCCTACTATTCCCCCTGATGCGACTACTTCTCAACTGGCTGTGTTTACCGATCCTTTCCCTCAGCAAGGATTTGTGGCTACTCAGCCACCTCATGCCCCAGTAACCACTCAACCTTCCCTTCTGGTTCCTCCGATTACCAGATCCTCATGATGAACTCTAATACACCTTTACTTGTCGACCTTAACCTTCAAACTCGGTCTTGTCAGTACCCCAAGCCTCCCGCTTCGTCTATCCCCGAGTCACCTTCTCCAAGTTCTATAGAGCCTCTTTCGACATCTAATGGTCCCTTGCATATCCCTCAGCCCAAACTTGAGGTTCATACTAATATTCCTAAGGGCCTATTAAGCCGAAATGCTGCTCATTCGTATAGCATAGTAGATTATTTGGCGTAGTCTCCTACTTCCATTTCAACACTGGAACTCCTCCAGTCGTGTCCTTCTCAAAATAAGGCTCTACTATCCGCCATGGGCGTTGTAGATCCTACTGATGACCAATTGATTGTTTTCGACGCTTTTCAATCAAAACATCCTCCCCTTCCTACTTCCGTAGCTTTCCAAATCCCAGTCAAAATCTGGAATGCTCACGTTTCTCGGTGTATTATTGATGAGGGGGCATCCACCTGTGTGATGTCTGCTTCGGTTTGGAAACAACTCAAATCTTTTGAGTTGGCCCCTTCCACAATCACCCTTTGTGGGTGGGATGGCCATGCCTCCCAACCCATTGGCATATTCCGTAATTGTCCTATCACTCTTGCGGGCAAGACTATTTTCATTGACGTTGAAGTCATCGACGCCCCTCTTGATTATAACATTCTTTTAGGGCATAGCTACACCTATGCCATGTCTGTTGTCCCATCCGTGGTCCACCGCAAGATTTTTTTCCCTCATAATGGAAAGATAGTCACCATTGACCAGTTGACATATCATGAGCTAAAATCTCACACCTCCCCTGAGTCGACCATCTCTTCTGTAGCCAATAAGAAAACTTTCGATTCTTTGACCAGTGTCTCTCCTGGCATCTACAAAGACTCCTCCTTGCTTGGAACCTGCCCTAGTATTCCTCCCCCTCCTGTCTCTGATCCCAGTTTGGTGAATGTTTGCATGATGCAATCGTCTCGGGCTGACCTTAAGTGGCCCGCTTCGGCTAGTCAATAACCTCAACCCCAACCTCGCCCACCACAACCTACTCCTAGCCCTTCACCTTAGCCAACCAAACCTCTTCCTTCTGGCCCTTCTCCTATAGCTGGTACCCATGAGCCCCTCTATCTTCCAAGGTCGGTTCCAATAGGTCTCAAACATCTTGGAGCCGTCCCTCCTGGCCATTACCCTACTCATCAGATTCCTTTCCTTGCTCCACCTCCTGGATTTTATTCGGTCCCCGTCACGGCCACCCTCTCCCTCCCCAATTTGACATTGGGTATACCCGTCTGGTACCTTGATCCTCCAGCTGCTACCCCGCCTGGTCACCCCAAACCTTACCTTGCTTTGACACCGATTCAACCAGTTCCCCTAGCTTCTTCAGTTGCTACAGTACCACTAGCACCTCAACAGGACCCTTCTCCTATTGTGCCAGCTCTAGGAAAGAAAGGCAAAGCTCGCAACGGGGCATCCAAAGACAAGGCCACCTCGACTGACCCTGCCCCTCCTCTACCCACAAAGCCTTGCTCCTTGTGTGATGTCATCGGTCATGTCACCCATACTTGTCCCGAATTGCCCCGTATTAAATCCATGGTTAAAGTCACATTCCCGGAGTCTACGGTCCCTAAAACCTTTTTTTCTTCCTCGACCGCAGTCAAGAACCCAAAGAATATTCACACCAAAAAACCCTGTGCTCTGTGTGGTATCCATGGCTATTATTCCCAACATTGTCTCCACCTGACGCATTATCGCGCCTCTTTAGAGTTAGTTCGAGAGTATGAGATTGAACAAAATCAATCCGCCTCTCCCATACTTGCGCATTATGCTTCAAGTCAGCTTGAGGATTTACCCGCTCCCATTGACATTCCCCCTCCTGATGTCGATATGATGGAGCCTACTGCCACCATTTACTACCTATCATCATCCATGAGACCCTTAGTGGAAGTCCCCATGGAAACTTCCCCTGATTTTTTTCTCGACCCCCCTTCAGTGATCACCTTGGGCTCAACATTAGTAGATCCTTTACCTGCTTACTCTTTTTTCACCCCTTGTGATGATGCGCATGTGACCCTCTCTTATTATGATGATGATTCAGGTAGCTTCGCCATGTCAGGTGGTCTTTCTTCCACCAGTCACCCCATATTTTATCATGATGATGACATTAAGGAAGAAATCACCACCCCTGACTTTATCTATTCCCCCTTACATTGAACCCATGCGTTTGTACCACATACACCTTGCGGCCATTACATTGACACCCAATGTTTGGGTAAGGGGGCACCCATATTTGAGAGCCTAAGAGAAGCAATTCTCCACAACTCTCCTAGTGTATCTGGTCGTGTCGGCTCCAGTACCATTATTCTTCCACATTTATAAGAACCTCTAGAGTCCCATATCACTTCAGATCACTTTAGGGACGATACCCCTTATTGTTCCTTCATCTTCCATCAGCAACCCAGTCTCTTAGACAAGTTTCTAGGAGAGCATCAGTTCATTATCTCCAAATCCTCTTTTTGGGATAGTGACACGAGGTATGCCAACCTAAAAACTTAAAGTCCATTTGATTCATATATGCAGTACTAAAAGAGATTGGTAATCCTCCATTTCCTTTCTCAAACTGCATCACCATAACGAAAACAAATGACGCACCACATCATTAAAATGCGTTTATATTCCCCTTTTTCTAAATACATTTTGGCATGACCACAAAATTCTTGGGGGAACCTATGCCCCTCAACCATAAAAATCATAGATCTCAGCCAAAAATAGCACTGAAACCCCCTTTCTCTGACAGGTCACACTTTTCAGGTCATTTCCTGGGACAGGTCGCATTTTTCTGCCCAGTACCTGCTACCCAGGTCGCAGAACAGACCCCAAAAAGTGCGACCTGGCCTGTTCACGAACTCTGGGTACCTGTTAGTTTTTTATTAATTTGATACTTCACCAGGACACATTTTTTCCACGAAGGGTCTATTCACCTCTCCTCCAAATCGAATTTCCTCACTTACAACACTTGTACTTGGGGCACCACTTTGCCTCCTTACTTGTCCTTGTTCGTGTCGATTTTTGTCATGAGATATCCTATTATACTCATGTTTTTATGGTCCCCCATTGGACCTTTACTGTGTGGTAGCACCATTAAGTCACCCTTGTTTAGAGCATCTGAGTTGAGTCGTCATCACATTCATGGAGTCTATCCCGAGTCCCTTTGTATCCCAATATAGTCCTCCATCCTTTATTGCTTGGTTCCTCTCTCGTGTCGCACATTATGGCCTTCAGTCACATCATCCCCTATCCCTCATGATATTGTGTCAGTTGTTGCCAAGTCATCCATGCCCTTTATGCTTTAACAAGGGAAGTCATCCATTCGCCACTCAGTTACCCCCATTTCATCATTATCATTGGTGTCAGTCTATCAGTTGCTCTACTATTTTCTCTCGTGCCTTAGTTGAGGATTCCTTATTGCCTCACCTATGGTAGACCTCCTTCTGTCAACATCAACTCATTCATTCCAGAAGACAGGTCTAGAGGGCGGTGTACCTTGGTTCCAGCTTCCACTTTTGTTTGGTGCCTCGGATCAGGCGAAGGGATTTCTCATTACCCTTCGACTTGATTGTTTCTTAGCTCTAGCTCCTTTCAGCATGATCGAGATCCGTATACTTGATGGTTCAGTGATGAAACAACAGATATCGGTGATTCCCGGGTGTGTGTGAGATGTCCCAAACCTCATGAGGGGTTGGCCTTGCAGGTAGCCCCCCACATGCCTGGATGACCTCTTCATCACAGCCTTTGATGCAACTCCATATATTTTATGATGTCAGCCTTAGCCGCTTGCAGCACCTCTTTGATTTTCATGTATCAGTCAGATTTTGCGAGCCCTTCCGCATTGATAGGGGGAATTTGGGTTGTATTTGTATCTCATGTACTCAGATATTATATTAAGTTATGGCTGTTATCCCAGGCACAACATGTATGTGGGATTCATCACTATATCTTTTATCTGGCTCATGTTTATGCCAACATGTACTTTATAGTTCTTTCCCTTGTTTACTGGACGCATTATTATTTTTTACTTTGTCTCGGCGGGCATAGGTATGCCTCCCCCTTTGCCTCTAGCACAGGTACCCTCTCATAAAAATAGGCTTTTTGCACTTGTAAGTCCCATCTCCTCAAGCTCTAGTTATTCATCACATTAGGCTACCTTACATTTCTCTCTCTGACTTCCCTTTTGATGTCTGGTGATTGAGTTCTTACAACGTACTTAGGTCATACGATTTTCTCCTAACACTCGCATGCTGGGGGGCAATCTGTTACACCATTTTTTGGTCATCTAACCTATTCTCATTAGATGGACCCAAGTACACCATGTAATACCAATTTTGCTCTAAGAAAAATTACTTTCACTATGTAAAATAACTTAATAAAACACATTTATTAAGTTGTTTATGGTCTAAACAGGAAACCCCAAAAGGAAGTATTAAACAAATCTATATTTGTTTGATTTTCCTCATGGAATAATTAATTAAACAATAATTTAATTATTATTCCAGGTCATATTTAACCCAAAACAAGGAAATTAATTAGATAAATCCTTATTTATCTTATTATTTTCTAGGAATAATTATTTAAACCTTATTTAAATAATATTCCTTGTTAAATATGACTAAATCATTTATAAATAATTAAATAAATCATTATTTATTTAATTGTCATTCAACCACTTCCTTAAAATAATAAATAAATCATTTATTTATTTATTATTTAAAAATAATTCTTGGTCACATTTAACCCAAAACAAGGAAATTAATTAGATAAATCCTTATTTGTCTTATTATTTTCTAGGAATAATTATTTAAATCTTATTTAAATACTATTCCTTGTTAAATATGACTAAATCATTAAGAAATAATTAAATAAATCATAATTTATTTAATTATCATTTAACCTCTTCCTTAAAAATAATAAATAAATCATTTATTTATTTATTATTTACAAATAAAGAGACTTGACCCAAGTCAAATGCCTTTTCCCTCCAACAAATATAATAAAATATTTCATAAAAGGTGGATCTAGATTTGGTTAATATTATTTTAATCATGCACCATGATCTTGAATGACCCAATATTTAGTTATAAATAGAAGGGTTTTCCCATTCATTTGTCACCTTTTTTTGCTCATTAGATCACTTTGGATCTACGCCTTTGGTCTGACTTTGAGCCATTATCATTGTCATATTTTCCATTCTTTGCTTTGTGAGCTCCCTTTGAGTTCTATATTTGTCTAGGTTTTCTACAGCAACAAGAGAGAGAAAAGCTATATCTGAAGTGTTGAGGACTTTCAAGAACCCATCCCATTGAGGAGAATTGGAAACACCTTTCTTGTTTTCCTCTCAGGTGCCCTTAATATAAAAATTCTTTCAAAAATATTGTTCTTGTCTTGTCTATTGGATGCATGGAGCAAAACCTTATTTTCACTACTTAATGTCTTTTTATGCATATATCTGGACTTGTGCAGCTTTTGTCTTGATCAACTAACTACAGATTTGAAGATATTGGCAGCCATATTTGATGTTAGGGCTATTTGTTATGCGTAGCTAAAGTGGTATTTTTGTGTACATTTCGACAAAAGATTCATATTTTGTTTTTCTGAATAAGCTTAATCTATTAATATACAAAAAAGTTACAGTTACATGGAGGCCAAATCCGCATAGTTTCTGGCTCGCAAGATGAGCATTCTGGTGCAGCCAATTCTAATGTTCAAAATATTAGCATACAAAGCCTGGAGGCAGTTACAACAGTGGAGCACGGACAGACATCTAAGCACAAAAACCCCGCCCACACAACATATCAAACCATCGCAGTAAG